>VXAA01006435.1:1222184-1330649 GCA_013399115.1 Anseranas semipalmata
CACCCCGCACCCCCGCAGTGCACCCCGCACCCCCGCACGCTGCCTGCAGCCCCGCCGCGGGCCGCCTGGGGGCGCTGTGCCTTCGAGCCCCTTCCTCAGCCTGGCGGGGATCCATGACTCGGCGCTCCGCAGCCTGGGATCCTTCCCTCGGCGTTCCTCTCGTTGCCCCGGCCGGGAGGACCCGATGACTTCGAAGCGGGGAAGGGCATCGAGCCTATCGGCGCTCCTCCGCCGCGCTCCGCGATCGACCCTCTCGGCTCTCCGCGCGCACGCGCGGTGCGCACCGGCGCCGCCATTCCGGTCCTGTCAGTGAGGCGCTGGGTGCCGGCGGGCGCCGGGGCCGGGGTAACGGTGGGGCGCGGGCGGGCACCGGCGCCTCCGAGCGGGCCGTGAGGGGACCGTGCGTGCTTCCGAGGAGGGACGGGGACTAAAGCTGGGCCGGGTCGAACCGAACCGAACCGGTCTTAGCCTGGCTCGGCTCGGCCCGGGCCGGGCCTGCCCGGTTCTGCCGCGGGCGGGCTGGTGACGCCGTGCCCCCGTGCTCCCGTTGCAGCATGGAGTTCCAGGCCGTGGTGATGGCGGCGGGAGGCGGTTCCCGTATGACGGACCTGACCTCCAGCATCCCCAAGCCGCTGCTCCCGGTGGGCAACCGCCCCCTGCTCTGGTACCCGCTGAACCTCCTGGAGCGCGCTGGCTTCGAAGGTGAGGCAGGACGGGGCCGTGGGGCGGGCGGGGAGGCGGCTGGCTTACCCTGGTTTGCTTCAGGTTTCCTGTGGCCACCTCTGCTACTTCCATCTGTCGCCCTCTCCTTGTTGTAACGTCTTGTCGCTGCTGCCCTGCTGCCTTAGCAGGTCTCTGCTGTGCCCCAGGGCTGGTTGTGACTGCTGTTGGCTCATGTCATGTCCTTTGCTTTTAACTACAGGCCACATCTCCTGTGCGTGCTCCCATTCCATTTGCTGCTCTCCCCCTCTCCAAGGATTTTCTCATCTATATGCTTTTCCTAAGTTTGGTGTCTTTCGCAGTGGTGTTAATCAGGAGTCTGTCCCTTTTTTCTTTCCCTGAATCGTTAATAAAAATGGTATGAGAACTGTGTTGCTTCTCTGGGGATATCTCTCGGTTTATTGTTCCAGTCTGGCCTAAAGTGCAGGGTTACTTGCTCTGTTTGAGACATTTAGTCCTTGTTGCAGTGAGGAGCTAAGTGCTGGGTTTTAGACAGAACAGGGCAGGGGGAGCTGGCAGGCTTGTAATGCTGTTCTCGGGGCCTTGTTTCACGAGAGGGCTCAAGTGGTAAATCTGTGGTGAGGTTCTCGAGCATTCTCTGTTAGATTTTTGCTTACCTTTTCAGTGATGGCCCAAGTCTTTCTGTGGTGTTCCCCTTGCTACTTGTAGAACGTCCTGCTACCTTTTGTGTCTCTGATTTTCATGCTTGTATTTGTCCTTTGCCTTTCTGCTTCTGGTTTTGTTGTTTCTCCTGGGTGACTGTGCTGTTCGCCTGTGCTCTGTCTCGAGAATGTGACTTCTTTTCCTAACTGCTGCTTTTCTCTTTGAAGATGTACAGATCAGCTCATGATTTATGCATGTTAGCCTCTTGTTATTTCAGTGTTAAGGAACAAGGAGAAAAATAAATGTAAGCCTTTGCATTTATTTTGTTTCATTAAGAAATCCTTAATAACTCTTCTACACCCTGTGAAAATTTGGACATGCAAGGTTGTATATGCAGCTTCAGTAAGCAATCAGCCACCTGCTTGCTTTTCTCTTGCTTCTGCCCTCTGACCAAGCTGTACACTCGTGTTAATACTCCACTGGCATGAATTCTTTCTGGTTCATAATTTTTATTATTATGTGACGTTTTGGTTCCTCATACTCGTTTATGTTAATAAGTAGGTGTTCCATAGTCTGATTCACTGCTTCTCTTTTGTCCCAGCTGCAAGTACTTCATCTCTCCTAATATTTAGACCTTTGTCCAGCTCACCAGATTTATGCTCAATTGTGGGCTTAAAGCCTCCACCTGACACCAATTCCTTCTGCACTGCTTACTTCTTTCCCCTGTTCCAGGTGTGCTCTTCTACCCCTTTCTCTGTGTTCTCCAGTCTGTTTTGAATCCCAGTTGGCATCCTCTATGGGAGTGAGAGGGGAGCCCTCCTGTATCTCTGGTACCAAACTGCCACACGACTCCCACACCTCTCATGTTTACATTTCCTTCCTCTTTTCTGTTAACAGATTCAGGAGGACTTCAGTTTTGATCTATTCAGATTTATTCTTAGTGTGTTTTCATCTTACCACGGGAGTTTCTTAGGTTGAGGGCTGTATTATTTGCCATACTTCATTAAAATCCTGTGGGGAATGCAGTGTGGGGTGGTAGTCTTTTTTTTTTTTTTTAACTTGAGGGTTCGTCTGCTGCTTTTTCCTCCAGTTCTTGAGGCCAAGGGAGAAGATTTCTTGCTGTTTTGTTTTCTCAGCCTTTTTTCTGCAGAGCTTCTGTTCTCACGTTCTTCATTTTGGAAAATATGCTTTTGTGACACCATTGATATACTTCAAATATGCTTTTACCTTTTTTTCTTTTGTAGGTGGAATGAGTTTGTTGTTCACAAACTACTCCACTGCCCTGCCAAGCTGGTGCTCGGAAATAGTTTAACTATTGCATTGTAATACTGGGCTTGGTGGCGGTGTCTGCAGAGGATTGTACAGGCTGGGGCGGGGCAAAAGGCAAAGCTGTGAAGTGTTGGTGACATTAACGCAGAGTGTCACTGGTGCCTTTTTGTAGGTCATACTGTTTAGGGATGTATAGGTTGAGGTCATTCGTTAATGTTGGAAGACATTTCTCTTTCGTCTCGCTGATTCATGCCACTTGCATGCATGTGTCCCTTTCAGAAACAGTCCCCCACCCATACAAAGCAGGAGAGACTGCTGTCCTATTCAGTAAGAGTTTGTATTCTGCAAAAGTTACTGTTGTCAAAAGCGCTTGGTTCAGTAACATCACCCAATTATGTTCGTCAAGCCTTTTGATGGTTCCATCGAGCTTTGTAAATAAAAATTGAATGTATCCTATTTGTGATGAATATATTAATTTTTTTACTTGATCTCATCCCACTTTCCTCTGTCCCAGAGGTCATTGTGATTACAAGGAAGGAAATCCAAAAAATGTTAAACTTGGACACAAAAATGAAGCTGGATTTTGTGTGCATCAGTGACAACGTGGACATGGGTACGGCAGATTCACTGAGGCATATTCACCAGAAAATTAAGGTATTATTGTCTTTTATTGAACTTGACTGGAAGATATTTGTTTAATCTTTTTTTCATTGCGCTTTAATACTTTAAGAGCTGTACCATGTAATGTTATTGCAGGTAACTGGATTTCCTGATCTGCAGAAGATCTGACTTTTGTGTAGGTCATTTTGTGAGGGAACTCAAACAAGGACTCAAAATGACTACAACTGACAGCTAGGAAGGTTGGAGCAAATCCAGGCTGGATACTAGCTGCTTTTTAGTCAGAGCTAACTTTCTGGCAGGTTAATTGAAAGGTTGTATTTGTTTATACAATTTTTGATACAATATATGAAAGCTGTTGTCCAGTTTGTGCTGGGGGAAGCATTTCTGCAGAAATGTTCGTTGTCGTCTTAGCTTAGGCAGTACGCTGGTATGTGAGTGAGCTTAGGTTTGGTTCTTGCCATGAGGCTTCAGTTTTCTGCTTTTGCTGGCTTGGTCATGTGACAAGCTCTTAGATAAACAGTGCCCAAATATGATAAAGGGCTGCTTAGTGCAGTTGGATGCTGTTCTAATAAAAATAACCGTTTCTTGAGTTTTAATTTCTAGCTGCCCAAGGAAAACCACTCCAGTATAGGGTGGAAATGCTGCTTGGAGCTCTTACCAAGATCTAGGATGGAATTTTGTTTTTGTGGTTGTCATATACTTAATCTTTCTGATTTGTTCCCTGTCTGTTTAGGCCACCTTGGCCAAATTGGCTGTTTAAATAAAGGTTGCAACAGAACATCAATGGACCATTTAAAGTCCTGAGGTGTCTTTTGTCTTCAGGCTCTTATGGAAGGTAATAAACTGCAGTATAACAGGCTATGTACTTCTAAGATAAAGATGTCAGTCAAGACACGATGAAACTTTCCAGGCAAATATGGGTGTCCAAGATGGTACAATGAGAGAGATTTGGCAAGGGATTAATGCAGAGGCTAGGATAAATCAGAGGGCAAGGAGTTAAGAAGATATAAAGATGAAAAGCAAAATCAACAAAATCACAGTTAACATTTCTGTTATGTGGAGAATTGCACTCTGTAGTATCTCAGTTTGTTAGTATTTTTTTAAATGTGTATGCAGTGAGGAAATTTCTCTGCACTGCAAATTTTGACCCAGGCCTTACAGTTTATTGTCTGTTCAGAGTGATCAGTGCAGCTGTCTGGTTGTCCATCTTTTTAGCAATCCAGGCAGTTTTGCTTAGGGGAGGTCTGAGAGACAACAGTAAAGCATGTGGGAGTGAGAAAATAGACTGTGTCTTTAGAGGAGGCAGTGTTGTATGTTGTTGGTTTTTTTTTTTTTTTATTTCCCAAAAAAAGGCTTAGAGAAGATGTGAGGTAACATTCAAAACCACACAACTTTTCTTCAGTAAACTTGTGTGTGTGAATGGCAGCAATTGCTTCTCCCCTTTTTATTCCATGTCTTGCTTGTCTGGCCAGAGAGGACATAGTGGTCTCTTATTTGAAATAAGCCTGTATTAAGTTCTTGAACAGATTGCTGCACTGTGTGTTTTGGAATCATTCCTCAAGTAAATACATACCACTCGCATGCCTCTTACGGGATATACCCTCTCCCGTGCGATAGAGGTGAGAGAACTACGCAGCAGAAGTAGCTGAAAAGCTGCAGTATGTTGGCTGTGTCTGTGGTGTAGCAGGAGAGGGATCTCGCTGCAGAATGAGATTCCCTGGTGAAAACAACTGCTGCTTGTGGCCATAGTTTGCTGGCAGGCTTTTTGCAGCCCATGCCAAAAGCCTGATGAGGAGTTTATACTGGTTGCTGAAACTTTTATTTGTCGCAAATTGAGTTAATTGCCCACAGACAGAAGAGCAAGTATGCTCAATAAAAATGAGGTAACGTGGCACAACATAGACAACTTGCCTGTGTGCAATGCAAGTGATGTGGAGTAAAGCCAAGATTATAAATGCACTGTAAGAAGTGTGTGTAAGGCTAGTTGAACTGCTTGCTGATCACAAATCCTGAGATGCGGAGAAATGTTGCACCACTCTGAGGTATGAAATCTCATGACTTGCTGCCTTGTCTGCCCTTTGACTGAGTTCTGCCACTGCAGCATGGCTGCTTGCTGTGCCTGCAATAGCAGATCTTTTTGCTGTGTTGCCCCTTCATTAATAAAGTTTGATGCTGTAAAGATAAGATGTCGAGATAAGATTTACAGAGTTGCTTTCAGTAGTAGCATAAGAATACACATGTGCAAAGCCTGTAAGGGCTGAGAGAAGGTAGTTTCCATTGTTTTATCGCTTTTTGGTGCTGGCATTTTGGGGGGCACGTAAAACTGTCTTGGTGTGTGGTAACAAGCAGTTGACTCCACCAGTCTTACTCTTTCCTGTTGTTCAGGAATTGCATGAGAGCACGGGAAACCTGATCAAGTTTTTGTTTGCAGTTCACCCACTCTGCACACAGAGGCTTTTTTGGACATCTTAACTTCAAGAGCTGATATGGTAGATGTGTGCTCTTTGCTCTGCGGGAACTCTTCCTGTTATTTTTGGCTGTCTCAGCCTATACCGTATTGATGAGGTATACCAGCTTCATTAGGTGTTTGATATTGATTACAAGTCTGAATGTATCCTTTCCTTGGATCCTTCCCACAATAAAGATAACATGCTGAACTTGACTCCTAAAACCACGTTTTTGAAAAGTAATGAACAACAGAGAACTTGGTCCTGTAAGTTCCACTTGTTGGGTTACTAGGCCTGGGTGTCCGACTGGCCTGTTCTTTAGCAGTAGTTCTTTAATTGACTTGTGTGGTGGTGTGTTTTGATGTTGTTGTTTTAAGATATCAGTCCTGGTGTGTGAATAGTGAACACCACTAATAAGTTGTCTTCACAACTCTAGGACTGAGAACCGAGGCTTAAAGAGATGAAGTAACTTACCTAGGATAATTAAAGAAATTCATAACAGCACCGTAAGCTGGACATCTTTCTCAAATCTCTCGTGGCTTTGTGCACAATGTCATCTTTCCTTTATGTGTGCATATTGCATGCTCTGTTTCCCTACCTTGAAAAGGCCAGCAGGAGAAGAGGTTAAACACAAGTTGAAACTGTCTTTAATGGAAACTACTGAAATAGAAACTTTAGTGGAGCTGCAGTCCTATTTCTGAATTGTGAGTGTTGTTGTTTTCCTGCAAGTGCTAGATTATGACTTTTAAAAGGTCCTCAATTTGGCAGCGTGTCCATCTAAGTGGAAATAACTAAAAAACATTCTGTGGCATATGCAGTAGAAACCTGTAGGGATCTTTTTGTATGTTCATATTATTTTTTGATTGGGTTATGTAACACTGATCAATGTTTTGCACTGTTATTAATGTCCAGCACTTTAAATGATATTGTCAAAAAGCAAAAGGCGTGTGCAGGAGTTTCTTATGTATGTATTATGTTTCCTTTTATATAAGGATATGAAAACAATTTGTTTAGAAAGTTTGTGGCAACAATTGATCTGATCCTTTCGTTGCTTTTCCTGTGGACGATCCTAGCGTTTCCTTAGGATGCCCTTGGTTTCAGGATCCTGCTCCAGTGACTGTACCTTAGGGCAGTTTCCATGTCTACTGCTTTAATGTCTGCTCTTTGTTTTTTTGGTATGTTTGGTATCACTGTCACTTTTATTCCTTTGGCCCTTTAAGTTCCTAGTTTTCTGCTAATCTTTTGCAGGACTGGTAATGGGTAGCTGCCCAAAATATGAAAATGATGATGAAACTGTAAAGGCTTAATTATTTTCTTGTTTATATATAGGGTTGGAAATAGTAGAACATAGGCTGTGTAGACTCACAGTTGATGGTATTATAATAATGCTTTTGTTGAAACTGCAATTTTACCACCATAGGGGTGTTTACAGGTCTCTGTCACCTCATGATCTATGCCAGTGGGAGAGCTTAAACAGGTTAAACAGAGAAACAAACCATCTTTCCATGCCTCTGGGTCTGGATGAAAGATTGATGACATTCCCTGGTCATGAACGGTGAAGGGAGCTCCCCTATCCCAGATGGGGCCTTGGCAAAAGGATGGTATAGAGAGGAATTTTATATATTTTGGAAGATGGGGGTCTGCCTGGGTAGCTGAGTAAATTCATTACAGGAACATTGATTTTCATGCCTTCCGACTTCCATTTTTCTTTCAATTGTTCGCACATGCAATTATACCAGAGTAATTCTGAAGTAATTTACTTAGTGAAAACTTCAGTACTTTTTGAGTTATTGCCTTGCTGCAGCATGGAAGTGAGACAAGTCCAGCGGGACTTACAGGACACAGAAGGAGGCAATACCATGGATGTCTTCTGCTGTGTGCCCGTCAGGTTTTGAAAAGCTGGGTTAAGTAGTGGAAAACACCCCTTACTAAATCTTTTGAAGATAATGAAGAACTGTGTCAAACCAAGCAACTCTGGTGGATTCTAACAACCAACAAATAAAGCAATTACATCCTTAGGTTCCGAATCTGTGAAAGCAGTACTTTCATGCCGTTTGCTCAATCCAGTGTCTTTATGTTGGACTTTTAAAGTATTGCTGTATGTTCATGTCTTTTTCCGTGAATCAGTGTCAGTATTGACTTTGAAACTTCAGAAAATGATTTTTGTAGATTAAATAACAAATTCAAATCTCTCTAATCACCAATTGGATACCACCTCATCCGATGTTCATTAGTAAAAGTAGACTGTGAACTCTTTAGGGCGGTATCTGTGCTTCCTTCTGTCTCTGAAAGGCATATGTTGTAGTCTCATGCTTTGGTTGGAGCCTTGTCTTAATCTGTTATTTGCATTAAAGAATATTCTTGACCTGTCAGGGAGTGCTTGAAATCAAAACTTAAGTTAACGGAGGGGTAGTAAGTTATTTTTGTATGAAATGTAAATTGAAATCCTTCCTTCAGGAAATCAGGTTTTCCACATCTTACTCTTTTGTCAGCACACTGCTGTAAACTCCGAATGATGTTACAGGTGTGACAGAGCAGGTGCTAAGGTGTAATTTGATAACTTCCACGTACCTGTTTATTTTTATTTAGCATCCAAAGCTTGCCAACTGCCAGGAGCAGTGTGGAAGGTGGGGGGGTGTCTCTGTAAGAAGTGTGTTTTTTGTGCGTATTTTTTTTTTTAATCACATATAATTGCTTTCTCTTCAGTAACCATCTCCAGTCCTTGTTTCTGGTTTTCATTGGTAAGCAGTGCTGGCTGGAGCATTCAGATGAGTTCAATCTGAATAATAGGGAAATTAGTAAGAGCCCTTACAGTTTCAGTGGTGTTACCTGATACTGCTTCTAGCAAGAGAAGAGATGCAAGTGCTGTCTGCTGCATGCAGCAGATGATGATGCATTTTTGTTTTGTAGGCAGCTCATCTTTCAGTTGTGATTTTTTTTCGTAATTGGGGGCAGTAGACCGCCTTTTAAAAAGTTAACTTCTTTTGATGTCTCTTGAAATTTTATGTAATATAATCCCCTAGCTCACTTAGGAAAGCTTTTCCTCTGTAGCTGGTGTTGGGGGAACACACTTTTTTTCCAAGTCCTAACGTAAAGGCTTCTGGTGTGTCTGTCATGTTTTGTTTTGTTTTGTTTTGTGTGGGGTCATTCTCTCCAGAAGGTTGCTCTGTGACTTCTTCCCTTCTTCCATCCAGTTTTGTCTCCATTTATTTGGCTTTGACTAGCTTCTTGAAAGGCTTCTCTCACAGTTCAGTGGACCTCCTTTGGATGATTCACAGGATCAGTATGTAAAATACACGTGCCATGGCCTGCCATGTTACAGCGCAGTAATAGTATCAAGACTTTGGTAACACAGAGCTCAGGATTTTGGGGATTAGTAACAAAAAATTCAGCTAGGAGCCCAAGAGTAAGTTATGACATCTCAGAAGGCACTAGTTGAAATAAGATGATGGTGAGCAGCCACTGTGGTGGAGGAGGGAAAAGTAAATGCAAGAATAGAATGTATCAGATAAAGTATTTTTTTGATAGTGATGAGAAATTAATTGCTTAAGGCAGGGGGAAGATTTCTGCCTGGAACTCTGCAGAAGCGTGGAACTCAAATGCGTCAAATGCAGAACAAACACTAGAAAAGGAGATAAGATATTCAAAGTGGAAGAGAGTTGGATTTAAAATGGCTGTGAGAGAAGGGTGAACATTGCAGGAAGGTTTTCATCTATCAGAGCAGAATAGGAGTATGGAACAGTCTGCCAGGAGGGGTAATCAAGACAAAATCCCCCCTACTTTTATAGTGGAATGAGAAGCAGTTTATTTAAAAAAAAAAAAAAAAAAAAAGTAATGTGATACCTGGAATGGCAGGAGGCTAAACTCTGACTCAGGAAACCTCTTTGAGAACTGTATTTCTGTGACCTTCTGACTGTAACATTCATCAAACTCAGACCTTTTTGTGGCTTGCAGGTTATTGTTGACCAAAAAAAAAAAAAGTGTGAGTTGTCACTGTAGTTTACAGATGAGTTCCTCTGAAATTTAGGCTTCTCTAATATTTGGCCTTTTTGCTTCTGTGCCAGATTTTACCGGACCCACGCAGCTGCTGTCTGGCGCCACCTCTCAGGCTGGGGTCTCTCCAGGCAGCAGGTTGAGAAACCTGGTTAAATCATGAATGCTTCAAACTGTGGATTGGGTGTGCCTGGATCAAGCATTTGTCTCCACTGAGTCTATATTATTTTCATCTTCTGTTAAGCATTTCTCTCCCTCATGTCACTCAGCTATGCTCCAGCCAATGATTAAAATGTGGCGTTCCAGCAGAGTAACAGCAATGGAACAAGTTCACATTTTCCTTCCTTGATGAGCCCTTAGTTGTGTTAATGGAAGCCCTGACTAATACGCTGTGAACTAATCAGCATGTCTTCTGCTGCTATCGCTGGTGAGTGCTTGCATGTGAAATGTTTCATCTCAGGTGGTCCACCTGGTTTTCCCAGTTTCAGAAAGTAAGATTTGAAAGTAATACAGCTCTTAAAAAGCAAAGCAAAACAAAACCTAAAAGGCTACCAAAAAGAAGAAGAAAAACCAACTTTCTTTCAACAAATAAACAAAGATTGAAACTCCAGATTCTCTTGGTATGTGCATCTTTGGGAGCCATGTTGTGGAAAGTGTGATGTCACGGTGGTGGTCTGTATGCTGCTGAGGGTCACTGATCCGTGTAGTCTTGGACGGCATGGCTAAGCGCTTCACTTCCTCTGTTGAAAAATCTCCTTTCCAAACACATGATGTAAGTAAGCTTGCTGCAACGGCTGGAAGGTGGAATCTGGATCCTTTTGGTACAGCCGAGCAGAGTTTGGTGAGCATGGAAAGAAAAACCTCAGTCCCCATAATACATAGTTATGCATTTTTTTGTACTGTCAGTGGAATTAAAAAAAAAAAAAATCTCTCTCCCCAAGACTTAACTGTTCTGTTCATCTATTTCAAAACAGTGAAAAAATTTCATTCTTTTTCAGCAGAAAAATACTGACAGAAAATATTGTTTACTCGAGTGACTAAAACACGAATAAAAGTCGCTCTCGTGATGCTTGTTTGATTCTGCCTTTCACAAAGGGTGGGAAAAGCAGATAAATCGGATGGCAGCTCACAGGGTATGCAGCATCTTGTTTCCATTTCTACTTCTGATTCAGTCAATGAACGCGATTGAAAGCCACCACCATTGAAGTGCTAGGCAAAATTAATTATGGATTGCATGCCCGAGTCCCATTCCCAAAGCACAGCTGATTGTCTCAGTAAAAAAACAGCTATACTGGCAGGTGCTCGGGCTGGCGGTGTTGCTGGGGGGAATGATATAGCACTGCCTGACTGTGTGCTTGATGAATGTGTTCGGGACTTCGCTCTGATCTTTATTTTTCCTGGCACGATGAGAGTTAAAGGGTTCAACACTCGTTGTTTTTTTGGGGTGTTTTTTTTTTTTTTTTAAAGTTACTCAGCTTTAGAAGTATGTAGCTAATTAAATTAATGATTTTGCTGCCAGGGTTTACAATGGATCAGGGTTAAAACACCAGAAGTTTGAATGAGGCAATTAGCTCTGAAGGTTAACATCAAGAGTGGTTATTAGGGCGTTTGCTGTTCTGCACGTTGTCAGCTAAGGTGGATGCCTTCCATTGTACACACAGGCAGAAGAAAATATGTGAAGATCTTTGATGTTTTGCAAGAAGAGTTGCTGACAGGCCTGAGGTGCCTGTCAGTTTTAATTGTTGCACCTCTCCCTGCACGTCCTGTCCTCTAGGCCTGTGCTCATTCTGTTGACCAATACCTCTTGTTCCCCGGTGTTTCTCCTGTATCGCAGTATGTGTTTTCATTTAGACCTTGGGTGGTTTCTGATGAATTACACAAACTCAATGTATTTTAGTTGCAGACATAGTAAGCTCTTTGCACATGTGTATAACGTAAATAATTTGTTTAAAAGCATTCTGGTAAATATCTTTTCCTGTTCTGTATGAGCTGCTACTACTAGTTCTCATTTTGTGGGAGTAAATAGAAGTTAGTGTTCTTTTTTTGTAAATCGTCCTTCATTTTCCCCTTTTTAAAGTATATACAGTCTTGCGTAAATAATTTAATGTGCTATGTGTTGAAGGAAAATTATAGCTATAGTGTATGTAGCCTGAAACAACATTTTGCACTTTTTAGCCTTAAAGCTTTTCTTTGCCTTCATGTGCCCCTTAGAGATGGACAAGGAATGTGAATGGTTCTTTATTATCAACTCATTTTATCAGACATAGGAAGCCTTTTACATTGATAAATCAAACTCAAAGTTTATAGTTTTCAGAAGTTGTTCTGTGATGAATATTCAAAGAAATTATGAGTCCATGTGAAATGAATTTGTGCATCTTATTTTATTTCCAAAGAGAGAAAGCAGGTATTACGAGTGGGGAGTCTGTATCCTTCAGCTCCTGTCTTTCCTTGGTGCTGTCAGTGGAGGAGCCAAAGCCTCTCCACTTGTCAACCTTGAAGATGTAACTGTCCCCCGTGCCTGGATGGGGGCATGAGGACATCACCCTGGACTCCACAGAGAGAAGGAGTTATGCAGGGCTCTGTTTGGTGTTCCTCAGTGCTCTTCTTGTGTTGAATCTTAGGTCACATCTGTCTGATGTTTTTACTAATTTTTGGCTTGTTGTTTCCAGTCTACTTGGCCCTTCCGCATGAGAGAGGCAGCTCTGGCTTCAGGTAGGGTGATACTTCCAAGGAGACATTCGCTTACCATTTACACGCTTTTCTGGAATAACATTCCTTCCTTGTTGTCTGCAGCCTTTTTCCTTTGTTTTGTGCCTGGATGATTTCCACTTGTATGGAATCATCTTGGATAGGGTTTGGATCTTAACAGCCCTTCCCTCATAAAAGCATGGGGCTTTTCATGGCAACTGTGGGCTGTACAGCTGTCCCAGTTACTCTACTGAAGGTGACTTTTGTTAGTGGGTATTCATCCCTCAGAAGAGAAAGTGGAACTGTTTAGATGAAACACAATTTCATGTGTTAACCTAAGTGCATAGTTGCAATTATTGGCAAGTATGGGAGGGAAGAGATGCCAAATGTCAGCCCATTGAGTTACTGTTAGAGAGGGTTTTTCCCTCGGTCTGTTTTTGCAGCCTGGTACAGTAGTGTAGTCTTGATAACAGGAACAGCACCTCCTTCCCCAGAGGCTGTCACTTTGGCAGAAAAAAAATGCTGAGCGTTGTTTACTTTATTGAAAGCCATGGTGAAGATCAGTGGACTTGTAGGATGCCTAGAACTTGATTTTGCATTTTTGTCACACTTTGTTAACTGGGAAACCTGCATAGGTTACGTAGTTTTTCTTTGGTTTTGTGCTGAAAAGGAAAAAACAATCATGTATTCAGACTTTCCTGAAGCAAATTTAGGCATTCTTCTGTAGTACAACCTCTGTTAGCTTCTTTGGGAAGGTGGTTAAAATTCTGGATGTAGACTAGTAGTGCTGGGAAAAGCAGTGGAGATCTTAAAGTTTTCCTGATGTCTTCCTTACACCAGTTGCTGCAGACCAGATATCACTGGAAAAATTGAAGAGTTGCTAGAGGAGAAAATGGTATTGGATAGGAGATTGTATAGAAATCTAGGATTCAAAACATAGCATTTTTACATAACATAGCATGACTAGTTTTTACAGGGGAAAAAAAAAAAACATTTCACCAAAGCTAATAAGGTTTCACTGCATGAGGACATTCAGTTCAGAGCAGGCTAGAAGGAAGTGACAATGCCATTGAGCTGTGTTTCAAAGGGACTGGTTCTGCTGAGCCTGTATTTTGCAAAGCAGATTAGCATTTGGGTTTTCTGTTAGAGCAGAGTTGAAACTGAGTGTTGTGTAATGACTTGGTTTGACCTTGGAAAGAGCATTTCACACCACTTTTTTTATTTAAGATCATGCTGATACTAGCCATGGGATGGCAGAATGATCCCTGAGGACATGTGCTGTATATGTCTTGGTTTTCATTTATAATCTGGTTTTGATCCTCTAGTCCATAAAGGACTTTGCACACAGCAATTAGGACTGTTAGCCCCAAAACTTATGGATGACTTAGTGTGTTTCTGAAAGATAGCAAGTCTTTATTCACACATTCTTGTTGATGAAGTCTGTTATACCCTTTGGTAACTTATTCCAGGTGATATTTCTTCTCACTCTTAAAACACCTTGCCTTTTGGTTCTGTGCTGGACACTGATTTCGAGCCACTGAATCCAGCCAGGCCTGCTTTTTGTTGTGCTGCTGAGATCTTCTGCTGTTTAGGTAATTGCGGGCAGTGGGCAAAAAAGTTGAGCCAGTCGAGCTCCATTAGGACTACTTTTTATTATTATTGTTTGTATGACTACAGCACCTGACTGCCTGAGGCTCTGCTTGCATTAAGTGTTAAGCCCGGGCTTGAGCTCTGGGCTTTGGCAGCAAGCCTGCTGTGCCGCTGCTGCTGAGATTGGAGCCCGGCCGCGGCGTTCTCCTTTCTGTTCGTGGGAGGCAGAGTCCAAGATCAGCCGTGCAGCGGGGCTGTTGGTGCTGCCGTCCAGGTAGTCCTGGAAACCTTCCTTCCAGGAACAGGAGCGACGAGGAGAGCACCATTTGTTTCTGGAGTTCTCCTGCCTGTGAAGAAGGGATCTGTTCGTGCAGTGCGTTGAGCCAGGGGAGGATGCGGCTTGCCAGGCTCACCCTCCGTGAACTGGTGAATTCAGGGCCTGGATTATGGGATGCTTCCCTGAGCTTTAGCACACGTGGTTCTCAGGAGTGACAGTGCACATGTTCTGGATGCCTTGCTTTTGGTGGTGGAAACCGGTCTCTTCTGTGGCATGCTTAGTGTTTGGATGTAAACACAGGAGGTGACATTTGGCCTCAGACAAACGAGGGAGCATAAAGAAACAGGATGTCATTGTGTGTCAGTGCATCAAGTCCGGTGTACCAGTGTACCGATTGCCTGGTGATTGTCGTTTTTCTGTAGGTGTAATGGTAGTAGACTTCTAACAAAAGATTTTAATGACAAATGCTGTGGTAGCTTGCAGGTGAATGCAGAACATGTCTGGGGTATAACGGATAGCCTGGCAGAGCATAAAACCAGCTCTTCTGGAAAACACAAGTAGGTAATAGAATCGGCATCCTCCGTTGTTCTCAGGCAGAAGTAGGTTTGGTAAGTGACGGGTGATGGAAGGGATAGGCTATTAAAAAGCAGGTAAACAAGTTGGGCTTGATGTGACAGAAAAGGGGGAACCGGTGAATAAGGGTGATGTGGTTGCAGGAGGAAGCTGGGAAAATGATTTTTGGAGTGCTGTGTGAGTTGCAAAGTGTTGCAATAGTTGGAACCAGGGGGGAAGATAGATTGCAAAGCTTATGTCTAGACCAGAAGGTTTACTGTTCAGTAAGTGCCACAATAGCAAAGTCCTGCTTTGAAAACATTCTTAGAGATGAACACGAGTTCATGAGCTTAATTTCTGCTTTTGGTTGCTGATAACTGTAAATTACCCTTTTCCACCCCACGTGTCAGTTTCAGCAATAGGTAAGGAGACTTCCTCCTGGGAGGAGACAGGATGCCTTCAGGGCTTGAATATCTTTCCTGTTCCTAGCTTATATATATGTAAATTAAAAAATATTGATTTTGGATGGTAGCTCTTGAGATAGAGAGATAAAGTAAAATGGTGTTTTTGTTGTAAGATCCCATCTGATACAATGCATTGGATGAGCTGTATGATAGGACTGGGGTTAAGTCTCCTCCCCAGCTCCTGGCATCTTTCTTCCAGCTTTCCTTGAGAAGATAAACAGTGATGCTGACAGGTTACGTGTGTGAAGGCATTCACATTGCCTTAAGATATCCTCACCTGATGAATTCAGGGCCATCCAAGAAACTAGAAGAGACTCCCTTGGCTCCTGAATTAGACTTTTCTGTTGTATGTTTTTTTTGTTTTTTTTTTTTGCTTTTTCTGTTTGTTTTTTTTAAAACTTCTTCCACTTTACTACTTTCAAAAAAAAAAAAAGTTTCTTCCATCTTTTGCTGAGGAGGGGTTGCTGCTGGATTTCAGATTGAAGGACGCTGTGCTTCCCCTGCCCTATATCCATAGAGTTAGGAAGGTGCTAGTCTGCAGCAAGCTTGCTGTTGCATGGTGAGCGCACAGCAGGTAAACGCTTCACGTCCGCTCACAAAGCGCTAAATCATGCTCTTCTTCTGAATCTTGCTATCAAGGACATTACAAAAGCAGAGTGGGAATTCCCAGCCAAAGGCGGTCATTTCAGTTGGTGGTTAACAAGATCCTACAGACATCAAAAAAAAAAAAAAAAAAAAAAAAAAAAAAAGAGGTTCCCTGCTCCAGTTACAGCAACAGCCATAGAGCTTCAAAGAGGTCACAGGTGTGGAAATTGGAGGACTCTTAATGGAGGCTGAGATAAAAAGGGATTCTCTAGCGCCTTGGATACAAGTTTTCTGATCTGAAGGGTGGTGAGTAATGCAATTGCTGGGAGGTACCTCTGGCTTTGCCTGGAGAATGCTAGCAAGCAATCAAAATGTTTGCCCACAGCCAAACTGTTCTTTCCCTTTCCACTCTTTAGAATAATAAAAGTATTACGCACAAACCCCACTGTTAATGCAACATATGGGTGAAGTTCCAAGCTATTGTGTTCAAAACTCTCAGTCTTAATTCCAGCAGTAATTATAACTTGTTCCTCTCTCCCTTGTTGTATGGTGAACACCACAGGAAGTGATGCAAAGTTCTCCGTGCGTGTGTTAACTTAGGCTGAGTGTAGGAACAAAGTCTATCTAACCTCTCGATTTTCTTCTTTTCCTGTCAAAGCCTCGGCTGTAATACTGTGCAATTGGAAACTTTTAGTGTTTAACTTCAATGGTTTGTCTGTCTTTGGTTCTGTTAGAAGCTGGTTCTACTGCTCGTGGATACTTTGCTTCTTTTCTGTTTATAATGCAATCTGACATTTGTTTTCCTCTTTCTCTTGAGGCTGATTTTGTTCAAATTAGAGATTTCCTTGCAACACATGTTTTCTCATTTTTCTAGTCTGCAGTTTTTGAGGCCCTCAGCAGTTTAGGCTACAAGGTCCTGCCCTTGTCTATACTTGACAGAAAAGGCATAGTGAATACCATTAAAAAGTCAGCATTTGCTGCCAGCTATCTGTGGTAACCTTGATATCTCCTGTTTGAACAGAAGGGATCCAGCAAGCGTTGCTGAATATAAAAGAGTTTTTAGTGTTGCCTTTGTATGCAGGGTGTGAGAAAGTCCAAGGCTTTTTATTTATGCTGGTATATAACACCATATAATTGCATCCATCTTTTGATCTGTGGTATGAATTAGTTCCATTGAAAACATGTTTTCTATTTTTAAATCGGTTGTCTTGAACTGAGTTCTTGAAACATTCTGCTTTTTGGTTTTGTTTTTGTGTAGATGTTCCATATTGTGCTGGGCTTAGTATAATTGTTGACATGTTGGGTTTGAGTTCTTGCTCTGTGCAGCTTTTCTCTGTTTTGTATGAATCTCTTGATGTTTTATGTTACTGTTGCATTGAGCCAGACTGAGTATGCAAGTTATGTCACCTCGCAGTTCTGGAACACGTGTGTCATGGTGCAGTGCTGTTATCCAGGGTTAGAAAGGCAGAGCTGAGACTTGGAGGCTTCAAGTGCCGCAATTCCTTACCTGACTGAGCGGTCTGTGTTCAGCGCAGGCTGAGCTGGAAGCCCAGGGCTCCTGCCGTGGTCAGTACGGGTGGTGAAACGCCTCCTTGGAACTCAGACCGTGGGTGGGATGGACTCGCCTCCCTAGCAGCTCGTTCCTCTCCATTGATTAGAACCTGAGTCTGAATTCCAAATTTGAGTGCATAAATTGCAAATCTGAGGTTCAGGGGGATTACTGAGGCCCACGCGACTCTTCCCAGGACAGTGTCACATTCTCCTTCCATTTTCTGTGGCTCTTGTGATGCCCACGAAAAACGTGAGCCGTGCTGCCAGTGTGCTAGAGCTGCTGTCCCCAGACCTGAGCAGTATGGCAGCGGATCCTTGCGCTCCCCAACCCACAGCCATTTGCTGTTCCCTCACTACACGTGGCTGGTATTTTCACTTGCTCTGTGTGGCAGCTACTGTGGAGAGGCCCTGGTCTGTGACGAGGGAGAAGTAGTACACAAAATGGCACCTATCAAGCTTGGCAGAGCTGGAAAATGACAGAAATTTCAAGCATTTGTTTCGTGCCCCGTCCGTTAGATGGTCCTCCTTGATTTAAGACCCCTGCCTTGTCCTCCCCCTGGTTGTAATGAGCGTTGAGAGTGCTGTTTGTAAAGATCTGTGCGTGCATTTTTCTTCCTTTGCAGTTGTTCTCCTTGGGGTGTGGACTTGCTGGTTTTTTTAATCAGTTCATGTTGATTCTTATCGTGTATTTGTATAATAGTTTGGGGTTGATGTAATCATTGTTACATGTATTTCATTAAGAGGCGTGTGTGTGTGTGTGTACTTAGGTGTTTGCATAATTCATGAAGTCAAGTATGTTCACATACCCCTTGTTAGCACAGGAGTGCATGTAGTAAGTACCTACTTCTTTGTATTGGTGGCTCATTGGGAAGGTGCTCTGTATTTATATGGTATGTATAGAAGCATATACTTTAAAAAAAACACAAGTTCTACCATTTATTTTCTTTCTTCTACACCCACCCTAAAAAAGTAAAGAAAAACACACACTTCTGCTAGGGTTCTAGGGTAGTTTATTTTTTCATTCAGCCATTAGTTTATTCGTTCAGGAGTTGTACACTGGAAAAAAGTGCATCCATTAGACAGTGAGGGCTTTATTTATGAGGGTGGTGGTGTTTCAAAGGGGAGGCTGTCGAGTCCCAAAAGAGCCTTTCATGGTGTATTCTCAGCGTGCTTCTGAGGCCACTGCTCTGCTCATCAGGAGGAGAGGCAGAAATGTGGGCTTTACAGAGCAACTGTGTGTTTCACTGGTCCCTGCGCTCACTGACGTTTATTTACATATTGGGAGAGTAAATGGGTAGAACAGATGGCAACCAGACATTTGGTGGTTCTGTTCCCGTATGCTCCTCAGGGGTCTTGCATTCAGTTTTTGCAAAAAGCTTGTCCTACAGCGAGGAGAAAAAAAACAGGAGCCTGTTCACAACTATGAAACGCTCGTTGGGATTTTGCTATAGTGACAGATTCAAGCATTTAGTAAAATGTGAAATAATTACAAGATTTGTTTTACGAGTCCAGATAATAGTTCCTTAAGATAAGTCCATTGGTGTGTCTGTCTCTATTATTATTATTGCTGTTCTCACCATTAGAGGGAATGCATTTAGATTTGAAGTCAGAGATCTATTCCTTCTACAATCTGAGTTTGAGAAGTATAGGTCTCTTTATGTGGGTCTTGGATATATTTTGGCCTTTTCTGAAAGTACTTTAACTCACTTGTGCTCGTGTAAAAATGGAATATCTGAGAATTTTGCAGGATTTTTCAGGGTATTTAATATGTATTTCCTCGCTATTTACAGTTACGAAATGGAAGATTTATTTCTGTACCAAGCTGAATTTTTTTCTCTTCCTCTCTTTGTACACACTGGAATGTTGGTGCAGGTCTGTTCCACGGTGCCAGACAGCTTGCATTAGTGATTTGCTGGTTTTTTTTTTTCCAATGTGTGCATGTTGTTTGTTTTAGAGAAGTGTTAATTAAAGCACTTCTCCTGGGCAAAACCATAATATAAAATACACATTTTGAAAATATGTTAGAAGGAGGTGGGGTGCAACTTAGGTTTTGAATGTGTAAAATTTCTTAACCTGCACATTGTTCCTTCCTGTAAAGCAACCAGGTGTTTCTCAGTAAAGTGGGGAGAAGGCAAATGAAAACTGAAGAGCTTGACCTTTTGTGCAGCATGCCAAATCAACAGTTCTAATAGTTTGTGACATGATGAATTCCAATGACTTATTGGTAAACACGTGGAACTGCCTAGCATTTGTAGCAGAACCTGTCAAATAATGTAAATACCAGACCTCTGTTATTCTTACCTACAATGTGGAATCTCCTAATATTACATAAAATCTGTAAAGCAAACCTTTTTTATAATAAAAGGTCAGTGCTGAACTATTCCTTTTTTGAACCAAGATAGTTTTCAAAGTAAAAGTAGAATTATTGATCCTCCGTGAGTAGAGCAACTCAGATTTTACAAAGTTTTCCAGTGCCCTTCTTATTAAATAATGTCCTTAAAAAAAAGACAAAACTAGGAAGCCCCGTTCCCCTTTGCAAGGAGGCTTACTGTAGTAAATGGTAGCACAGAATGTGAAAATGGTAAATGTCAAGAAGCACTGTCTTCTTGAGACATATCTAGAAGGCTGATTATTAACAAAAAATAAAGCAGAAACTTGCTAGTTATTTATAGGCCATGCTGCTGAGATACTATGTTAGGATTAATTTAAATGAAGGTAATTGCCAAACTAGTAGATTTTTTGGCAGCATATTCCGCAACCCACAGGAAATGCAGAAAATTGTTACAAAGTGAGAATTTTTAGCCAGACTGTATTGACAGTGTGCATGGTTAATGAGGCTGACATGTCTCACTCACTGTGTGACTGCATTTCTGTGATATATTGCAGCAGTTCCCTTATTTACTTTGTAAGGCACTTTGGGATCCTGTGAGATCAAAATTAAATAAAAGCCTGTTATTAAATAGAACCTAACTTCCTTGATTTTTTTTTTTTTTTTAATATGGGCTATTGCTGGTTTTAGGAAATGTATTTCTAAACTGAGCCCACCATCGTAGTGCAATTACTGAGTAAATCACATCCTAGATAGTCTTTGATTTTTTTTCCTGATAAAATAACATAGTTTAAATATCTTTTCCAGTGATTTGTAGTCAGACGCAAAATCAGCTAAAGAGATTTTTTCAGAAAGATTTCTTTTCTACATCATTATATAACTAAAAGTAGCTATTGTAAATACTTCAGGATTTCGTGGCAGTCTTGAAAGCCATGGCTTCTGTGTCCCGGTTCCTTCCATTAAGAGCAGATGATGGCAATTTAGATGATCACATATTCTTTATGACCCAGAGCTAAATAAGCATTAACCAAGTAACTAATTCAGTAACAGCAGGACTCAAGAAATGTGAACTGGTAAAAGACAGTAACTATTTCTGGCAGAGTATGGCAGAGCCCATGTCTTTAAAAAAAAAAAAANNNNAAAAAGTTACGGGTGTATTTATTGCTAAGTCATCAAATGCTAATCCACATGTGGTCATTTGTATTTCTGAAGGGTTTATTTTTTTTGCTTCTTTGACAGACTGATGTTTTAGTATTGAGCTGCGATCTGATCACAGATGTTGACTTATATAAAGTTGTGGATCTCTTTCGGACACATGATGCTACTCTGTCCATGCTGATGAAGAAAACTCATGAACCTGCAGAAGTGGTACCAGGACAGAAAGGGAAAAAAAAGCCAGGTATGTAGATAGGAATATATATATTTATTAATAAATAATAGTGAAACCACTATCATTTGATATGTGTATACATATCATATATGTATGATAAGTATAATTATCAATCAGAAAGTGAAAGAAATAAAATGGTACAGGTACTCTGTTTTTCCTCAGATTCCCTGGTGGGGGTGTGACTTGTTTTTTTCCAGCTCAGAATTAAGTATTAGATTCGTGTAATCGTGCAGGCTCTGATCCAAAGCTCACAAGAGTTAGGGGAAAAGCTCCAGGTGACTTCAGTGAGTTTTGGATCAAACCCTAAATTTTTGTTGCATATGAACATTAAAACTGTTCGTTTTTTCAATGGCACTCAGCATCAGTCAGATTGTAGCTGGGAATTTTACAATTGACTGCAGGGACCAGCATTAGATGGATAACAAATACTTCTAGAAATTCTCCCCTCTTGTGCTATGTACTGGATTATTCTTCTGAGATCCCATCCAGGAGCCTTTCAGTAGGTAAAACTCCCACTGATTTCAAGGATTTGGTTAGATGTTTATCTTGTCCCTCTTACCATAATATCTTAGTGCCTTGTAATCTTTAATGTATCTATTCTCACAACACTGCTGTAAGGCAGGGCAGAGCTATTAAACCCCGTTTTACTTGTATGCTAAAAGAACTAAATACCGTACAGTTGTTCCCATACCGTACCTCTCATTTTCTTTTAATGATATCTGCTAAATTGCTGAAGCTTGATTATTGCCAGCTTAGTGGGTCCTGGTCCATGGTTAAAGCTCAGAGGCATTACAGTAATATGAATAAGAAAGCATAGCTTCAAACCGTTTGAGAGGAGTGAAACACAAGCCAACAGTTGGACTACGTGTGTGTCTGAAAGTGGAGGAAATGTGTTTTTAAAAGAAAGCTGCTTAGACAAAGATTTTCTGGAGCAAAGTATAAGGATAACAGGGCTGAAAGCATGTTGGACTTGGACTTTCATGCAGCTCTAAACCCCCCTGTTTTTGAAAAGGCAATCTAGGTAATAATGGCACATAAAGCATTGTCAAGAACATTACTACAGCAACGAAGCTGAGCATTCAGAAGTTATAAATGAATGGATCTATAGTTAAACATCATAGCACAGAACATGAGCTCTGAACACACAGTGTGGGGGCGATGAGGTATATGAGGATAAACAAGACCCTCTGAAGACTTACCAAGTGTGTAAGGTTGCACATGCATTCTTAATTTACTTTTTAATGTCTGTGTACTTGACTTTGTAGCATTACTCTTCCTACACTACTTGTTAACATTTGTGTGTGATTTCTCAGGTCTGTAAAAGACTAAACTTGAAAACACTGAAATTCCATCATGTGGAAGCATTTTGACACCCACAGTGTTTATCTGTGGGAGCTGGATGCTAAAGGTCTCCCACTCAAAGCTACTCTACTTGAGCTGTTTTGGGTAGCACTAGTAAGTTGTTTGTCTGTGAACTGCCTCAGGTGAGGCACAGACCCCACCAGGCCTTTTTCAGTCGTTTGCTAGCAGTAGAACAGTGGAGAGAATGAGGAATTTGGGGTTCTTCTCCAGGCTTTGGAGGGGGACAATATATTTTAGGGAACACAGGATCCTCCTGCCTTTCATTCGTATTTGGCTGAATGCATTCTGTTCCTGTTGGTGCTGTCCTAGCTCATGCCTGTCTCTTTCCCCATCCTGGCTTCTTGCCACTGCCAGCCTTCATTTCTTATCCTAGTCCTGGTCTCTTTGCTTAGTCTTCCCCTTCAAGGATCCTTGTCAAGAGTCCAGCTTCTCTTTCTCGTATCTTACTCTCATCTTCTTTCACTAGCAGTCCCATCCCCTATTCCACTTCTGACTTCTCATCTCAACTTGCTTCATGTATCTGCCCATTGTCAGCTTTTTTCCTGGCTTCCGATTCCTGTCTCTGTGGTCTAGTGTTTTCACAGTGAAAGAACCCCATTTCCACCAGTTTTCAGGGCTGCTTTCTCCCCCTTCCAGCTCGACTTGTAGAGTCCTCATTTTTATGCTTTTCCTTCCCCTCATCCTCGTGAGCTTTTACTCTTATTTAAAAAACAAACAAACAAAACGGTGGCAAAACCACATCAGATCAAGCTCTTCTCCATGGAGCAGTCATCACAGCAGGGCTGTGGAGCCTCGTGGCTCATGTGCCTTGATTGTACCTCTTGATGGTACAGAAGACCTTAGATGTCACCTGCTATTTGATCAGTTCTAGGAGCTGAGCCCTCAAAACAACCTTTCTTTAAGAATAAAATCTGCAAAAATTTTTGCAGCAAAAATAGAAGTCTTGACAAAGTATGTGAGGCTGCAGTTTTTCAAAGATTTATAGTGGAGTGAGATGGTAAAAGGTACACTCCTGAGACACAAATCGGCAGCCCTTACTGAATGTCATGTTTCTTCTCCAAAGAACTGGAATACCAGAGCTTTTCAAGGGAAGGGCCACCTAACTGTTTAAGCTTAGGCTAACCACTTTTTTTCTTTAGCCTTAGAAGCAGCTGAACTGTTTTCTCTGATGTTTTCCCAATGTTGCTCTTAAGGCAGGCACCTAGCATTGGAAATTTCATACCAAACAGTTAAAATTTGAGAAAGCACACAAGCAACCGAAGACAAGATATTAACATGGAATGTGTCAGGCAGCCTTTCGTAGTAGCTGGCACTGTTAGCTCCTTCTCTAACTCCTGGCACATGCATGGTTCTGTGTACTTGCACCGTACTGTTGGAAGCGTTATTATTAGGAAGTGGATCCTTAGTCCTGACAAGCCACTAAATGTATTTGTGGCTTTATTTATTGTTTTCCTACAACTTCATTAACTTTTGAGAAGGAATAGCAAGACTTATCTCCCATGTGTCATAGTATCTAATGCAAAGTCATTGCTTTTAGAACATTATTAAACATTCAAGATCTGCAATGTAAGGAACAGTTTTTAAATTAGTGTGAATGGCAGTATTAATCAGCCATGGATTCATACTGATGATTTTCTGAAATGCTTGACATAATTCAGCTGCAAGTTACAGGGTGAAGTTCATTGGCTTCTGTACTTAGAGGATCATCTATTGATGATAATCATCTCATTGGCTTTTTAAATGGTTTAATAAGAGGCATGGCAATAAGAAAAAAAATAGTAGAGTGCTAGTGAATGGTACTAACCCAAATAAACAAACATGTCAGGAATTCAGGCACCCAGAATGGAGCCATGTGCTAAAGGTGATGTGCAAGGGATTGGGGTGAAAAAGAGTGTCTGAACCTTTCTGTGTATAAAGAAAGGCAGAAAAGATGGGGATGGTGACTCTCCTGCTTGTTTTTCTTGTCTTGAAAGTAGCAGGCATGTCATCACTGGTATTCCCTGTGTTTGCCAGAAGACCTCTTGGTGGTCTTGCAGGCTGCATCGTGTGAATTCTCTCCCCTTAATTGAAAGGGTGGGGATACTGAATCTTTAACAAAGGTGTCTTTTTCCCAAGTGTCAATTAATTATGTTTGATTAAAAAGCATTTTAGAGTATCTGGCTGAAAATTATTTCTTCTCCCTACTGAATTGCTCAACTCCCATTCTCTTGCGATGTTGTGATTTCTTTAGGTCATTAAAGCCCTCAGAATTGATGGGATCTAATTTCTAGGGTAATTAATAAATTGCAATAGCTGTGTCAAATCCTTATTTATCTATGATGAGGAGGCAAAATGCATCCTGTATTCCACTTTTATACGTCAAACCATTTTTTTTTAGTTAACATCACTGCAGGTTTAACATTTTTCTCATACTTTCCTCACAGAGATTTAGTAAACTAGTTATGTATTCATTCTTCCATTTGTCTTTCCTCACTGAGTAATGCCAGTGCAATTTGAAATAACACTCCTGTGTCTCTGGGTAATTGATTTTAGTAATAATTTTTGTCTTTTCTAAATTACAAGAGTAAAGACACTTGTAGCCAATGTACAGAGGAAAACTTACCATCACTTGTCATCTGCTACAAATAAAATATTGCTCTCTAGCGTGGTTTTGCTGTCTGTTTCTTACCTATCCAAGCACACGAGAAATCTGTTTGGTGGCAGTCATGTAGCCAGTTCCCAGTTCTGTTTTGACCAAGTTTTCTTTCCTTTTTTTTTTTTTATAATTGCATAGAGCTTTGCTATAGCAGTGTAGTATGTTACTGTAGGAGCAGTCGGGAGATAGGCAGCCACAATCTGAACTTTATTTGATAGAAGTGTTGGTACCTTGACAGAGGAAAAACTGCCCCTGTTCTATTTCTTGCCTACCAGGAGACCCCGGTGAGGTGCCAGTGGCAGTGGTTGTGTAACCCCTACTCTCAAACTTCATTGCTGTCCTTAGAATGAGGATTGCCACTGCTTTTAAGACTGATTTCTGATTTTTTTACAGCAAGTGAGCTTTATCCTATTGTACTTTATTTGTCAGTGTTACATGTTCAGGCCTATTTTTGTATTTCTTTGCTGTATGATTAATTTCTGAGAAGAGGGTTTGCTTGATCACTTGGATCAAAGGCTGCCAGTAGGAGAGCTTTGAACAGCTGTGTAGATTTGACTTTATTTTGTTAGTGGTTATTACTATGGTAACTCTGAAGGAACAAATACGAAGAAAATAAGGGACAGGGCTGAACTGGGGAAAATGGGGTTGAAAATGCAGTTTGGCTGAGAAAAGATCTTAAAGAATTACCTACTTATAGAACATGCTGTTACTTCTATGTGGTTAAAGCCTTAGAACTTAGAAGATTTTATATCTGCCAGTTTGGCCCAAAATAATAGTATTTAGTGGGAGAAAAGGGGGTTTTGTTAGAACTATAGCATGGCATTCTTGTACAGCCTGTATGCATGTCAAGAGCAGTGTATAGGTGCCACCAGAGTTGTGGCACATACTACAAAGTGCAAGTGAGAATAAGCTGCCACCACTGTATTCAGAAGTTGTAGAAAACTGTTAAAAAATAAACGATTTACATTTCAGTAGACCAAAGTCACTGATGTGCTGTCACTGATTTCAGCAGTTGGGAATTGCCATAATAATATATGTGACTATTAAGTATTCTTATGGTTGGCAGTTTTATAAACAGATACTTGAAAGAAATTAATCCACACAAACATCAGTGGTAGGAGTCTCAGAATCTATACGTTTGTGTGTGTGATTTAATATTTCTGTTGCTATTCGTATTTGTCTGAAATAGGAGATCAGTTGCAAGGTAGTTATGTCTTACCTGAAGTCATAATCCTCTCCAGACCACCTGATTCTAATGTGGAGTGATTTTTTGATGAGGAAGAAGCAGCCGGATTTTGAAGAGCTTTCTGCTTGCAGTTGAGAAAGAGGGAGAGAGAGGAAGAGAGAGAAGGAAAGCGCTGTTTAGCATAGCTCAAGATGGAGTGTTGCATGTCAGGACCTGTAGTTGGCATCTTCATAAAAAGGATGCAAAAAGCTGCAGGGACATTGTTTCAAATGTCATGATATATGTGTATGGGCTACCCTGACTGAAAAGAAGTAAATATTGTGGATTTTTTGTTTGTTTGTTTTGATTTATTGCAAATTCATTGATTTACTGGGTCGGTCTGAAACCTAATGTTTTATATTTCAGGGCTTGCTGGTGGTTCCATTTGTCTTCCCAGCCTACATCAAGACAGGGTTATATAATTTATTTTATTTTATTTTTTTTAACTTCAGTGGAGCAGCGTGACTTCATTGGAGTGGATGATACAGGAAAAAGATTGCTCTTCATGGCTAATGAAGCTGACCTGGATGAAGAACTTGTCGTTAAAAGATCCATCCTTCAGAAGTAAGCTTATGAGTCCCAGTAATAGAAACTGAACTTGGAATGGGGGGAAATAATAGTGGAGTAGGAGTGATAGTTAAAGACAGAGTAAGATGGGAGGAGGAAAAGAACCTTTTGGAATATTCAGTTAGCATTATTTTATTACTTGTTACAGCATTGCCAGTTAATAGGCTTGTCCAGTACCTATATTCTGAGAAATTCCCAGGAAAAAGAATGAATGGGTGAAAAGGTAACTGCATGAAATGAAGTCAGTATTGATATAGTTCAGATACAATTTAGATTCAGATATTCAGAAGTGGTAGACCTGGGTCCATAAATGAAACTTTAATCTGAGAGTATCTGAGAAAGGCTCTTGGGATTTCATGACACTCTTCGTGCACAAAAGAAACAAAAGCTCAGCTGTGTTTCCAGGCCCAAAAAGATTAATTAGAAAAACTGTGTTATATCCACCATTAAATTGCACTGAGGATTTGAATGAATTTACTAAATATGCCAGGCTTAGCTTAGCTTTCTCTGTGGCATAATTCATATCCATTAGTAGAAGAATGGAGGATGGTTTGCTGTTCTTTATGCTCTTCTGTACAGTCACTTTAGTTTTCTAAGCTGCATATTGTCTGACATCTTCTGTGGAAAGCTCTGCTGGCTCCTTCAGAGGCCAGTCTTTGTAGTCTGTCCCAGGCTGACAGTCAGGCTTTCACCTCTGTGAGATTAGACACCTGCAGGGCAGCCATCTGAGAGCTGGGAAATTCATCCATGTGGACCTTGTAAGTCAAGGATGCGGACATCTGGGGTCTGCTCCCAGATAATCTCTTCTGTGAAAATGCCTCTGGTGTATGCTGTAGGCCGTGTGAAATATTTGGGCTTTGACAATCCACTGCTAGGTGTAATCTTTCCTTGAACATCCTGCTACCAGATGCGAGGGAGGTACTATATGCCTGTGGAAAGACGACTTGTCTTCTGCTGAAGTTGAAGGATTACCTTATATGATGGTGGCCAAGAGTGAGCCATGTTAACTGCTGTGATGGAAAGAGCCTGTCCCAGGGTATCGCCACTGTCTCTCTCTGTATTTTTTTTTTTCTTGGACGTGGCAGGGACTGAGCTGCAGGCATGCATTCTGTCCATATGCAGCAATTATCAGCATAATATGGGAAATACAGCACTGTTGCATTCTGTGGTTTTGAGCAAACAAACACTATTTTGAGCTAAGGAGGAATATTTTATCTACTGTTAGTGGTAGGCTTGTCTTTATGGCTTGCCCCTAGCACTAGCGGGTAGCTATGATATAACAACTTAGAAATTGCTGTAACATATGTGAGCTTATTTGACCTCTGATTTTACAGGTTCATCTAACCAGAGGTTTCTCATTCCTGTTACCCTATAGCTAAATTAATCAGGCTTTATCCTGCAGGTCGAACTTTGCCTTCAGGAACACCTGTTCAGTTACATTGTCTTCAGCAGACCTGGCTGAATGTAACTGTTTGGGAAGTGGTAAATGTAGTGTTGGTGATGAACAGATGGGGTAAAATCTGTGTCTGTCTTAGCTTTGATAGCTGTGCATGTGTAAATATAATGTGAAGTGTTAACTGCCCTCCAAGTGAAGCCCACAGATGACAGTCTAGAAGCACAAAGAGAGAAGATCTGGTAAGTTTATTAGAAAAAAAAAAAAAGACATATTTTCAAATATAGTCATATACTGTAAACGTTCTCAGGTGGAGTATACAAGTAGCCAAGACCATGATTTTATTTTGAGATTCAAAGGATAACATCTCAAGCAGCCTGGCAGTTCAAAGCATCAGGTTGAAGCACTGGGCCAGTATCCGCTTGGGCAAGGCTCTGATGTTGCTGTCCTCTGCAACTGCCTGCTGTGGATGCGGGTGCGTGCTCTGTTTTACAGCTGCCATCCTGGAGAAGCTCTGAGGGAAGAAACATACTATATGGAAATTGTCAAATATTTTCATATGAGGCAATTCCAAGGTAGCAACAACTGTGGGAGCTCTAGGAAGACAGTGTTGGCAGCTAATGAAGTTTTAACCACTGCGTTGTCTAGACCTGCTCAAGCCCTGACTTTCTCATGTGAGAAACAAAAGCAACGCTTAAAACTATCTTTGAAGTCTTTTTTTTATACATCATAGTAAAGCAAGAAAAAAAAGAGCAAGCCCAATCTCGTTTTTCTTCATGGATCACTTGAAGTGACTGACTTTCAGCTACCATGTTGGCCGTTTCTTGATCTCTGGTCTTTGTTTTAATGAAATAGCAGACGTTGTGGCAAGATGGGAGTATTTCCAGTACACTCATTTGTTCCTCTGTAAAATACAATAGACATCTCGAGGGTGTTGCTTTTGTTTGTTTTGCTTTTAATGGTCCCTTTGAAGGGTTATGGTGGTCTTGTTACATGAACTCTAGAACTCCTTCAGTGCTTGGTTTGCTTTTCAGATCCTTTTCATTTTCTTTTTTCTCCCCAGCCCCTCCTGCTTTTAAGGAGGGGGTAGAAGTGGGGACAGGGAGGGAGTGGTGGAGAGAATGGGAAGAAGGAAGATGAATTCTTCTTTAAAGTTAAGAATCTTGTTACTGGTAAAAAATCTAGATCCCATATAGAAATGGTTCAAAGGACCTTTGGCTTCCACTTCTCACAGGAGGGAAGTTCTGTTGACAAAACATCCAAAGCTGTAGAACACAAATTTAAATCCTTGAAGAAAAACCTTTCTCCTGACCTTTGCCTTCTTCCTATCATTGGATTTCATGCTCTTCACTTTTCTGCCATAAAAGAGCAGCTGGTGGGGAGGGACAGGGGAAAATACACGTTCTCCTGAGTACCTGTTGAGTATTAAATGTTTGTTTGCTCTTGACTCAGGCATTTTTATAATAACAAAGTGTTACAGAAAGAAACATTGGTATAACATGTAACCGTTTTTCTCAGTTTGGGTGGAATTTCTTTTCTGGATTTGTTGCTTTGATTTTATTTTATTTTTTATTTTTTTGGCGAGTTGCGGATAGCTGTGTTGGTTTTGAGAAATACCTCTCCTTGATACATCACAAAAAGGAATCTTGATTTTTTTCCCTCTTTGATTGCCAGAGCAAATCTGGCAAGAGCTTTCTATTCTTTTTTTTCTTCTTCTGTGCTGTTGATCAACCTGATGACAAGTCCCACAGGTAGCATCCTCCCTGTAGTAAACAAGTGCAAAACAGGATCAGATATATCCATTCAGGTACATTTTGGTGTGCATCAGGATGGGCTGGGAAACAAATTTATTGGTAGTGCCTAGAGAGACTAATGCTGCTGGGGAAAGCATTTTCAAGGAAATGGTTCCCTGTTTGGGTAATGAGAGCTTATAAAAAGCCATGAACAGCCTGTGCATGTCATTCACTCTGGCAAATAGCTGCAAGATGAGATACTAGAACGAAAGAAATACAGTTTGAGGAAGCTTCGGAGCCAGTTTAGGGCTCTTTGAAGAGCAAAAAATAAATCTGTGCTCATCCCTGGAGCCTGGTTTTGCCGGTGACATGTCTCTGACTTAAGGCTTGGCAGAATGAAGGAGTGAGGAAATGATGAGAATTCCATAGCTGCCTTTTTTGTTTTCAGAGAGAGATGGGGCAAAGGTATTTGTTTTCAAAGCACGATTACAATGGACGGGGAACTTTTTGCTCCACCTCTGATATTTATGGTCATGCAAAGTGAGACAGTAAAAGACACCTGTTGGAGCAGGTCTAAATTTGGAGCATTTCCTTTTAAGATATTGTGGGCTGTGTAAGGGTGAGTTCAGTCTTCGTGGGTGTTCCATCTGCACAGACGCAGGTGCAGGGCTTCTCCTAGAGAATATGTTAATAAATCACCATGACAATTCCAGCTACTTATTACCTCATGTGCTTCAGACAGAAAGGAATACCTCATCTATAAATATATATAGTACTAACATTAGTAACCTTGAAGTAACAATGCAGATCTGTTTTTAAGATATTTTAATAAAAAGAGGGGGAGAGAGGGTAAGACAGGGGGGAATCTTTTCTTCCCTTTCCCCTTGCATCATGAGAGTAAAAATGACTTGTATAGTATAATTTGAAAGTCCGCATTGCCAAGTGGGTAGGTAATGGGAGTTCAGAAATAGCTTTGATACACTTGATTTCCTTTCTATTGCCTTGGGATATTGCCTTTTTTTCTGCTGATAATTTGTCTTAAATAAGTGGATTGTATATAAACACACGGCAGCTTCCTTAGCTTTTCTGTTCTCTGCAACTGCGCTCCTTGGGAAATTGGCATCTCTGAAATACTCCACTACTCCTGTGGTGGCTGTTTTTTCTTATAAAACATAGTTCCATGAGAAAGGATGGGAATGACACAGATACAGACAGATGCTCCACTGTGTAAAGCATCCTCAACTAGACCATGATGTCCTCTTCTAGATCCAGCTGTGCTGGCAAAGGGGGGTTACCACATCCTCCTTGCCCCCAGCTGGATGTATGACTGAGTACTTCATTAGTCACATGTATCAAAATGAGTTGGATTACTTCTGATAGATTAAACGGCAAGACTGTAACTTGGTTCACTTTTCCTTGTGCTTTAGGGAGTGGTCCCACAAGCAAGACCCCCTGGCGGATCTGAAAGGAGGGATGTGACAACCCAGTTCAGTAGGGGAACCCTGAGGAGCAACTCAGGACAGACCAGGGAGCAATAACTTTTAGCTGGGCTCAGCGGTCTAGGGGATTAATATATGTATATTAGCTTTGGTGTCGCTCCCATGTGGGGGAAGAAAAGATAGTTTTCAGTATTAGCAAACTTTTGTTACTAAGTTTTTTTTTTGTTTTTTTTTTGTATTCAAGATTTGTTTGGAGGAATACTGTGGAAAGATGTTGGATATTTCTCTTTTCTCTGAACTGTGACTTTTTGAAAGTGATGTGTAGATCTTCATGTTTTTGCTGTTAGTCCAGATCTTTTCTTGCAGTTATTTCAGATGCGCTCTTCTCATAAATAAAAACAAAATTTTCTGACTAGCATCCAGAAAATAAGTCAGATTCATTTTTGGCTCCTTCAACACAAAAACAGGAATTGTATGTGTAGGTTTAGGTAATAATCCTTTTGCAGATGCACAAGCCAGAGAAGAATCTGGTTCCCCTTCCCAGAACTAAATTGGTTTCACAGTACTAGTAGGAATTTAAAAAGTTATTTTAGCCAGTAAAGCAAGTGGATCTGACTCTGAATCAAAACAGGGGAACTGGGTCTATTGAATAAGAGGGTGTGATTTTTATACACTAACTTCTCAGACTATAACCACACTCTAAAAATGTTGCTGTAGCTTTAATCATGTTTCTTTACGGAAGAGGACTTTGCTGAATGCTTCAGAAAAGATATTGGCCTGTGAGTTTTTGAGGCGTGAGTTGGGAATAGATGTTCAGAAGATGCCCTTGGAGGTCTTACTTGCCTGTTCAGAAGTTTCTCAGTTCACTAAGAGTAACTGCTGTAACCAAGTGACATTCATTTTCGTAGGAAGTTTGCCTTTTTTATTATGCGTTTAAGCTTTGCTCAACTTGCTCTGCTTTTTCTGTAAGTATGTTGGGGATGAGTGTAGCCTTCAACTTCAGAAACTAAGTATTTTTAAAACATTTTATTGTTTCTAACACAGATTTAGCCAAGTACAAGGAAGACATTTTAATTTGGTGCTGTTATGTTATGCTTGTACAACAAACGTGAATATACTATCAAAGCAGTTCACGAGACATTGAACGTTATATTTTAAAGAACATACTGCTATTACTGATTTTAATACTGTTGCTTCCACTGGATTTTATCATGTTCTGCTGCTGCCATATTATTTTATTGATTCAGTGGGAGATTGGAAGGAATGTACAACATGTTCATGGCCTGTTTATAAAAGAAAGGTCATGCCATGTCTTGGCAGCTTGTACAGGTAAGAGGTCATGAATCTCGGAATCTGGAAACATTAGCAAGGACTTCTATTGAATTTAGCAATAGAAAGACATATTGACAACGAATTTAATTTTACTGCAAGATTCTTGCCAGCATTGCAGTAAGCGTAGGACTAAAAGCAGAGAGTGAGGCTCAGCATTTGGTTTCTAATCGTCGGTAAATGTATGTTGCGTTGATTGTCATTATTCATTTGTCTGATGCTGTGGTCTCAGACCAGCATTTAGTCTGTGACTCAGTTTTACTTTTTGAAAGTTACAAAGGAAGAAGAGATGACTGTGTTGTTTGGACGCTGTGGGGTACATGTGACTTGGTAAATGTAGTGCTCTGTGTGAGTCATCTGGTTGGATAATACTGAAGTTGAATCTCATTGTTACTCTAAAAGAAGTCTGGATCTTGAAAAGATGTCAAATGTTCTGTTCATTTTTAAAGAGATGTCTCAATATTTTAGTACAGTTGCCACTGTGCAATTTTTAGCAATGTGGCGAGCTTATTTCACAAAGTAGGCAGGAAAGGTAGCCGTCACTGCTTGTTTTTGTGACATTTATCCCCATCGATCTAGATGTAATCTGTATGGTGGAGAAGTTCCTTTGAATGGTCTGGTTATGGGAGAGGCACAGAATGATCAACGCTCTGCTCCCAACATACGTTTTCAGCCATAGTGTTTATTTGGAGAGGTATTGTGTAGCTGCCTGTTGAAATCTTGGGGTTTCACCTTGAGTCCAGCATCCACAGAATGACTGGTGAGCAACGGAGGGGCACAGACTCCTTATTGTGTGGTTGGGATGGTACGGAGGAAAAAAGCCAAAGGTCAGAGGAGTTATCCCTACTTGTGTGAGTGCTGTCAGGCTCTCCCCTGCCACATGTCAGCCATGTGTTCCTCATCAGCGGGTTGTGGAACTCCATGACGCAGAGCAGACTGGAATGCGGAGTTAGTTAACACCCGCCGTTGGGGAATTTATCAGCCAATGTGGAATACAGGGGGGAGGAAACAGCCTAGTTTAAAGCAAAGTAAGGGTGAAATGAGGCATGTGACTGTTCCTCTTCAGTTAAAAGGTCTGATTCTGCTTGGGGCTGAGGCCCTGATCCCTGAGCCCAGCCGAAGCTTGCTCTTGTGGTTTGCTTACCATTCTGCATTTCTGTTTTCTTGTTTTTTTTTAATCCTTTACATTGTCATGCGTAGCAGAAGTTTTCTGCAGTGGTGTGGAGGCAAATACCCTTGGGATTTTTGTAAGGAACTATTCATCTAGTTCATGCTAAGAAACCCAGACTTTGAAGAGCCTTTCCTTCATCCTGGTCATTGAGATCCCAAATTGCTAGCTTGCAGGGTTATATAGTAGTGCTAGTCTCTTCATGAAAATTAGCTACACTCGGTATCAATTGAACTGCAGTTGCATAATTTTCTTTAATGCTGATCTATTCTTACTTCATGGTTACTGTGAACTCTATCCTAGATGATTTATTGTGATGTTTAGCACTGCTAAGAATATTGTTGAAGTCATAATGGGAAGAGTCAGAATATACAACTAGCTGCTTGAAGGTATATGTGTGTTCACGGTCCTTATTGGGTTCACGTTCTACTTTACTTGCAGCAAATATATATCTTTCAAAATGTTTCCATTCATTCTGAATACAATGCTGAATTCCCTCTTGAATAGCCGTTGTGTGGTTCTCCCCAAACAGCATTGTGCTGGCAGTTTCTGGAATTACACAGGAAATGAAGAGCATAGCAAACTTTCCTTTCTCTTGCTAAGACATGCTCCCCGGGAGTTCTTCCAGTAGATCGAGTAAATAGCAGAGATCTATTCCTAAGGGCACCATGTCCTCTACATTTCTGCTTTGAGAAATCCTAATTTTCTCTGGCTTTAAATCCTTCTTTTCTCTTCAACAAATTTATTGCACCATTTCTCCAGCTAAAGAAGATTAGATAGGGATTCCTTTTACAAGCAGTAAAACTTCTTAGCCAGTTGTCTTAGAGATTTCTTATAAGGCTTTTCATTCCCCAGTCCCCAAATGTGCAATACCCCGTTAGGAATTAAGAGAAAGTGGCACTTTGATATGGAAACTGTCAGTGCAGAATGCTGTATCTAGCACAATTACTCATTTTAAGTATAACTTGCATGTACCTGTATACCTGTGTATTGGCCAGCAATAGGTGTTGGTATTGCTTTGGTTGATCATCTTGAAATCCTTTAACCTTTAAAAAATAAAAGGGGTGTGTGTGCTGAGGAGTATTCATAATTCAGATTAGTGGAAGCTCAAGATTTTGAGAAATCTGGGTCAGTCAAAACGTACAGATTTTAAAAGGGAATAATTTAGGGCCTTCAGACAGAAAAATTTTGGCTGATGGACTTTAATTAAACTCCAAAGGTTGGAAGCAAACCAGTAAGAAAGCAAGGGAAATTCAAGTTAAAGCCGAACTTCTAGTTTTTCTGCATATAAATCCTCCAGCAGCTGGTGATATTTGCAAGAGCACAAGAGACTGTCTTTCAGTATTCCCTTTGATTTTTCGTTGCTTTATTATTCCCAAACTGTAGCATTAAATATCATTTCAGAGGCCATGCTTGTCCCTAACTTCTCTCTGTTCCATTTCTATGGTACATGTGTTCACACATGTATGCGTATATGTGTAATATATAGCTTTGTTCACTAATGCATTGGTTCAGCATTTATAGAACTAGGTATGTATTTTTTTTTTCCCAAATGAGCTACAGCATTGCTGAAAATACCTCTGAAATTCCCACTTCTGTGACTTTGAGCCTTCGCCAGGTAGAATAGTAATAACAGAATCATGGCCAGCGGTGCCATAAATTTCAACTAAAGTATCGGGTAAGAAGGCTGATTTCTGTTTGTACTGTTGTTAGAGATATTTATGCAGGGCAGGTCTTTCAGCAAGTGTGATTATTTTCAGAGAGGCCCTCTCTCCATTCTTGCATTAGAATGTGCTGGGGATGTGTGTGGGGAACGGCACCTGATGAACAGCAGTCAGACAGAAGAAATAAACTCCCTTGAGAATGAGACTTCTCTTTACGGCCATTTTTCACTTCTAAGGCCACTTGAAAAATATTGTTCTTCAGGTAGATCTCTTTCTGAGATCCATGGGTTAGCATTTGGGTGCCTGCCATTTTTCCCAGACCAAGAAGCTACTGAAGACTTGAGCTTTTTCGAGTAGGAAAGTATGCACACACGTATTTTGCAGCACCAGACGCTATTGAAAGAATAATGGACCGTTCCCACATTCAGCTCCATTCTTCATGTGCTCAATCCCAGACCTCTGGAGCCACTGTGCTAGCAAATGATTACATTCTGTTTCTCTTCCGTAACTCTTCCTAAACAAAATGTTAATTGAGACATTGATTTATACAACTTAGATTCCTTTGTTAAGTCAGTGTAGTTAAAGGTAGCCTCTGGTTATAGAGGGAATGGATCACTGAGCCAAATTAATGCTTGCTGGTGTGTTTTTCTCTATCTTACCATTTGGGAAAATTGTATATATGTAAGATTTAAGGAACATGTCTCCTGCATCTGTTTGTTTTAGATGTATGCCATGATAGAGCAGCTCTAGAGTGCAGGATTCTGTGTGTGTTCTCATTTGCATTGTTATGTGAGGAAGCAACCTGAAAAAAAAAAACTAGACTTTGGCATTTTTTGCTATGCTCTTAATATTTGTCAACTGAAAAGAAGGGGTTATGATACTGGGGATGTTATGTAGATTATGGGTTTTCATATGTGGCAGGCATAGTCTCGTGCCTGGGGTAAAACATGACTTCTTGTCTCCTGGATGTCTGACTTGAAGGGTTCGCAGAAATGTTGTCTGACCTTACTTTCCAGTAATCTATTCTTGTATTTGGGAAAAAAAAAATAGAAATGTTGATCTGTTTGATTGTTGAAGAAAACCATTAAAATAACCTTTAGGTTCACAGCGGTAGAGTTCTCTTGTTCTTTAGGTGATCTGGTACTGGAAAGGGTAAAAATTAACACGTAAACTGATGTGCTATCACCTGTTTGCATTGAGCATGTCTTGTATATAACGTACAAAAAGATCTTACTTCTCTACTTGGCTTTGTGGCCTCGAGAAGTCCACTTAATGTTTGTCTCTCATAATTTCTTTACTTTTTTTTTTTAATGAACACAGTATTACTTTTCCTGTATAATATATACAAGCATAACTCATGATTATTTATGCCAGTACTGTAAATGTAAAATGCTGCTCTGAGTACAGGGTATTAGCTGTTGTCTTTCCTGCATTTAGAATCAGAGCAGTACTTGTTAAAACAATCTGCAGGAAGCAGCTGATGTAATATTGCATACAGCGTGAGCTACAGATCATATTTATACCTAGATTTTCAGTTTCAGCACTCACATTGCTGCATCTGTCAGACCTCAGTAATATTTAACTATTTTTGTGTACAATAGTAGTCATTCTCCAGCTTTTCATAGAAAAGCATTGGACATCCGGTGAAAAACGAAATATGTTTTGTTTCACATTAACAAGCCACTACTCCTGAGCGTACGCTATGGACTTTGCAGGTAGGTGGTTCCTTGCTTACACGTGACCTGGTTTTATGAAGACCAGCTCGAGTCTGGCACAGCTCGGATACTGCACCTGAGCTAACATGCAAGCGGCTGTCGGCTGCCAGGGCCAGGCTGGGCTGGCAGCGTGTAGCTCCCGAGCTAGCAAGTCCTCCTGGGGCTCAGAGTGTGCCGAGGAGGTACCAGAGGGACTCGGTAGGAGCCAGCTTTGGAGCTGAAGCAGTAGTGTTGTGTAGGCTTTCTCATCTCCATATTACTTTGGATAAAGGAGAAAAGGTGATGCTTATGTTTCTTAATCCTTGTGTTTGTTTTGCTGATGGCCACCTCCTGTTTGGCCATCTGATGGCAGCTTTTAAATTCTGAGATAAGAATTGTGTTTTTGTTACCCTCCTGTGCAGCTTTGGTCATCAATTTCAAGTTCCACCAAAATGCAAATATCAAATGATTTAATCTTTTACCATTCTTCAGATAGCTTACTTCTTACAGTAGAAAAGTAACTCTCTTTGGAAGGCTATCACTCCAAAGACTAACTGCTTTCATTTCTTCTGAATGCTTTCAAAGCATGCCAACAATTTCCTGTGGGTGATCTGCTTTAAAAAAAAAAAATCTTTTGAGGTGATTGGGATGGCTGTGTGTGATCTGCTTATCCACTTTTTAATGAATAGTTTATGCATGAGGAGTTGATGCTTTCTGAATCATGGATTGTGGTAATAAACGGTGATACTGCTCTGCTAAGTACTGGCCTCAAAGGTCGCGTGCATAAACAAAGACCTAGGACGTGAGGAAACTGTCCCAAGTTGTGCCAGGGGAGGTTTAGATTGGATATCAGGAAGAATTTCTTCATGGAGAGGGTGGTCAAGCATTGGAGCGGGCTGCCCAGGGAAGTGGTGGAGTCCTCATCCCTGGAGGTATTTCAGAGACGTGTGGATGTGGCACTGGGGGACATGGTTTCGTGATGGGACTTGGTAGGTCAGGTTGACGGTTGGACTTCATGATCTTGAAGGTCTTTTCCAACATAAATGATTCTGTGTTTCTAATGAACATGTAAGTCAAGAATGCAATGAACAGCAGAAATGCCAAACACCAGGGCTGAAGCACAGGTGAGTAACCTGCTGCAAAGAAGTTTGTCACTTTACCTCTTTCTTCCTTTCTGTGTTTTGAAGTCATGAAAGATTATTTCACCACCTTGAAGGCAGTGGGTAGTTTCTGATGCAAGGATATGAATTTGTGCATCTCTGAGAAAGGTACCAAGCATGAATCTTCAAGTGACAGAAAGCTCAGAGCAGACTGCAGCATAATAATTTAAAGGCTAGTTTTGCTTTGGTGCTCCGTCTGTCCATTGACTTCTTGATTTTTCTGAATGGAAACATGTTGTGTCCACTGTGGAGGTGACTCATGGGTTTCATTCAGGACTTCTGATATGTTTCAGTCTTTTACCCGTCATATGCCTGTTTCACTGCTCCTGATTTCAGCGATGAGAGAACTGGCTGTAAGATTTAATTCGTCTGTAGCGGTTTGAGGCCACAACCAAGTGTGTGCTATTTGAGGGGACTTGAGGACAACTGCAGTGCGTGCAGGTGAAGGATATTGGGGCCATATCTTCGGAAAGGCTGAGCTGATTTCTAAGTGTAACTTTACTTGTCAAAATCATTGTTCCCTGCTTGCTGCAGGCCAGGTAGAGCGTGGGTATGGAGAATCTGACGAAGCTACTGGGAGGAGAGAAATTACTGAGCCTCCGAAGCAGTCATTGTGTATAGACACTGACTTCAGCATTGTCTCCAAAAGTAGATAGTATCTTCTTATTTACACTTACAGTTGATATTTATTCCTAAAATTCTGGAATGTTTTGGCTTTTAAATCCAATGGGAGGAAGGAGTGCCAGAGACAATTTGTACTGATGTGGATCAAAATACAGTGAAAAAAAGCATAAGACCCCATTCTTAGCAGTCTTGTACATTACCTTAAGCAAAAACATCCCCTTCACTGCCACTGTTTGTCCTGAAAAGAATCCTGCATTCACATCTCTGATGTGAACTAATTTTGTCAGCCAGTTGGATAGCTGAGAAAGACCCAAAATTGAGGTTAAAAATTCCAAAAAGAAGCAAGTGTTCTCCTGTTACTTGATCATTTTGTACTGACTTGCTAAGCTGAGATTTTCACCAGAGTACGTTTTTGTATGATTTCTGAGTGTCTTTTATTAATGTAGTTATTTCATTGCTGAATGACAGCATGTTTTTAAGCACCGCTGTCACTTCTAGCAGCCCTTTGAAAGGAGAGGTGATTCTCCTCGCCAGAAATAGAATTGCTGTACTGTATGGTTTGTACTTCCAGAAATTCCTTCAGGGCTTCAGTTTGTATTTGATTTTTGGCTGGTTTGCAAGATTATATGATCCAGTCGATCCAGTCATACTTTTAATTGAAAACATACATAGCTTGTATACACTAAAAAGTATCATTTGCGTGTAAGGAAGAGCCCATGAGAGTGTGTTTGAAAGTTCTTATCTGCACCTGGGCATAGAAAGAGTTTAGCGAGTGGTTTTGTGTGCATCCGTTGTGTATTTGTTTTTTTAATTTTTTTTTTTAATTCATGTACGTCAGAGGTCCAAATACAAATAGAGTGCGCTATGCGGGCTAATTAAATCAATGCCTCTGTGGAAGAACTTTGTTTCTGGAATTGCTCTTGTAAATCTGAGATATAAACAAAAACCTAGTTATTTTTATATCGTTTTCCTCTGCCTCATGTACGTGATTTTGGAAGTTGGAGAGTTATATGTTTGTGCCTGTTTTTATGGCAGAATATTTGCGTGGCTGAATTTTTATGGAAGCATAATTCCTGGTTTCCTTAAAGTTGAGTAAGGCTACTGTACAGTGGGAACACGCATTAATTTGAGTCACTGTACAAGGCTGTTCAGTTTGAAGCTGTTAAGGCAGCAAATTGTTCTCCAGTGTTTCTTCATTAAGAGTTGTTTGCCACTTTTGTAGAAATTGCAGCTTCAGCCACTGAAAGTAAATTGGAAGCTTTTCCTGAAAGAAGGACGTACAAAGAACAGCATGTAGGCCATGGGATCTTACTGTCCCTCCTTCTCCTGCCCTACCCGCAGATGATGCGGGTACCATTTCAGTTTATTCCATTTCATTTCACCTGCATGCCTGGATGAGCAGTCTCCAGAGGCTGCGTTTATGCTGAAGTTGACTTCAGTTTGTTCGTTTTTAGTGGGTTTGCAGCATCCTTGTAGACTCTGAACTCATTGTGCTAGTTCATTTAAAGTGTAGGACGCAAAGATAGTACCTGTCTAAAGAGTTTAGAATCTCAGTGGACTGTACGATTATGAATATCGTCCTCGCATCAGACATGAAATGCCAGCTTTTTGATATAAACCTATTTCCTAATGAATTCCAGTATAATCATAAAATCTACCATTTGCAAGGAGTTTATCTTCCTTGGTGTGAAAAATCAGACCCACTACTTCTGCTGAAGTGCAAAAACTCCCTTTTATTTTTAATAGCAAAATATTTTGAGGGCAGAGCCCAGAAGCTCAGATTTGAAGAAGGAAGCATAACACTAGTCTTTTAAAGCTTCCTGTTCATTTCGGTTCTGCTTACTGCTTCTTACCTCTCTGATTTTTTTTAATACTGTTCTCCGCAAAAGCAACCTTTGTAGACTTGGCCCTTTTTTTTTTATATTACTAATGCAGTCTAGAGGCTTAGCACAGGTCTTTATAGTTACAGATTGTTTCTAATACATTTTTTCTTTACAAACTAAGGGCAGGACTGTACACGAAATCTCTTATTGTATTTGTGCTTTGTACTCATGTACTTGTTGACTGTTTTACAAGCCAGTAACGTAGTAGCCACAGGCTAGGAAGCTTGCCCAGAAATCTGGCATATTTAATTAGTGCTAGTAAACAAGCAGAGTTTCAAATTTAATTTTTCCTTCTTTAATTCCTATAAACCTCAAGCCATTTAAAACTTAATTTTGACACTAGTTTCATTTATGCAGTTGGATAATACTGAAGCAGTCCACAACCACAGATGGAATAGTCCCAGTCTCTTCCAAGCAAGAAGGGAATAGAAGTTGTTTTGTTTTAATAGTATTTGAGGTTGCCATAAAACTGTAAATGATAATCTTCAGGTCATCCACCATGCATTTTCTTTTTCTTTTTGTTAGGCTAAGCGTTTCAAGATGAGGAAATCGCCCTACCATGCGTTTAGCCTTGTAAAGGAAAAGGACTGGCTTTGTTGCCACTCTGGTCTTTGTACAGGGAGCTGTTTTAAGAGCAAATTATGGAGGCATCTGAACTCTCTTACCCGCCGCGGCCAGTTTATTGCTTCTCGTCTGTGCGGTTTAAATCACTACCACAGATGGCACACTCGGTAGAGGGTTCAGTTGCTGTCGTCTTCTTTTGCTTTTCAATCCCAGCTTGTGATCAGCGGTAAAAATGGCTCCGTACTACTGCTTTTATCATTAGGGACCACTTAAATGTAGATTAATGACATTTCTCCTACCTGTGTAATTACTGAAGCCAAGCTGTCTCCAGACAAGAGGTGTGCCAATGTCTCTGCATCACAGCGATAAAGTGCTTGCTAATTTTAGCAAAGAACTGGACTTTGTAATTGCAGCTGAAAAAAAAAGAAGTATCAGTATTTAAATTGTGCAGATACACTGAGCAGTGTCTTATTAGCTATGAAGACAGCTTTTCCTTCAAGAATTTTTGAAATGAACAGCGACTGTCTCTCATAATTAAAAGCAGTTCCCACCTACTGCAGTGAGTTAGCACATGCTGAGCTGTGCAGAACGGCACTCTTGTTTGCATGAAGTTTCTAATTCAGCAGTAATTATCCAAGGAAAGAAGTTAACCTACAGCTCAAAATATAATCTCACTGCATTGAATTTGGCAGGATTTTCTCTTGTCCACTGCAGTATTCTAATTGCCATATTATCACTGTGTAAAAGGAACAAAATTCCTTCTGTATAACCTTAAGCTGTTACCCAGGTCCTAGTAGTGGCTGAAAGATAAGGAAAAAAGTTGGAAATCCAGCTCTGTCCCCAAGTGCAGTGCATGTTTATATTTATGTTCAGTTGGGCTTAATGCTGTAGTACTCAAACTTCAGTGTCCTCCTGAAAACATTTTAGGTGTAAGCTCAGAATCTGAAAGTAATGTGACGCAGCAGCTTCTGTTATGGCTATTAACAAATCTGGAAATTTTAAAGCATGAGTAATCTGGTCTAACCAGAAACTAATGCAGTGTGGTTGTAACCACTGCAATTACTTGTTTAAAAAATGCAAATTTGGACTTTGGGTGGATGTTAAATTCTTCTTGTGGTAACAAATTTTCCTGTGTCCTTCCTTCCCCCTTCCCCTCCCCGATATTTATGTTCATCATCCCCTGGTATTTCTGATGGTGTTTTGTAAAATGCCAGTTACCATTAAAAGAATTACTCATGAAGTTCTTTTTGGTTGAGAAATGAAGAGATGGAATGAAGGATTGGCTTCAGTCTGACTTCAACTTTCCTTTGGTTTTATATTCTGTTGTCACTCTGCAAAAAGTATGACGCATCTCTAATTTTAAGGCTTTGTTTTAATGACAGTCTTATCTGATACTTTCAAAATATTTGCTGACAAATGGCGTAGTTTATTTTAAACTAGAAAAGTATGCAAGTATCTCTGTATTATTTGTGTGGTGTTTCTATCACTTGGTATATTTCTTCATTGTAGGATTGAGCAGTATTCTAATGCTGATGTCGTCCCAAGCCCTGATGGCTTTCTGTGTCCTGAAATCTCCTGGCTCAAGGTTGATGTTGCCCCACCTCCAGGCTGCCTTGTGTATGAGGATATATCTGAATGCATGGGCTGAGTCATGACTTGAGCTTAGCCAAGTCAGGAAACCCCTCTGTTTTTCTTTAGGGAAGCAGGACTCATCCAGTGTACTGACATCTTACTGTAGTTTTTCCCTAAAATGTATTTTTTTTTTTGTATGTACCTATTCAGTATTGCTGAGATGCGGAACAGCCTGTGTCCTGGTTGTCACAGCCAGGTTCCCTCTGCAGTGGCAGCAGAGCCAAGTTTTGTGCCCACTTCCCTTTAATTTCTGCCTGAGATGAAGCCATTTTGGTTAACTGATTAATTATATGACATTTTTGGTTGGGATCTTGTCAGGATGAAGAGTGGTTACCATGCTATCAAATGCTAAAGCGCTCACATTTCAGTGGAGTTGAGATGTGAATACATATGACTGTAAAACCTTGTTCTGAAGCAAAGGTGAGGCAGAAGCAGTACGAGTACGTTCCAGGGGGGAATCAAAAGGAAGCACAGGTCAAAGCGCCAGCCAAGGAAACTTTAGACCGTCAAAGAGCAGGAGCTAAGTGTAATTCACTTATTGTAGATGAAGGAAAAGAGCGTTGCCAGATTTACTGCAGAGGGCATCCTACGTGGGCTGGATTTAGGTAGTTTTCGGTCATTTAAAATGTAGCACTTGAATTTTTCCCTTCTTTGGATTCAAAGCTCGTGTCGTCTTCCTTGCTAGACTGTAAGTGCTGGGGGGAGCCAGGCACTGCTCTGTCCAACACAAAACAAGGATCGTTCTTTTCTCTCCCTCTGTTCTTCCTTCTAACCCTAATGACCTGCTATCTGACTCTCGCTGGGTTGTTCTCTGTCCCACAAAATTTAACTGTTTTGAGTGCAAATATCTTCTAAGGAAAGACTCACAAACACGTACCTTCTGCCATTTGAGCCCATTTGTCAAGTGAAGAATCTAGCAGATCCTAGTGCTTCCTAGCAGAGGAAGGCGAGTCATCAAGTGTGGCCTATGCAAAGTAACAGATTTCAGGAGGGATTTTTAATTTTAATGAACCGATAGTGCAGAAGAAGATGGGTTTCATGAGGTACCTGGAAGGCTACTCACAAGGGGATATCCAAAGGTATGCGTGACAGCTGCAGTTTGTCCTGCCTCTGAGCCCTGTAAAGTAAAAGGGAAATGTGTATAATGCTATTTCCATTGGTTTTTCCACTTCTGATTTTACTTGCAATTTTAAGGGGGCGGGGGAATTTCTTTTTGCCTGGGTGTTTTAATAGTCCAAAGGTATACGATTACCTCAAAATCTCAAATGTTGCGGATCCTAGCTTATAAATTCTAGCCACGAGTAAAATCCACCTCACCTGCGAGGCACAGAACATCTTCTGAGCTTCTGGAGCAAGGCTGCAATTTGCGAGTTGCAGTGCTGGGTACGGTTTTGTTTGCCTTCAAGTCTAGGGCAGTGACATAAAGAAATTGTGGCAGCCTTCCTGTGTTTAAGCTATATATTGCTAGTGACCTACAGCTTTGACCCAGTATTCAGTTTCACTGTTTCCCATGCATTTACTGTAATTATTTGATTTAAGAAAATATATCATATGTCTTCTGCTTAGCCCTTTGGGAACTGGCGTAGGAGGGATCAGCAGGAGCTGCTGTTCTTCAGTAGCCTCTGTACAATCCTCCAGCTTCAGTTGTTTGCTTAAAACTTGTTCCTCTTATGTGTTGTCATCCTTTCAGCCCTGGTGATTTTAGAGAACAATTATTTGCTAAGGTGAATTTCCACTAAGCAGGAAGCAAAATGAGCTGAAAATTGGAAATCATTAGGGTTGCCAGGTGCAGACTTTTAGTTCTTTCTCCTCCTTTAGCAAAGAAAGCATTTCCCAAAGCTTGATTAAATCTCTTAAATCACAGTTTAGCCCAGCATAAGAAAAATAAGCTGAAATACCAGATCTGAACGAAGTGACTAAGCCACGTCCCGTTGTGTTGGAATTGAATTGGTTATAGTGCACAGTAATCTACTTTATTGTCATCCTGGCCTTAACTGTAGCATAAGATGGTTACACTGAATGTGCATAATAATAAGGCTTACACTTTGTATATACTGCTTTAAATATTTTGGCACACCACAGAAAGAACCTTTACGTGCAAGGCTTGATTAATCCTTTTCCTCTGTGTATAGAACAAGTAGCTGCCAGAGCTCAAGGGTAAAACCTATTAATAATGTCTTTCTGGCAGTCCCTGCCCTCCTTTGCAGTGTATTCTTCTCCGTTCATACCAAACTCTGTACGTATTATCGTTTTGGTCTCTCTTTTGCTTTCCAAGCTTCTGCTTAGCACTTGGGGTGTCCTAGCAGACCTGCGTCTAGTACAAAAGTGTCTAGTATAACAGATGTGCACAAACTCTGTTTTTCAGTGGAGGACGGAGACAGGGAAGGGGATAGGGTGGTTGTGGGGAGCCCTGGCCCTTGGGTTATTTCTTACAGCTGTTAGCACTCGCTGGGGCAGAGAAGACCCCTTGAACCAAGTTTAGGGAAACTGCTGACCCCAGCAGCTGTGTCGGCGTGCTCCCGGGGGGATGCACGTGCATCCAGCGACGTGGTGTGCACCCAGGGAGCGGTCCTCTGGCTCGGGGTGAGTGAGGAGTTACTGTTCTTCTCGTTTTCGTGAGAGGAAGCTGAAGCAGGACGAAGAAAAACGTCTTCTATAGGACTATGAGATGGTCGCACACCCTGGCTGTTCAGCGTTGAAGTCAGGGAGATATTAATGTTAAATCGTGGTGTTTGTGCCAAGATAATGACTCTTTCTACGGGAGGTCACACTGGCTCATTGTAAACCATTACTGACCTTGAACAAATATTAATCCTGAGCTCTGACTGCTAACCTATACTCTCTGTGCTAGAGAAAATGATTTAATCTTTGGCTTTCGATGAAAGTAGGTTCCTTTACCAAAAAGTTTTCAACATCTTTTTGTCAGAATTGGGTTCATAATTTGTATTATAGTCTCATGGGTATATTAATAATATAATACAACAAAGAAAAATGGCATGCGGTGAAGGTTTTAAATGGGAAAATATTTATTATTCAGAAGGCTTTCAAGCAACTTAGGTCATTAGATCAGTAAAACATTGTGATTTTGAAACTACTTGCCATTCCTGATGCTGGGCCTCTACAGAAGCAGCAGTCGAGAGGGTGGAGTACTGTGTCCTCTGGGTAGTTATCAGGGCTGTCTCCAGGCAGGTGATGGGGTGTCTGACGTGAGAGTTAAGCTACGAATGTGCCATGCTAGGTCCTCGGGGGACCAAAGCGCACCTTACCGCCTTGGTTTTGTAAATAAGGTTGTTGTCAAATTGAAGGAAGAGAAACGGTGAGGGCTTGGGGTGACTGAGCTGGGAGATGGAGGTCAGGGTCAGCCGGGGCCCGTGGCACATTTCATAAGACAGGCAGTAGTAGCCTATACCGTCTTTAAATCCATTTCTGCCAGGCTGTGCCCCTTTTCTCTCCGTGCCAGCTGCCTTCCATCACCGAGGTATTCTCCATAACACGAACTGAACCAGTTTTTCCACCTGAGAAGCAGCATCGTCTCATTAAACCTTACTCGCCCCTCCTTCGGAGTCTAGCGAGCGGGTGGCCGGGCACGATTTCGCAGGACGGCCCCGGAGCGGCTGAGCCGAGCTGCGCGCTGCCTACAGCTGCTGCAGTTCAGCCCAGAGGTGGCAGCATTTCACTGGTGGGCAAAGTGGGGCCTGGGATACAGTGGGGTCATTCATTTTGCTAAGTGCTTTGGGATCTTTTTGGCCAAAAGCGGTGTGTAAAATTAAGGTCATAAGGTGTCTGGGATTTTTGAAGAGCCAACGTAACAGTGGTCTTTTATTATTAGTGAGTTTACAGCCAAGAGCTGTCCCGTAAATGAGCAATGCGATTTAGGGATTTTTTTTTTTTTTTCCTTAAAAGTAGGAATGCTCGAGACATTAAAGGTGGTCTGGCAGCTTTTGCTGTAAGACTCCTCGTAGTGTTGATCTGTACACTGGCTTTGTATCAACAGGAGAGCACCGCCTCCATGCAGACAGTCAGGGGTCAGCCCTGTGTGTTTGAACTGGATGGTACACTTCATGCAAGAGTACAGTATGTACGGGGGGAGATGGGGGGGAAGGGATGGACTTTGGCCACACGGGCTATGTGAGCTACTTGCAATTAATTAGAAAAGAAATGTGTGGAATCCATCGTTTGCACTTAGATTTTATTTTTTTTTATTTTTGGGGGGGTGGGATGGCAGGAAGGTGAACTAATACTCATGAGCCCACAGAGGACATAATTCACATATCAGTTCAGAAGCCAGGTTAATAGTAGTCATGATTGGCTTTTTATTGTGTCATTGCTCGGATTAGTGTTAGAGTACAGATAGCCCCAGGTCCTTGAGATTTTTTTAAAGACCTTCATATTTTCCATCAACAGCTGTATGAAGTTAAAGGAAAAGAGGCCATGGGATTTCTCTTTCTCAGCTAGTTTATTTGTGAGGTGCTGAGGTTAATGTGGCAATATCCCATGCTTAGTAGAGAGGCTTTTTGGCTTTAAGCATTGTGTGTGCTCCCTTCAGATTTATGATTTTGACCCCAGCCTGGCATTATCACACTGTCAGTGGGAGTGCAGGGCTGGTTTGAACCTCCAGCTCTTGGTGGTAATCTCTCTTAATTAGTTTACAGTTGAAACAATTGTCCGTCTTTTTGCCTTTAAACAAGGGAAGTTTGCTCTATCAGTGGTTGATTTCCCTGAGGGAGGAAATCCTGAGAGAGGTTATCAGGAAGAAAAAAGCTCGGGCTCCACTTTCAAAGCAATGCCATGTACGAAGCATGCATCAATCCTGTTAGTACTGCTTATTATTTCACAATGGTGTGTGAGGAATTATGGGCACAGACCTTTTTAAGGGCTCTCGCAGACCTTTATGCACTCTCATCCCGAGTCAGGATTTTGTGGAATTATGTGCTAATAAAAGCTAATTTTACACATTAAATTGCATTCTTTGAAATTGCTCTTTTAATTGCTGATCTTTTCCTGACTTCTCAGCAGATCTCTCTGAGCATCCTCGTTGTCGACTTTCTGCCAGGGAGCCTTCCATGCCTCATCATTAGGGCTAAAATCTGCCATCACTTAACATAACACACAGAGCTTACAACTGGGAGCAGCCCCCTCCCTTGCACGGGAGCACAGACAATAATAGACGCTATAGTGGCAGCGCCAATGGGAGTTTTACCATGTATTTTAATGACTCGTGCTTGATTACATTTGCTAGATTGAACTGAAGTTCATTTAGTAATTGGTATGATTCTTAGAGGGTTCACATTTGACATTCCTCGTTCATTAAAGAGCTCCAACAATGGCTGTTGCAACTTTCATCTCTACGGTGACCCTCTCAGATATATATCCAGTCTTTTTCTTTTGATAAACTACCCAACCCAGCATTCATTAACACTTAACCATCTGCAGCCAGCCCCTCCTAGTACCTTCTCCGTTGCTTTGATGATATAATTAAAAGCGTTCTGCATTATCTCCTCCGGGCCGATAAGTCTAGGTGCGTCAGCTCTCAGCGCATGCATTGTTTGTTATTCGATTCTCTCTGTATCAGCTGTTCCTTGCGACTGGCTCATTTTTCATATGTTGTAAAGATTAGCTGATGGAGTGGGAGATCAGAGGCATGAGAAGGGAGTACGGCTTTCAATATTAGTAACCAGATGCTCATTTGAAATGGTGATGGAGTTTGCTGTTATCTGTTAGATTATTTGGCTCCTGTTCTTTTACCTGAAGATAAACTGGTATAAGCGTTAGTCGATGAAAATGAGCATCATCTTTAGTGGCTTGTTATGATAGAGTGCTCTTATCAGCCTGGTTTAGTGTGGCTATTCTCTCCTTGAGTCTGGTTTACAGAAATCACAGCTTTGTTTATGCATGTGCCTAAACTTGCCTGTTTGACCTTTGAAGCTGTGATTATAATATTAATCTATGGGACTATTCTGTTGCAAATCACTTAGGTGGTCTGTATTTCAGAGGATTTTCATTGTGCGACCTCCCTCTTGTCCAGCATGATGTTCCATTATTGTCAGTATATTCTACATTGAAAGCCAACTTGGAGTGGCGTTTCAGTACATCTTGTTGTCTGGCTGGTTTTTGTGGGGGGTTTTTTGTGTGTGATGGAGCCGCAGCAAGGATAACCCTGTGCTACTGTCTGTCCGCTTACACAGATTTTATACAACTTTGTTATAAAGTTGCTTAGCTACAGTCAAACAGTACAACACTCGCATGGAGATACAAACTTCAGGCCACAAATCCTCGGTACCCTGCAGTGTAGCTAAATAGTGTTATTCCAGTTTGCAGGTGGGGAGACTGGGTGTTTGAAAGCTGCTCAGACATGGGCAACAGAGCTGGCATTTATCGAGGAGTTCCTGTTTTACGCTCTTCTGCTTGATGTCTAGCCTTTGTAGGCTTCCCCTGCCTTGTGTTTAAGGGGGATCTTGAATGGAGAGAGAAGAAAGTGGCATTCTGGCACTGAAACTGTGTCCTGTTTGTCATCTTCAAGTTAAGAATTGTTTTTTCCTCTTTTCCCTCTCCTTCCGGTATTGCATCACCTCTATTTTTTTTATTTGTTTGTATCTTGCCTTCTTTCATTGCTTTGTTCATCTTACCTGCTTTCTTGTATGTTTTACTTCTTTCCATTTGTCTCTTTCACTCATTTCAATAAATTAACATACTCATTTTATAAATACAAGGGAGCACTTTTTCTCAGACAAGATATGAAAATTCTCCGTCCCATAAATCCACAAAATGTGGAAATCATCCTCAGGATGCAGAGCAGTAGCGAGTCTGCAAATTTCCAAATGCGAGACCTCATTAAAGTTAGTGGATTCTCTTTGCATAAGGAACGTTGCTATTTGGGCTGACTTCCACAGGAACATCTGGGCCACTGATAACATCAGTACTGGAGCATTGCTAGGTGAGCTCATGTTTTGTTAATGAAGTAATCTACTGAAAGTGTATATATCACTCTTTAGTATCACATACTTTACTCCAAAGTGCCATACTACTCTTATAGGAACTTTTCTTTGCGTGTGGGACTTAGAGAATGTCTTTCTAGTTAATAATACACTTAGCTTGAATTGAATGACATGCTTGAGAAATGTCATCTAAATGTATAAAATTTTAAGACTTAAATACTTCGGTAGCTCAGTGCATTGACCGTGAATTACACTGAAAAAAATGCCTTACTGGAACACCTGATATTCTTGGTAGCTTTGGTGTTAATAAGTATTCAGTGTGTTAGTACTGGTTTACTAAATACATACGTATACTGGCCCAAGTTGTGAGGGATCCCTCTGCTGAGCTAACTGAATAATAACTGATCTCAGTCTCAAACATCTGACTTTAGCGTGTCCTGGAATAAGAGAACAAAGATTGGATGGAAGGTGCTTGTAAGATGTGTTCATTAGCCTCGGGACTGTGAGTCCAGTTACAGATATCTTGAACCAGTCCAGTGTAGTTGCACTCTTGGTGGTCCTTTTATTTTTTTTAATCTACAAGCTAATTATTCTTGTGGCTTTTCAGTCCTGAGACTGTTCAGACATCCAGAACACTCTTAAATGAAGCTACAGGTGTGTGGAAAGGAAAGTATTATTGGCATAAAATATCTAGCTGCTTTGAGACAAGTTAAATGAAGGGTTTCCACTATCTAAGAGCAGAAGATGCATAAAGAGAAGTAATAGATGAGTCTTTCTGCTTTAAAGCTTTGTTCTTAAAATAGTAAAGCTGTTAAGAGACTTCTGAGTTACTGAAATATTAACCTGCCACTGGTCTGAAAGGTAAGACTTCCCTATTTGCCATTGTTTGGCTAACGATGAGAGGCAGTTTTACTGATCTTTTCCATCTTATTGGGCTGGAGAGGCAAATGCTTTGTAATTGAGCTGTGGCAGTCATTTGTAATGTGTAGCAGAGGGAAGACGAGCAGACCCCATCTCCTCCTATTTGCCTCCAGGAAGAGCTGGAAAAAATACAGTAGTGTTGTGTTTGCTAGCGGAACATGCACAGCCTTGCATATTAAGGCAGGCACTTAGCCAGAAGCTTTGAATTATTGTACCCTGACATTACCCACTGTAACTTTTAGCACTCTGGGCCCATTACTTTGGCTTCCTGCCCAGTAATGTGCAATTTCCACTTACATAAGAAGATGTAGCAGGAGTAATGACTCCTTGGAGGAGGTATTTTCTTTCGCAGCAAATCAGCCCAGGGCCAGCAGGTGTAAGTTTATAGACACAGTCCAGTAATGGCAGCCTGCACGGTTCTTCCGTCTCTTAATCCAGCAGTAGATGGAAAGGAACAGATCTGCCTTTGCAAACTTCTCACGATCCACTGACTTGATTGCAAAGTCAAACTCTAGCAAATAGCCATGCAAAACTCCACGATTTTCCTTTTTTCTCTTCCAGGCACCCTAGAATGCACATCAGAACAGGGCTGATGGACGCCCATCTCTACTGTCTGAAGAAATATGTGGTAGACTTCCTTGTAGAAAACAGGTAAGAAACCAAGCGCAACGTGAGGTAGCAGCAGGTGTTTGCACTGACATGTGGTTCATACCAGAGCTTTTAAAGATTTGTTTCATTAAATTGGCAGACATACAATAGAAATGTGAAAGCTAGTTTAAAAAAAAGAAAACAAAACAAAAAACCTTTAACTACACTAAAAACAATGCCAAGCATTATGTCTGAGTTTCTTACTCAGACTTTTTTTAATCTAATAACAGCAAAAGTGAAAGCTAAAATTTTTGCCTGGTTTCTGCATCTCTTGTTTTCCCTATGTAGCTGTGCTTCTTGGCTGCTCATTTCACCAGGGCTTCCCCATTGTTAGGGCTGTAAATACATTTCTGACCTTTGATTTCCCCCACCACAGTCTGTTTTGGCCTTTGAAATCACCTTTTCTCTCCCCCTTCGCGTCCACCACCACTGCAGGTGGGCTATCTCTGTAGCATCCTATGTTTTTAGCTTGTGATGTTCCTCTGTCAAAACTCTGAGACCACCCACTGAGAGTAAGAAAAACATCCATTTATGGAAGTGGAGAAGGATCTTAGCTATAATATTTCATGAAATGGACAAAAAAACACAACCCTGTTTATCTTTAAAAAAACAAACAAATGAACAACCCCCCTCACAGTAAGTAGTTCAGTTTTGGAATTGATGTCTTGTTCCTAGACTTTTTGCAGCTCTCTCATGTATATTACATATATTGAATGCTCACTGAGTTCTCAAGAGTTTTTTTTTCCCTTTTAAGTAAGATGAAAGATAAAGGGGTTGAGTAAGCGTTGCGTTCATAGTGCTTTTCTTAGCAGATAAACTGACATGTGAGAAAACATTGTGGGTGGGTGAGTAGAGGGATTTGTGGTAGTCTTGACCATATACAAATCTGGTGATGTGCTTGTATGCGTGATTGAAGGAGCTCTTCCAGAATAAGGTTCTGTGAGTGAGTGAAAATTAAGTGGAAAATCTGTGTTAACCCCCAGGGCAATTTCTTACCATGCATAAGAATAAAGCTTATCCGATGCTGTGACTGGCACGTGGGGGGCATTGTGCAAGTCATTTTAGATCCCATTTGAGTATGGGAAAATCTGAAAGGTGAGAAGGCTTCAGAAGCAGCAGGTACTTTAAATCTGGAATAAGCCCTTTATTACCTGTATTTTAACAAGTCGGTAACATTTTGGAACCCTTGTAGATCCTGTGGTAGCATGAAGCAGTGTTTATGCCTCTCTTTTGTCATAATACAACATGTAGACTTCATTTCTGGAAATCTCAGCCGTCTAGTTTTGAGATTAAACATTTCTTGAATATTAGACATTTCACACATTCAATTCTTTTTTCCTTGGTACTTCATTCTGTTTTGAACTTAGATCATTAGGTTTGTGGGACAAGGACAGTCTTTGTCAGACATGTCACAGTGCATGATACAATGAGGCCTCTAAACATAAAAAACAGTAACTTCAGATAAAATCTTTGGTTTTGTCAGTGGCAGGATTTCACCTTATATTAACCAAAGCCAGCAGAGTGAAATTCTGCTCTGCACTCCTCCAGTTGTCCCCACGTGTCCTTAAAACAAGTCTACTGACTTTGCAGGTTTGACCAGGGTTTTTTCTTTTCTATACAGATCATTCTCTGTCTTCACTTTTTTCATGAAGCTGCTTATTTTATGTGAGACTTCCATTACAAATACATGATCCTAGCAGCTAGACAGTGTTTCTAAGATCTGATTGCAACATTTGCCTTACTGACAGCAGGTAGCTGCCTCATTCTCTTTATTACATATATGCGGCTTATTCTGAGAATTGGGAGAGGGAGAGAGTCGATTGCTAGTAATGTGCTTAACTGGCAAATCTGGAGAATGGGACTTTTGCCATGGTGAATAACTCGGGCTTTCAGGCTTCTGGCATTGGTGGGCATTTGCAGCTTGTTTTTCTTCTCTGAGGAAGGGGAGGACAGTGCATACCCTAAGATCTTTCCATGTTTGGCAGCAGTATGCCAGGACTTCTGAAAGACCCTGTGGAATATTTTTGCCTCAAAAGTACTGACATCTACATAATTGTTTGGGTTTAGGGATTCTTTTTAATACTTTGTTTTTTAGTCTAGAGAGAACCAACGGTAAGACTTTGCCTCTCTGCAATTTCGCACCAGGACTGGAGAAGCTCAGATGCCTTGTTTAAGTTGTGTGTGTTTAAAACTAACAGCAGGGACTGAAGTGAACAGTGAAGCTCTTGTATGGTGCCAGGAAGTACTGACACAGTGTACTTCCTCAATATTACAATATTTACATTGTGTTAATATTTTAACAGCAGGGCTTGATGGCAGGCAGAACACCTTTTTTTTATTGTCTGTAGCTCAGTGAAGCATTTACATTTTTTTTCATATTTTATTTTGACATACAAGAGCAAAAAAAGATGTTGCCCAGCAATAAAAATATCAGATCCTACAACTGCCCATAGCTCACCATTTTGCAGAGGAAAATTATGATTACTTCCACGGCAAAGAATTGCATGAAAACTAGCATGGTTATGTGTGTGGCATCTGTTGCTCCAAGTGGGATAAAAGCCCAAAGCAGTCCCAGTTTAGCTGCAAAGATGCGGTTAAAATGTCAACAAGCTCTCCCACTGTGGATGTAGTTTGCACGTAGCTGCACCTGTAAGAGTAAATCGATTCCTCCACTTCAATCAGATTAATAGATGTATTACATGTATGTAAAGTCTGAAATCCCTAGCAACTGCTATGAAAACAGGGAAAAAATGTGAAATGGCTGAGATTTTGTTTTGTCCAAGTATATGAATCTCGCATTAAATGGATTTGGGACAACTCTGTAATGTGACACCTATGAGAAAAGGCTCAATTTGTAGTTCAGCTCCAAAATGGAGTCATGATACCGAGGTTTTGTCAGCTCCACCACTGTCTTGCTTTGTGGTACTGGACAAACCCCTTAATTTTTTCTGTGCACTTGTTTCCTCTTCTGGGTGGGATTGTTCAGAGAATAACCAGTATTTGTTTGGCAACACTGAATTTGGGGGATATTAAGAGAGGTTAAAATACTGTTCAGTAGTTGGTAACTCAGTTCATAGTCCTTTAATACATTTTTATGCACTTCTTTTTAAAAGGGCTGAATAGTAGATTCTCCTGCCTGAAGTTTTATTGCACTATAGGAAACCAAACTAGTTCCTGAGTTTTAAAAAGCAGAAATCTGTAGTGCCTTTGAATAAAAGTCAGAGGAAACGGTCTGTTTATTAGAACCCCCTCAACTATGTATGTCCTGACAGAAATCAAAAATATCACGTCCCTAACGTTGTTTAAACCTGGGGAAATTATTTTTTAGGGGATGAAGCTGCTTTTTCTTTCCTTGACTAGGAGGAAAAAATGCATTTTTGGTGGTTAAAATCCCCATCTCCATTTATCTCTCAGCCACCAGTTTAACGATGAATCTTAGTGAAATTGAGTCTTAGTGTGTGACAGTCCTACCCTGTCTGAATCTGCTGCAGTCAAACGCACGTGGTTCCACAATGACTTGGGGAACACCTGAAGAAATTATTGTCCCGAGCACTTTGTTCTTCCCCACAGCTGGAATTTACTCCTTGCCTTCTCCCCACGCCCCCGCATCACCACGTTGGACTGATCATCTGAACGTTCCTGCATCAGCTGCAGGGCAGAGCCAGGCTGAGCCACGTGCCCTGGTGGCCTCTGCTGTGAGCAGCAGCACTCGGAGCTGAGCTCTGCTCTGGCACAGGCACCTTCAGCCCTGGATCCGCAGTGGATACCTGGCGCTGACAACCTCTGGGTCTGTTCCTGCTAGATTCACAAGAGGTCATGGACCATTCCCTGCTACCAAGCAGATTTATCGCTTCTGAACAGGGACTGTGGCCTCAACATGAACAAGCAGCAGCTTGTTTGGGCTGAATTTTCTGCTAGTTATAACTGTCCATGGGGTTTTTCTCTGCAGGGACCTTTGGTTCTTCCCCAGGTTCCTTTCTGCCTCTATGAAATTAGAGTTATTGAGGTTGTCGTGCTTTGGCAGTGGTACTGAGTCTGCTGAATTGTATCGCAGCTTTGCACAGAGCTGGGGGGGGGTCAGTTAAAAATCTGATTTCCCTGTACTCGGGCAAAAGCTTTTCTTTCCTAAACATTTCCTTTTTCAGAACAAAGCTAACCTGAGGTGCTTTTGCTTAGCCATAGGTGCTGCGTGGAGTCGGAAAGGCGGACGAGTGCTGGCCGTGTGCTGGCTGCCGGAGCTGCTCTGCCAGCACAAGGCAGCGATAGTTGAAGGTGAACACCTGCACCACACGATGAACCGCACAATATTGCTTTTCTTAAGAAGATCATTAGGCGGGCCGAGTCAGCAGGCTAGACAGCAGCAGAGGCTGTAGCTGGCTGGGGGCACGGCTCCACCCCACAGCTGGCGGGCCTCACACCCCTGGGGCCCTGGGGTGGCAGCCAGCACAGTAGCCAGTCCCCTTTTTGGCACTCTCCTGAGTGCTAGGTTGGAATCCTGCCTTCTTGCTGCATTCAGGGCAGATGGAAGAAGAGAGTCCTTATTCCTTTTTTCCTTGTGAACTTCATCTGTAGCAGAGGGCAGGGTCTGGGCTTATGCTCTGTGAGCCCAGCACAGACATGTGCTGATATTTCTTTTCTATGTGCTGATAGTTTGCTTGCTGACAATCCCAGCAAAGCTGCTAGCAGAAGAGGTGTGATCAAAGTGAAATTGTATTGTTGTTTATGTTCTGTTTTTTTTTTTTTNAAAGCTCTAGCCTGATGAAATAAGTTCCCTAATTTGGGGGAGGGAGGGTGAATATAAAGCAACCCCTTCCCCTGCAAAGTTTTAACGTGGTAAATTCAAACTTGCTTTAAAAATTTAAGTATTGAAGGTGGGTCTCCCTTTTTATATCTCGTCTATAAGTTTAAAAGTATATACATAATATGCATTTATAATACAGGTGTACATGAATGATATTGTACCCACTGTCAGTTGTGCAGGTACAGATGACATCTGTTGTATGTGTAAGGATTTTATCCTCACAGCTGAAACCTGTAGACATGTGAAGGCTGCCATTTCCATCTCTCATTGTGGAATACCAGAAAATCAGAGGCCAGACTGAGGCTGCTTAAAACAAGGAAGCACGTGGTCGTACTTATTATCTCCCAAAATCATTGTTATTAAATGCTAACTTCACAAAGTTAAGCACTTGGCAGTTAGGAAGTGCCACAGCTGAGGCTTCCTGTGCAGCGTTTTGGTTCTGTATGTGCCACACGTTATGGTACAGTCCCCAGTTACGTGGCTCTGTTCTTTTTTTCTTTTCCTCTATCGCTATTGCCTCATTTGGCACCTGAGATGCTCAGTGAAGGAGATGCTGTTTAATATGATATGTAATTTCTGTAGTTCAGATGAAGATCACCAGCCTTACTTGCTGCTCACTGTTTAAACCTTGTTCTGAAAATAGGGTAAATACTTTCCCTTCAGATTCTTGATGCTCACCACTGATACTAGAAAGCTCTGCATGCATTTCATTAACTATCTTTCCAGCACCCCTATTAGCAAAGTAGTGGTCTTTCTCCATTCTGAAAGGGGGGGGGGGGACTACAGCACACAACAGTTGAAGTTTGAAGCGTCTTTGTCTTAGGTATGCCATTTTTCAGTCCTTAATATTATACACAGCTCTTAAAATGTTTGAAGAATCTTTTCCATCTATGATAGTAGTTGCAAGGTGATGCTGATCAAATCAAAAGCACTTAAACAGTGGCAACCCGCAGAAATTAGATTTGTGTTCTGCATTCAGCAGCATCTGTAAACTCCTCTGACAGAAGGGAATTAAAAAAAAAATTGGTTCTTCAGGCATCATTCATTTACCTTTAATATTAGCAGTTCTCTTGCAGCCCTCTGCCTTTGTATATTTAACACACATGTTCTAACAAATGAGGCAGTCATTCTTCTGCCTCATTACACAACCTTGATTCATCCCCAGGGCATAGTCCATCTTTACATTGGGTGAAGAAGAGATTGAGAATGGGGAGAAAGGAAAAGTAGGTGAATGCATTTTAAAGGATTGTGTCATAATGTGTACACACGAGGTCTTAATTAAAGTTGTATAAGCAAAATACATCTGGCTTTTCTTAATTTGAGTGCCCAAACTGTTACCCTGATGTTCATTTAAAATTGTGTGTGTGTATATATTATATATATATATTCTAAGAGTGTCATTCATATATATATTCAGTGAGGCTACTGTGACTCCTGCTAATGGAGTAGCTGTTATCAGCATAGATTTATCACCTGTTAGGTCAGCCAGCAGAACGAGATGTGATGCTCTGAACTTCAAAGAATATCCAGCTCAGCCTTTGTAACCTTGGCCTGGAGTGTACTCTGTTACTCTCTGGAGTAGTGCATAAGCAGTCCAATTACCTTGCAGGAAGAGAGAGAGAGAATGGAGCATGCCCAACATAGAAGGACTAAAAAAAAAATTTAGCTGCAAAACAGATCTCTTCCAAGCATGTGCAAACAGTGGTTTTTCAGACTTAGTTTGATGTAGTATGGGCACTTTTTATGTTTACAAATGTAACGCCCTGACGAAAAGATGACTGTGTGCCAAATTGCAAGCATGGAAATGCAGGAGCTTTTCAGCAGAGCAGTTGAAATATTTTTAACATGGACAAAACATAGTATTTTTCCATAATTTTGTTCTTGGAAATAGCTAAGACATTTTTGATGAAGCTATCCAAAAAAATTCAGCTTGAGGCAAACACCTGGCATGGGTAATTTCAGCCAAAACAGTTAAACTTTGGCAAAGTTTATAAACAGATGAAAACAGAAACTTACAATAGGAAATGCTGGGCAATTTATCTATAGGCACCCCAGTTGTACCACCTCTGAAAGCTATTTTTTGCTGCTGTTCTAAAAGCAGATGCCATTTTGTGTTTGCTCAGATGTTATGGCTTCTCCATTATGCACAAGGCTAGCAACTGCATTTTCTAATGTAAGGAGATATTTGGACTTCATTTCAAAAATCTACATCCATATATTGAGGGAGAGGTGGTTGTTAGCATGTCTCCCTCTTATACATTAGACCACTTTACATACTTTTGTGGTGTTCCTCCTCTTTTTTCCTCTTAATCCTTACTAAGAGCAAGGTAAAATTTGTACTGTGTAATATATTAATGTATTTTGCAAATCACCGTTTTGTCCCAAATCTAGTACTTTTTGAATTGTTGGGTGTAGAAAAAGCCACCATTTCCAACGTCGAGTCGCCTGGGAATTGGGCAGCTCTGTTTTGTGGCCAGAAAGAATGATGTGTGTTGCTGGAAAGGCAAGAATGATAAACAGCAGCCCTGTGGTCACTTTGAAAGCTCTGAGTAAGCATTTGCAGTGCCTGGTCCTGGGAATGCTGAGTGCTAAGGTCTCACCTGCCACCTGGGGAATCCACCTTCCCTGGGGAGCCTTCCTTGTGGGGTGCAGCTGGAGGAAGCTGGGCTGGAGCTAAGGAAACAAGTCAGCTCTCCTGCAGTTCTTCAGCGCTGAGAGCTGCCTGCCAGCATTTGCTGGTGGAGAAACTCTTCTCTGAACTGAGCAAATTTGCAGTAAACTTTATAGCCGAAGCCAGTATGATTTGTTTGCAAAGTTAAACACTGTTTTTCTGAACTGCTGAAATAAATAAGAGCAAATCGTGTGAGGTCACAGAGCTCTGCCTTTCCAAGCTGCTTCAGCTGCGATCCCAGAGCAGCTTCTCCGCTCCCCTCCGCCGTGCCCAGAAAGCCTCCGCTGGGCCAGCACGGGGAGAGGAAGGCTTGCTGCGTCTGCGCTCCGTGTTCTGAAATCTGTGGCTGTGAGAAGAGCCGAGGTGGAGCCACCCTTCTTTTCCCTGATAAATGGTAGGGGCAGCATGAGGAAAGCAGAGGATCTTTGGAAACTGGAGGTGCAAGTGGCTTGCGCTGAAGCTCCTGCTTGGATGGCTGTGTGCTATGCTGTACACAAAGGCCCCTGCAGGTTTATATTAAGGTGCTGCCCAGACTAAACCAGTGCATTTTTTCTTTTTCCCCTCTAAATGCCTTTTTATCATTCAGGCTGTCACCTGTGTTTCCTGGCAAAGGCTGCTGGCTGGGGGAGGTCTGGCAGAGCTGAACACCCAGCTTGGTGGTCTTTGTGTGGCTGCCTGAAAGATGGCTTAAAACAGAACCTGCTCTGTGAATACCTGCAAGTTAACATGTGTCAGCCGTGTGGCTGGAAGGTTTCTCCTTTGCTGTAAAGAGAGATTTTTATAATGAATACTTTCCTTGTGATTAAAATGGGTAGATAAACAAATAGTTCCTACAGGAAGTATACTGTGTGAAGACAGGGCAAATAGATTGTAGCTCTCCAAACAAGGAAAAGGAGAGGAAAAAAATGAACAAGAAAAAAACCAAGCTCCTCCTTAGTGCATTTAATCTATTAGAATGTGAAATAGCAATTTATCTTTCCCATTTCCTTTCCTTGTCAAACATATACAGCTGTTGGAGCTTTCTCTGTTCCTTACTAGAAATGCCAGGATTTGAATTTGTTGATGTTGTCCTCCTCCTCCAGACTATCATTACTTTTATCATCTTTCCATGATACCAGTTGTGCTCACTCCTGAAACCTGAGGGGGGAAAAAAAAACTAATGATCCTAAGTAGATTTAAATTATGATTTTTCACCAAATCATTTCTGTAATAAATATAATTCTTCTTCCTAGACTAGCTGGGAGCAGACACATCTTTGGATGTGCTGAACTGGAGCTGATTATCTTCATGCATAACTGCAAATCTATCTTTGAGACTACAATATGCCATATTGGCCATGTGCCTGAGATGCTTAAGCACACTTGGTCACAGTTAGCACAGTATTGTGTTCATGCAAGCAGCTCCTAATGCAAATTTTTGTATAGTAAATGTTAAATTTGTTAATTTGTCCTCTATGACTTGCAGAATCAGATAACAACCCTTCGGGTTCCCTATGAAAAGTGAATATATGATAGATGTGAAAAAGGTTATTCAAATAGCAATGCAAATATTATAGAAAAATTTAAGCTGGGGAGGGACCTCTTGCAGTCTCTAATCCATCCTCCTGCTCAAAGTAGAACTAACTTCTGTGTTGCTCGGGGTTTTTTTTGGTTTTTTTTTTGGTTTTGTTTTGTTTTTTGCAGTTGTTTCGAAAATCTCGAAGGATGGAGACTGGGCCTTGTCCCAGGACTGTACCACTCACTGGGAAGTTGTTTTGTTTATGTCCCAACTGGAATTTCCCTTGTTGCAGATTGTCTGTTGCCTCTTGCCCTTTTACTGTGCACCTCTGTGAAAAGTCTGTCTGTCTCCTATATTGCTTCACTTTTGGTAGTGGAAAACTGCAATCAGATCCCCCCCCCTCAGCCTTCTGTTCTCCAGGCTGCACAAACCCTGCTCCCCCAGCTTCTCCTCACGCATCATGTGCTCCTGGCCCTCTTGGTGGCCTCAGCTGGGCTTGCTCTGATCTGATAATAAACATTAAAAATTAACTATTTTTTCCCACTGTTTCGTGCAGTTGCAGTTTCCTTGGGTAGCCTTCAGTCAAACTGATGTTTGTCTTCATATGAGATCGGGATTTTGAACCAATGGTGAATGATAATTCTCTTATCCATCTGTGTGTGCTTTTTTCTTTTCCCTTTTTTTTTTTTTTTTTAGGCCATTGCCACTTGGACAGTATTATCCTAAGTATTCTTTCATCAGCGCAGTACATTCTCATCCCCACAGCACTACTTGCACGTAAGATAATACTTGGGATGAATAGATTATCTTGTCTTGCTAGACATTTTCCTGTGAGGATACAGTCCTTACATGTGATGTCATGGCGTGTTTCACTTGTGGTGGAAGACATAATTCTCCTATATTTTCTGTTCACATGACCTGAATTTCTCACCCAGATTTTGCAGCTTTAAAGAATTTTCAAGATAATGTTTTCCTTTCTTCTCCTCTCTGGTTTGTTTCTAAATCTCTTTTCTTCCATACCACCTTCCGAAATGCTGAGCATCGCCTTTTACTCAGGAGTTGAATTTTTAGAAAAGGGAGAAAATAGTAATTGTTTCCCTACTATTCCACTTTTCATAGTTATTGTATTCTAGGGGTTAGTTCAACCTCAAAGTTCATTGTGCCTTAGCCCAGTCACGTGAAACATGAGCAATAATAAAGATGTCTATAACACTTGCTGACTTCATTATTGCATGGAATTATCGTGGTGGGAGACTTTAACTTCCTGCAGATGGAAGGGAGAATAAGTGCTACTAATGATGATAGGGCACACATGCCTGAATAGAGTAGGTAAGAGGTATCTTCATCAAGTCAGTGAATCACAATAAAGGGGAAGAATTAAAAAAAAAAAAGTACAACATTTTAAACAGCCACAGGCCAGTCTATAGGAAAGGCCGAGTGCTATCTAGTTATCAGTTTTGTAGAGGCCAAGGACGTGAATTTAGAAAAGGCATGATATTTACCTAAATCAAAGATGCAAAGATGAACTGTAGGACATAGAGCATTTTACACCAACGTTTTCCAGATGCATACCACCCTGAAAGAACATTGAGTAGAAGTAGGCTCACAAAGAGGAGGAGATGGAATTCGTTGGCCAAAAAGCTTCATCTTGGAGTTCTTCAAGAAAGGATAAAGTGACAATTGACACACAACCAAAAAACAACTTAGTCTTACCACAGGACAGTAGAATACATTGCAAATGCCACAATAAAGAAACCAGGAGTTGTCCTACAGGGGTGGAGCAAGGATTAGTCATCAATAATGAGGATAGGAATTAAGGTAGAATGATTGTTGAGAAGAATATAGAAATGCGAGTTGTACAGGTGAAAGCAGGCCTGAAAGAATTAAGCTTCAGAGCTTCCAGATTATCTCCCAGGCTCCTGAAAGACTGGGCATGTTGTTAAGAACAAGTAAGAATGCATCCATTTGATTGCAGAGCAGCAAGCACAGTATCTGCATGGAGAAAAAGAGCAAAGTGGGACAGAAATCTTCAGTGCCTGTAACGCAGCTTCGGTGGAGCAGGGTGAAAGAACTTACCCACATAAAGCTGCAGATACGTCTACATTTTTTGATGCTTAAGTGTTTTATACAGACAAATTTTCAAGTGCTACACACTTAAAGTTTACATAGTCCATCAGTTTTACAGATACTTGTCAACCTGACGAATGCATCGTATGCGTGTGTTTGTTTAGGCGTATTATGGGAACGCCTCTGTTTGATGCACTTTTCAGAAAAGGAGCCTAATTTCAAAGGCATTTGGAAAAGAGTTGGTAACTCAGACACAGATGGTTGCAAAGGCGGAGGTGGGAGAGAATGGGGAAGGATGAGTTCTGGCAAGGAAACGCATTTGGTGCAGGTGCGCTTGTTTTAGAAGAATGGGATGCTGTCTGGGAATGAATGAGATCCATTCCTCAGCAGCTCGTACGACCTGCCAGACACCCTGGGTGGCCTCCGACGGCCTCAGAGACTTCGGTCAGAGAGAAGTTCTAAAACCGTCTAAACCTGCTGGCATTCGCATGCAAAAGATGCGTTTGTGTGGTGTTGCAGGCTGTTTTGTGAGTGGGCAGAGTTAGGGTTATTTAGATGACCCGAGCTGAGTGCGCACACGCTTTCAAAGGATTTGAGTATGTAGCTGAGGAGTTTTAATTTCTGTGGTCAGTTTTTGAGAAAGCTGTCTTGTTTCCCAAAGGGTTTTTTGGCAAAAGTGGAAGCAGATCTTGCTCCTTCAAGTGCATCCAGACTCAGTAGAACTTGAGAACAGCTTTTATGTGGTTTGCATCCATACCATCCCTTCTATACTTTGATCTGGATCTTCTCCGCGTTATGGTGCCTCTGACTGTCACTTGTGTGCTGCCTTCTGCTTTCCCTCCATCATCCAGAACACAGGGATACCGATGGTGATTCTGCAGTTTTAGGAAGTCATTCATCATCTTGAGCCTACAAAGCAAAGCTGTGCAGTTATACAGGCTCACTCTGCAATGGCTTTTGAAATACTGTCACAAGCCATTATGGATATGGGAGTATGTTGCTGTCAGATTTGAAAGTTTTGGTTAGAAAATAGTATGGAAAGACAGATGAAGCACAAATGCAGTCATGTGGAATTGCCTTGTAGCAGAACATTTCTCAAAGTTTCCTTGTGTTCTCCAAAGGCTTTTAGCTCCAAAAATAATAAAAGGCACTGATAAATATGTTAATTAATATGAAATTGAGGGGGATGTGGAAGAGATTTACTCTTTTTGTAGTAGAAATTTTGAGAGTAGAACAGGACAAATAGAATGTAGCAAGAAATAACGTCTGTTTGATGCTATGAGTGGTGTTGGGGATTATTGAATTAGGCACAAGTAATTGCCTGGTAGTTTATTGGCTTGCCCGGTTACTTTGGAGTTTTCCTTTATTATAATTAGTCCCGGGTACACCCAAAAAAGGCAAAAAGATTATTGGAAGATACAGGGGCAGAGTTAGCCTTCTGCAGGGATGTGGCACACACTATAAATTTATCATTTGGTATTTTTTCCTTTTCTATGTAGTCCTTGTCTGCTTTCTCCGCATTCTTAGCATGTCTCAGAAATTCCAGCATTTTAGCAGTGAATCAGTGAGAAGAAGGGAAAAAGGCCTGTAATTGCTTTTTCCATTGTGCTTGTTAAAACCGCATTGTGGGAAATGGACCCAAACACTGTCTTTTAAGTGGTGTTGAGTCTGAGGCAGGTGGTATTAACTCAGGACTGCATTAACTCTTTTCAAATCTCTTTCCTGTTTCCTTGAGGAAACATGCCTGGTGTATATATGTGGCAAGGGCTGTTTGCCTGCCTCTTGCATTGACATTTTAATTTGGTCCATGATATAAATATCATTTCCCTAATCCCCCTTGCCCTGACCCTGTTTTGTCTTTTCTTCAAAGTGAGTTGACTTTTTTTTTCTTAAGGAGCGGGGAGGAGATGGGAATGGTGGCTGGCTGCTCTAGTTTGGAGCATTAAATGCTCGGGAAAAAATCTCAGAGTAACTGTTGTTTCTTTCTTTGTATTCACATGGAAATTTTTAATCTCCATCAAAGGATCAGGAGAAAATAACGTTGAGATTCAACAAGAGAGCTCCCAGCTTACATGGAATTTTTAAATGTTATTTGGCTTTATCCTTTAAGCGATGAGAACCATGAACTATGTACCTACAGGGTTCAGAATTAACTTTTCTCTTTCTTCCAACACACCCTCTTTTTTTTTTTTTTCCTTTCTCTCTCCCTTTTTCTTACATCTTTATTGTTCTGAATAAACATGCAACTTCTTTTTGGCCAAAACTATAAGTGCCTTAGGATTTGTTTAGTTGTATTTATGTATACATTTCTAACGTTAATTATGAGCACCAGTCTGAAATACAGCCTCATGTTCTCCTTTTGATGTGATCTGAAGAATCTCTGTGGAAGGCCACGGAGCTAAGATCAGAACCCAACCCACTGTACGCTTGCAGAGTCATCCAAGAGCTAACATTAGACTATTAAAAAAAAAAAAAGACAAAACTAGGTAACAAAAGGGCTAATAATCTGCTTGCTTTGGGAATCACAAACGCTATCTGTGCCTGTAGAAATAGCTGATTGTGCTAATAATGATAGCAAGTGAGACCCCCCTGTAACTGGTCCATGGAGGGCAACAGCAGATTTCACAGGTGGGTGCTGACAGCAATGGTACATTTCACGCTTCATCACAGATTAACGAAAAAGGGAGGATATTAAAATGCTAATACTCATTAATACTGTTTTATGGTGTTTAACATTAAACATGAAAATGAAAATGAATGACAGCTGGTAAATGGAACTGACAGTCATGTTCAGGCTTGTAAGGAATAGCTGCAGGAAATAAAAGCTGTGAATGCTCCCATTCCTGCAGCGGGTCATGCCAAACAGCACCTCCTAGTACCCAGACTTTTGCAAGATAACCTAAAGTTAGACTCAAGTAGACTGTTCTATTGCTATAAAGTACTTGATGAGAATTTTTTCTTTACCAGCATTAGTCAGAACCGTTATTCTCTCTGTCGTCTAAAAGAGAGAGTCTCCAGCAATACATACATCTAAAGAGCAGAAATCGCAGCCCATTGAAACATAATTGTGAAATATATATATTTTTTAAGTTTAGGTGATGAACTTTGTGTATGTTTGTTTGTTTTTACCCCAAACTGTTCTTGCATTTCAGTTGGCTCCATTGTTCTTCATTTCTCACAAAAGTTTCAATAAGCTTGCCTTCATCCCAGAGACAGCTGTATTTCAGCAACAAGTTTAATCTGGCCCTCTGTGGTCCATAATGTATGTAAAGTATTATAATATAAAGAGATACAGACTTCAAACATCTACAGAGACTTAATTCTGCCATATCACAGACTTCTAATTTTATTTATGGTTAAAACTCACTGAAAACTTCTGCATAGCTATGTTTAAATATGAAATTTAAAGATGCAGGGTATTTTCACCAAATGTTGTTAACGAGTTAAAATTTTGACTTCAGCACACACCTTAACTCTGCCCTTTCTGTCATACAAAAATGCCAGGAATACTGGGAAGACATCATAGTGCACAGGGACCAGGCATAAAGGGATTCTAAAAGCACGGTGCTTCTTTCTCCCATGGTGATAGTACTTGGTAAAGTTACAGGTGTTTGGCCAAGTATCCATTTTTGTTCCTTAATATTTTAGGTTTAAAATAAATTTATCCTTGAATATCCTCGATTTGTAATGCCTAAATCGGAGGGGAATTACCAGGTCAGTGCAGGATAGCTGACTGTAAGTGATTGATAAGTACTCTGAGCTAACATTTAATATATTACCTTACCCAGGGACTTTTTTTTTAATCTTCTCTTGAATTTCCAGCTGTTTCTTGCACATACACCATGAATTTCAGCTGCCCCGTTGTCTTCATTTCCCCTGCGTATGCACTGTCTTTTGATACACTTGCTGATTTCCACTTTTGTTGTGACCTACTACTTGAACAGAGGATTCCATCCCAGATATATTTATTCCTTTTATATGCTTAAAATGTTATCAGAATTGACCCCTTTCAAAAATGCTGCCATCTCCTGTTGTTCTCAGGGGACCGAAGCCACATAGGTGCTCCAGGGTTTAGTACCCCTTCCTTTACAAGAAGCAGTTCATTGGCACTGTCAATCTTAGTTTAATTGAAAACCTGCTACTTGGCAATTTAATTGAAAACCTGCTACTTTCTGCTGAGGTGAAAACAGACAGGTATCACTTCAAAAATAAAATTTTAGGGAATGAAAGACCATGAAAAAGGCTTGTCACTTTGGCTGGAATTTATGAAAGCATGTTTATTTTGGCAAATGTTTCTCAAAAGCAGGTTCATTTTTATCGTCTCTACCGTCTGGATTTGCCTGTGAGGTGTCAGACCATGGTTACTCAGATTTGGCTTGTTATTGGGTTTCTGCCAAAATTTTGGATGCCCTTCTCTCCTTCTACCCACCCCTCCACTTTCTTTCTCCTGGATATAGTAGATTTTTCTTTATGTTGATCTCAGCAGGTATTTCATTCTTACTTCTTGGTGCTGGAGAGAATAACATGCTTAGAAACCAGGGTGATGCCAAGTTTTACAATTTGAAGAGAACAGAAAAGATTGCTTTCTTTAAAATAGGCAGTCTTGCACTTCTTAATATATGTGTAGTTCAGAATTTTATTATAAGAATTTTTATCACAATGCACCAGAAACCTCTTCAGTTTGTTTTCTTCTGAACCTAGGTTACAGGGTAGTTGGTTCTTCCAAACTCTTGATATTTTTTTTTCTTTTGATGAAGGTTCTTCAGTCCTGTCCCTCCTTTGATTTAAGTTCCTTTTCTAGTCCCAGCCAGATGTTTGGTTTCCTCAGTTGTTGACAGTCAGATAATATTCTCACGCTATCACTTCGTATATCCACGTTTGCAAGATCTGTCACGAAAAAATCCCAAATTTTTGTCACTAAGAGCCTTACTGCAAATGTTTTAATTCTTTCCAAAGGCAAATTCCTTTAATGTTGCAAATAAATTCTGCTTAAACAGCAAGCAAAGGCAAACTTTCCCATTTTTCCTCTTCCAGTAAGAAGGGTGTGTTCCTGAGCCAGATCTTATAGATGACCCAGAGACTTTCTCCACCTTTGCTCAAGGAATGTGGCTAACACTTCAGAGAATTGCAGGAAAACTTCAGGAACTTAGCCAAGAAAGAGTAAAACATCGAAAACCAGGCAAAACTTTGTCTTTCCCCCTTTCCGCTGCTTTCATTTCCTACTGTGTTGTGTTGTCCTCTGCATCAGACTATTTAAGACTGCCAAATAGTTGGATATTTTATAGGTAATATATCTTATAAATGCCATGGCCAGCCTCTGAGGGAAACACAGGATTGTCGGTTTTGGATGGAGTATAAAACCCGAGCAGGAAATCATTGCTGAATGGCACAGCTGCAGGCAAACATTTTGGGCTAGTAAACTGCCCATCTGCACACCCACACGTGTGTCAGAACGCAAGGCCAAGACAGCAGTGGTAGCGCGCGCCTGCAAATGGTTAGCACTGGGAGATTTTGTGATTAACGAATGAAGTGTTTTGCTTCATTAGTTCCTGAAATACAGCTATCTGAAGACGATTATAATATTATTTTAAAGAATGAAGAGAGATTGGAGAGTAGAGCTTTCCATTTTCTCTAAAGAAAAAAAAAAAAAAGCAGAATTTCAGATCTGGGATGGGTCAGATGACCCCACTGCCAGATGGAGGATGTGACACAACCTACAGTGAAGGACTGAAGGAAAAGTTTGTCAAGAAAAAGGAAAACACTGTGTTTCTTCTTAGGGCTGAACTGGTGATCACATCTGGGTATTTCTGCTAAAGTTAGAGATAGGAAAGATTCTTCTCGCCTTTAGTTCTGTTTCACTGTCATTAGCCTGAACAGGGACCTGTGACGGTTGTGAGTTGAGTTTCTTAAAGCATAAACTGTTTAAGATCCCACTTAGCTAGAGATTTTGCCAACTAAAATCGCTTTCAGGAAACTCATTCTACTACTTTCCTCTTTTAATTTAACCTATTATTTGTTCCTAGTTTTGCTATTTTCCATTCTAAATAACTCCTCTTTTTTTTGCAAGTTATCATTTGATGAGTTCATTTAGTCAAGCTCTCTGTGTGCAGTTCTCCCAATCCTTCCTCTGAAGTTTAGCACTTCCTGTTACACGTGCCAAGTTTGAGTTTATTTTCCGCATGATTTTCCCAAGCGCTACTTTCAATAATCCACAATTCACTAACTAAATGCAGATTGTTAAAATAATGAAACAACAACAATAAAGCTCTTTTAAGACTGCAACTCATGCACTGCAACTGTAACAACTATTCATTTGTTGGTTTTTTTTCCAAATACTTTATTGAAGAATAAAATTACCTTCTAACAGTCAAAATTAAATTACAAGGGTTATAATCCTATTGTACAGTAGACTTTCTACAATGATATTTGTCTATTGGGGAAGGTTTTTTCTTGATTCATTGTAATGTATAAATCAGTGCAGGAGGAAAGATAATCTAGTGATCATGGTCATTGTTTTAGGCATCGGTGGCTTGGGTTCAAGTCCTTGCTTTATCACAAACCTCTCACGACTCCTCTGACTCCTGCTATTGGGGTGTCAAAATTAATATAGCAGAAGTTGAAATCTGTACACAGGGAAGATGAGCCAGCTGAAGTCTTCAGAAGCTTTTCTGTTGACTTTGATGTATTTTGGATTGGGGTGCCTAAAATGAGTGAAACTCTTGGGACCTAAACTTGTTAAAATGTGTTGATTTCTGTTGGTTAAAGGATTGAGACTTTAAAACGTTCTTGATGGTTTGTGTGAACAGGAGGACATCATTAATGGCTATATCATAAATATCTTAATATAAGAATCAGATATTTCAGATATCCTGGAGCATTTCCATACTTTTGTCATAAAGAAGAGGAACTTCTTTGGGTTTTCCCCATAGGAACTTCATTCTCTCTTTTCCTGTAAACAAATGCCATTTTTAAGCCACATAAAATGGATTTCAGTTGTTGCCATTATGATGTTGGCACTGTTCTACATTCCATCTGCACACAAGCATGAATTGCAGGGTGATGCCTTATTAAATTATAGGCATCTTTGTTACAGTATAGTGGAATTACTTCTGAAGATGAAGCTTTTTCTTTATTTCGAATCTTCCTTTATAATTTAATGCATTAAGAAAGCACATGACTACTGGACATTGCCTTAGTGCCACATATCTTGGACTACCTGGCATTTTGATTTGTCCTTATGAAAAACTGCAAAATGATAACATTATGCAAAGAAAATGAAGGTATGTGAGTTTTAATGTTCATGGGCTTCATATGTGCATCTCCTTCCCCAGGACAATCACATCTCTCCGGAGTGAACTGATTCCACATCTGGTTAGGAAACAGTTCTCTTCTCCTACATCATTGCAGCAGGGACTAGACAACAAAGAAGAGGACCAAAAGAAAAAAGAACAAACATCCTTAGGTCAGTATGAGTATCAAAAATTGGATGAAGGTTTTAAATCCCATATGCTATAGCTGAATTATTGGAAAGAGTACAGAATTAGCCTGAAACACTAGTTTTTATTTGGTTTGGTTTGTTATTTTTTTTTCTCTTATACTTTTTCATAGCAAAGATTCTAGTAAATTTCTCTTTTGAAACAGTATTGTGCATTTTATAGATATTTTTGTCTTCATTTATTTTGGTGTAAATCAAGAAGAAATCAACTAGGTGATCTATATTTTTTTCTTCCAGAATACATTATATGTAAATGCACTTACGAAAATGTAATTTTAGGAGGAAGTTCCATTGTGTAGGGCAACAGACAAAGCCTTAACCACCCTGCACTGGGAAATGGACAGGATCTCAGATCTTGGAATTTATTTTTAGCATTTCCACAGACTCCTTATGTGACCTTGGGCAAAACATTGCATTTGTCTTGATCCCTCGATTCCCACCTGCAGAATAAAAATAAGCACTTACTCACTACGTGTGATAAAATCTGTTAGTGATTGCTAAGTATCTAGCCATTCAGATGATGTGGGGCAAAGATTTCCCTTCACCAACAGTATTTTAATAGTACACCTCTTCAGAAAGCATTTCATTAAATCCTTCATGCATGTGTGTGTTCTCCAGACATTTACAGTTTCATAAAGGAAGATAATAGCTTGCTGAAACCTGCTCCAGATAACTCTTGTTGGAATGATCATAGAGGAGATATGAATGAAACTCTCCATGAAGGAAAAGTGCGCTGCTACGTCCATATAATGAAAGAGGGACTGTGCTACCGAGTGAATACTCTCGGGTTGTATATCGAAGCAAACCGACAGGTGAGAAAAATGAAGAACTGGCATGTGGGAATACAGCAGTTTATGGGACATTTTAGTCTCCAGGAGTGGCTTCCTGTGATATAGCTGAGCAGTGTGTGGGAATTGAACCAGTGCCATGTTATCTAGGCACATCACCCTCCTGGTTGCTGGATAGGGAGGTGAGACAAGGAAACAATTCTGTCACTAATTTCCTCCATAGCTTTGATTTAGCCAAGAAAACTCCCACCCCAGATATTCTTCTGTTTTTGGGGGGTGACAAGACCTGCAGCCAAAGAGTCGAGAAGTGTGGAAAATAAGTCTGGAAGTAGCTTCAATTGATCATCATCAGTGTCCTCCATGTCCTAAAGGCAAGATCAGTTCCGACTGGACTCTTCTTAGCAGATGTTTATCTAAGTGATAATGGCAAAGATTATTAATATTTTGCAGGAAGTCTTAAAACTACCCATACATTCAGATTGCCTAATGCTTTCTATTATGAAATAATTATTTTTTGAATAGGTTTCACTACATTGGCACTCCAGGTAAATACAAAGGTGACGTGTTGATCTGTTGCAGCTTTCATTTACTTTCACACTAAGAATTCATAAAATAAAAGATCATAGGGGAGGATTATAAAAATCCTAGCTAATGAGTTGATGATTAAAAGCTTTTACTTCTAACATTAATTATTATTTTTAACTACACTGGCTGATGCAACTTACAAGTTCTCACTTCACTCTCCAAGTGATGAACTTCGTGCTATGAGAGTGGACAGTTTCCTCTAGTTTTGCAAGACTGACAGGGAGTACAATAGGGTAAGACTCAGGGTTTCTGGAAGTGGGGCTGGGAGAGCAGTATATTGTATTGGGAGTCCTGGAAGTGGTCACTTCCTTGCCTTTGCTCTCAGATTGAGTTGATTTCTTTTTACTAAAATTAATGAATGAATTTATGCAAATTAAAATTGCAGCATGGCAGAGTGAATTCACACACTGGAGCTTTATCTCCTTGGTGCCTGCAGAGGAGCACAGAAATAAAGTGATCTGTTTTGCAGTTAGGGACATGAGAAAGTGAGGAGGGAGGCAGCACTGCTGTCAGAAAAGGAAAAATTTCCCCAGGAACATCAGGAGCAAGTGTGCCCAAAGGGTTAAGAGAGAATACCGCTTGCTAGGGGAAGTGTGCGTGTACATTTGGCAGCAGCCACTTCAGTAAAAAGTTACTGAGTTGAGCCAGTCAGACTCCATGTGGGTTTTGGTGGTGTTTTCTTTTTTCTTTTTTTTTTTTTTAAACCTAAATATTCTACATTTTGGTCAGTTCAGGAAATGTGTTTGCTCCTGGGTGGTACATAGAATTAGTGTTTTGAAATCACATTGGGGCCTTCAACGTCAGAGAGGATTTTCTTTGAATTTTTAACTTTTCCAGAATGGTAAAATTTCTAAGGAAACTATGTGGAGGTAAAGCATAAAACGGAGCTTAATGACGGGTTGTGAGAAAGGCGTTCTTCGGTGCCCCTGTATTTTGTTTCTCTTGTTAATCCTGATAAAAGATGCACATTTAATTTTATGTCCTTTTTTTTCCTCCTTGTTTGTTGGTCTCTCGTGAAGACTTTTGGTGTCTTGTTTGTTCTTGGTCTTCACAGACCAGACTCTGATTCACTGGCTGCAAAGCCTGGACCTATAACTTTGCTGTCCTGGAGGACAGGCTCCCAGAGCAGTAGCAGTCCAGTCCAGTAGCTGTGGGAAGGAATGGCATCCTAACCCATTGCCCTTCTGGTGAGGAAACACTTTACTCACATCATTTCACTTCCAGCTGGGTTTCTGGATGCCTGCAGCCTGTGTGTGGGCAGGTGGGTTCAGGAGGGAGTTATCTTCAATAGCAGGAAATAGTTTCTTTGTAAGATGAATTAAATCCAAACACATCTTAAACCTTCCCTTGACCCAGGCACTCCCTCTGACTCCTGCCCCCTAGCTAACCTTCCTTTTCAGAGCAAAATGCTTGAGTTGGTAGCTTTCTTGGGTCACCCCTCAGGCTGCACTACCACTGACTGATTCTAATAAGGGTTTTGCTCTGGCCAGTAAAATCCTTTATTTATTTTACCACACCACCTTTCTACTGAGGAGGGCAAGAGCCTTTCCTTGTTTCTTTCCCTTCCCACAGAGCAACTGGACAGTAGGAATCTTTCCAGCCTACGCTGTAGGTATGCCTTGGTGTGTACTCCTCTCTTGGATCTATCTGTTGTGGCTGCCCTGCTGTGTGTCAGGTGAGGACAATGTCCCTTCACCAAGCCAGAATGTAATCCAGCTGGGTTGGCCTAGCTTTTGGTATTTTGGTAAGCTGGTGGTTTTCTGTAATGCCTGCATCTTGGACTGAAGGATCTAACCTACTTTTTTGTTTTTTAAAAAACAAAACACAAGTCTGGTGGGAAGGACCATCTCCAAGATGTGAAGAGTTACAGGTGTAGAAATGTCTACTGGGGACAGCAGGCAACCAGAAAAGGTAGCTCAGAGATGTGACTTCATCTGAGCTCATCTCATTCATCTGAATGAAGAATCAACTGTGAAAATTCTTATCATATGAAAAACAGCACTATTCACCCATCCTTGCATGCTGGAAGGGAAATGAGCTGGTCATATTATGAATATCTGAACAATTTCCTGCAAGTATCATCTCACTTGAGATCTTGAGATATTTTTTTCTGATCTGATCCCAACTTCTTCAGATCTGTGGGATCTGCTTCTTGAGGTTCACTCCCTAGCTATCAGCTCTTCTTATCCCAGCTTTCCAAGGAAGCCATTTTACAATATCGTACTGAATGGCAGCTCCTTCCTAACAAGCATGGAAATTACTGCCAACTCTCAGCCAAATTTAACAGCAATAGAGATCTCAGAGATACAGCTTTCCAAAGAGTTTTGTCAAAATAGGTACCTAGGTAGAGAAAAGAGAGACTTTCCTCTCCCTTTGGGCAATCCCAGTTACACCATCACCGTGCTGAGACACAGGCTGCCCTCCCGGCTGGACAGTCAGCACATGCATCCTGGCCAAACAGCGCGTGCAGAGCTCCCCACCAGCTCCGGCACCCCCTGCCTCTCACTCAAGCGCGTGATCTGCCTTGGCACAGACCTCTTTGCACTCACACATCAGTTTGCCACCTTCTGTATCTTCTGTATTTCTTTGCCTGCCATCTCTGTCATACTGAGATGCACCGTACCTTGCATCCCCGCTGCAATCGACTCTGTACAGCACTGTGTGCAGTGCCGCAAGACTCCTGCCTCGCGTGAGATCCTCATCCGTGCTGTCATCGCCTCTTCTGTGGTGTGTGACCTTGGCCCCAGCCTGACGCCAGGAGATGCAGAATGCCTCAGGCTGCTCTTTCTCCTAGAAAAGGAGGAATGATAGAGTGATATCCCATCCTCTTTCAGCACTGGCTCCCCTTTCTTTTCAGGAGCCAGCTCAGAATTGCTCTCCATGGATTTGTTCTTGGCTACCTCATGGACCATGTCTGTCTCTATTACCATCACTACTTTCTCTGCTTATCTAATACCTGTCTTCTCTCTGTCAAGAGCCTTTTCTTCTGCAGCTTTCTACTTCCTGGAAAGCTACTTGATCAACTTCAGTTTCTTTCTTCTTTCACATCAGAAATACTTTTTTTTTTTGCCTGTATCTCAGCATGCTGCCTTATCGAGTGGGCTGAACCTAGTCATCTTTTTATGCCAGTTTCTTTTATATTTGATACTACTTGCTTCTCTCTGTTGCGTTACTGAATGATATAAAACATTTTTAATTGCATTTAAAACGGCAGATGATGGGCAAACCTTTAAAGTAGTATATGGGATGCCACTTTGTCCTGCTGGAACTAGCCTGCTTGCTGTTGATAATCCATTGCTTCTCCCACTGGTGGGAAGCTGAGTTGAGGGAGACATGCAGTACATTGCAGAGGAAGCATACCTGCCTTCTTTACAAAGTGGGAAGACAATAAACCACACGTATCCAGTTGCAGATTTAAAATGCAGGAACTTACATTTTCCTATAAGTTAATACGTTTATGATATAAGTGCAATGGGAGCCAAAGCCATCTTTGAGCTGTTTATGTAACATGCAGATACAGCATTGTCATGTTAACTTGTGATGATGGTTTCTTCATCCAGGTTCCCAAACTATTGCTTAATCTGGGTCTGGAAGAACCGCTGATTCATGGGTCTGCACAGATCACTGACAGAGGCATGGTAAGTGTTCCCTTTGTCTGTCTCTGCTCTTTCAATACAGTCTGCATGCCCTTTGCTTCAAGAACTGCTTCCTAAAATTCAGTCGCACTGTTGGATGTGAAGCTGAGTTCTGAAGTACAGAGTTACAATGTGAGTGACACAACCTCGGAGTCTGCTTGAGAGTAGGGCTCTCCCTTAGGTTCCTGCCTTTCAGTCTCTATCTTTAAACATGTTTGGTAGAAATTCTTCCTTACCCCCAAGTCAGACACTGCAGTCTCTTGTTCCCCAGTGGCAATTCATGATAGTTGAGCAGTTTGCCTTCCAAAGGGCACCAGACTCAGGAGGGGTTAGTATTTTAGCTCTGCTTCTTAGCTAAAGCATTTTGGTTAAATATCGGCTTGAAGCCTTCTCTTGACAGGTCTCACTGGACAAACCATAAAGAAACCAGTGAGTGCCTATAAGACTGTTCTTACAGTGCTTACCTTACTGTATGAGGCCTGCAGAGCTGGGCCAGCTAATGGAATTTTACTGAGCTAATGAAGCTTGGGAAGACCATCCATCTGTCTGCCTATGGGATGGGCCCCAAATTTTTAGGTCTTTCCTCTGCCAAAGATCCTTGAGGGTAGAGCAGAGTGTGCTTTGTGGATGAGTGCTTCAGACATGCTGTTTGGAATACATGTATGGAGAAACATATCAGAAAGCTCCAGGTGCTTTTGCCAGTTTCCATTCTTTTCCTCCCTAGGTTGGATCAGACAGCATCATTGGGTCATCCACACAAGTGGGGGAGAAGACATCCATTAAACACTCCATCATTGGCAGCATGTGTACCATAAAAGACAAAGTTAAGATAACAAACTGCATCATCATGAATTCTGTTACAATTGAGGAAGGGTAAGTTACCTCTTTGTATTTCGGTCCCCTAAATTTGCTGTTTCCATTTCTAAATAGATTCTGAGTCTGTAATTTTTGTCCTGTAAGTAAGTGATCCTCAGCCAGAACAATTGATCACAGGGGAGATGTTTCTAAGGTCCGAGTCAGAAATGTCTCTATAAACAGGCTGCAATCATAAGTGAAATGATTTAATGAGTGCTGCAGTCTTGAAACATAATTTCTTCTTTTTAGAGGAGATCATACCATCTTCAGAATGTAGAAATAAGTTAAGTGGATGTGTGACTCTGTATAAATTTGTGTATATATTTGTGTATAAAGCTTCCAAGCTTTATTCCTTTTTTTAGGTCTATGAGTATACCTAGAATATTTGGGTCAGGAGATATATTTTAAAGTGGTACGCTTACCAACTGGAAATGTTGTTATTGCCTTTGAACATTACAACTTTCCCTAAAATGTCATTTTCTTTGGTCCTTTTTTTGTCATCTTGCAATCTTTACTTTACTATTGCGTATGCTAAGTAATGGAATAAACAAGTAAACTTATCAAAGAGAAAATCTGCCAGCTAGTAGAGGTTTCCTTTGCGTTAAAGACACTGGCTAAATAGGTAGCCTCGAACTGTTCATTTCCAAATGTGGGAAAAGTGGCATATCTGTAATTGTTGATGTCTGCATGCCCCCATCTTTCCATACAAGCTGGCTTCCTGTGGATGTCAGCGGAAAGGAAACTGCTGATTGAGTCTGTGCAGGCCTGTATAAATTCCCTCCTCCTTCATGGCTTGAGGTTTGCTTAGGGCCTCAGGAAAAAGGCCAAACTCTTAAAAAACGCCAAGTTGGCTCTGGAAGTTGCATATCTGAAAAACAAAAAACCCAAAGGATGTGGGGTCTATGGAGGATACTACTGTTACATAACTAAATTACAGGTACGTATGGTACCTTACTGCCAAGTGTTTGTCTTTAATAGAAATCCACAGTAATTTCAAGCACATCATAAATCAGAATTCCTTTGAGTATAGAAAATAGCTGGTTTCCAGTTCAATCGCATATGGATCCAGTATGGCTGTATCACAAGTGCTGCTGTCATAAGAAGTAGCAGAACCTCTCTCGTTTGATCATGAGACCCTCTGTCATTTTGATTAATGAATTGATGCCACAGCCATAATGGTATGGTTCTGCATATGAGGTGAGCAGCTCTACCACAGAGGCAGCTAAGTGTGTAAATAGTGGTATTTTTATGAAGAGTCCCAAACTAGTTTGTGTTTTATGTAGTCATTCTGTTTTCTAAATTCTAAATCAAGCTCAGAGTCATTATCATAAGCATTCCACAGGTATTATAAAGATGGTAAGATATTAAAACTAACTTCTTGGATAATATTTTGTGGATTTCTGGAAAATAATTTAATCCCTGGTCACTCTCAGTGAAAGCAATGTCGCCACCAATGAATGAAAAATTTTACAGTCCCAGGAGTTTTTCCCCTTAGCTGCTCCATAGTCGCTGCACACTGACGCACTGGAGTCAAGTTTGTAATCTTTCTTCTCCAGCCAAAATTAAGATTATAGACTGTGGAGCTTTATTTAAAAGCATATTGTAATTCATATTGCGTAGATCTGCACAGATACTGGACTGATAAAGTATTTCTTACTGCATCATGGTAATCCTTAAGATTAGAGGGGTATGAAGTCATGCATACACAGGTGGTGAGATACAGAAATATCCTAACTGCTAAGTTTTGTTGAAAGAATCTTTGCTTGTAACTTAGTGAAAACAGTTTCTGTGTATTTTGACCTTCTTTCATGTATTTGATTAAATCTGATGGATTTTTGTTAAAATGTTAATGATTCTTAAACATGTTGATGGATCTATTTGCAACAGTTGGATAAATTATATGTGGTTTTGCTTTAAACTGCCCACAATTTTGCTTTGCAAACATCTCTTCTCCCAGGCGTCTCTAAGTAACTTGGGCTTTACCTAATCACCAACTTCACAAAATGTCTTCCACTTTAGTTGGAAAGTCAGTATATGTTAGCTGATATGAGTCAAAATGAGCATAATAAAGTGCCTTAGCAGATCTAATTCTTTTTTGTTGTTGTTGTTGCATAGCAAATGTTCCAAATTTAAGCCGGTTTTGACACCATCTAAGGTATTGCATATTAGAAACTTCTGGAATTGCACTGAGAAGTGGATAAAACTGTGTCATCTAACGAATATACGTTCTAATGCTGACACAAGCAGCTCCAGCAAACTAATGGGCTACTATGTTGTGCCCTAGTCACATGTGAGTGATAACTGAAGGCTAGTCCCAGCACTGTTTATTGCAGTAATACCAACTTGAAGCAACAGGCTTAGAAGACTGCGGTAGGGCACATATTATGGAAAAGACAAAGCTGTTTAGATAACCCAGAGAAGAAAGAAAGATCAGGTAAACAATTTCTGAAAGTCGGGAGTTTGGGAACAATGAAATGCAAAAATTGCTCAGCATTCTAAGTTCATTTATCAAGAGCTGTGATTATTCGTGATACTGTCTTGCTAATTCTTTTACTTCTTACATCACCTCTAGCTTCTCTGGGTTGAATCTCACCTGTCTTTGTTTTTTGCCACATCTTAGCTGGAAAAGTGCTCAGCAGCTTCACTTAATGGTGTCAATACAAAGGAAAACATGAGAATAGTTTTATCTCTTGATGGTTTCCTGTAATGTTGTGAATTGAAGATGCTGTTAGACATGTCGTAGTTTCTGGGGCTTTGGAACCCACAAATTACATCTCCAAACCAGAAAAAGGTTTCAAATAGCCTTGTAACATTTGATACCAGCTCCTGAAATGTATTAATAGATTCCTTCTGGGCAGATGGGAATACCGCAAGGGGTTTACTACGAAACTAGGTTCTTATTGTTGGCTCATTATTGGAGAAACAGAGATTATGACCTAGATGATGCCCTTTGAAACAGTTCCTTCGAAGCTGAATGGATCAAGGAACAGGGTTTCACTTGGACAGTGCCATTGCATACTGTTTGCAAGTTACGATCCATTCTCCAGCGATGGCTGATGTGTTTGATATTCTGGAGGACCAGTAGCGGGGTTTTTGGTTTTCCCAGCCCTGGTGTGCAGGGCTTCTGTTAAGCTCTATATGTCTCCTGTGAAGTGATTTGAGTAAATATGAATCCCCCCTTAGAAGAGATTACAGGGGATTAAAGAAGTTCGTAACATGGGCAAAATAATTGGTAGTCCTTTCTTAATGTGTTTCCCACTGTGAGCTAATTCTTCCATCAATGAAACAATAAAATAGCAAAGACTACATATGTGCTGAATGATGGACATACTTGACCAAGCTGGGAGGGATGTAATTTATACAACAGTGCAGGTGCTGAGAGATGCTGACTGCCCAGGTGACAGGTTGCAGCGGGGCGACGGTTCTCGTTTCCCTCCGGACGGCTCCCCAGAGCTCAGTGACAAATGAATGCACTGAGTTACATAGTTGGAGAAAACTTACTAATCGAGCTGAAATTATAGGTCACTTGAAAACTCTGTGCATCTGAATGCCCCTGCTCTAGCTATACGTCTCCTTGGTCTCTGCTGTATCTTGGAGGTGTCCCTTTTGTTTGTTCTCTTTGTGTTAGATGTAGTGCAGTGCAACGGCGTCCCTACATTCGTATGTCTTTGATGTAGGAGTCCTCTTGTTACAGCTCACTTCCCAAGGAGCAATCTGTAACGCTGGCGTCTGACTGAAGCTAGTTATGCAGGGAGGTTGTGCCATTTGCAAATTAAAAGTGGTGTCTGATGCACTAACTCCACCCTGATCTCTTCACACAACAGAAATTACTGCTGTTGGGGCTTGCAGACAATCCTGCAACAAATTATGTTGACCTGAGCGTGCTAACTTTGTTTCATATGATAGACTAAGGCACACTTAGCTTCCTTGAAATGAGACCTAGATGTGGATGGAGGAATTCAGCTTCAGGTTCCTGTTTTACCTTTTTTTTTTTTTTCCCTCCCAAACCTAGGCTTTATTTTTACCAGCCTTGGAGTTTTACTTAGTTTGTTAGCTCCTGGCAGCAGGAATTGTCTAACTGCTTTGGTCATACAAGACCTTGTGCTGAAGTGCTCTGAGCATTACAAATAATATTAACAGGAAAAGCATGTTGAATCCTTTATTCCATCCTAGCAAATAAAGATTTCGAAATCTCTCGTTTGTTAATAAAACTATCTTAGTGTATACACTTACCGAAGGAGCTGTGCCATGTCGTGCACAGTATAACCTTGTTCCCTGGTTGTGGAAGCTGTACGTTTCCCTGGGAAAAAATCAGGAGATGGAAATATAATAGAAAAAAAAAAAAAGATCTTTGGACTACTTAGAGGTTAGTTGAGGAGGCAAGCATGAAAAAGCTCAGATAAATATCAAGATGGAAGGTCCACAGAAAGCCATGCTTTGAAATGGTCTTGTTGACATGCTGGTAGTCAGTACCATAGGGGCACTGTGACAGATTTAGTCTCTGAAATTAAGAATTTTGCTTCTTTATTCAAGGAAATAAAGCAAAGCAGTATGCTTCAAATGATGGTAACCGTTTATGGAAGCCATTAACAGACTGCTGTGGTTATCAGAGGGGGTGGCAGGAAGACACAGATGGCCCAAGATTTGCATCAAGATTTCACTTTCACAGCTAGGAAGTACCAGATCTGCACAGAGTAACCAAGGAAGCTCAACCTGTCTCACCTATAGTTCCAGCAGAAAAAGTGCTTGTTGGGGATGGTCATTTTTTAAGATGGAAAAGATGAATGCAATGTCAGGTCATCTGCCTAGTGCAGACCAGAGAATTTTAGGCAGTACCTGCTGAGTCAAACTCAGCAGCTGTTGGCTTTAAAAGATGACCATGTTCATATGGGGGAACAGCACAAAGCTGCGCTAGGGGAGGTTCAGACTGGACATTAGGAAAAATGTCTTTACCATGAGGGTGGTGAAACCCTGGAAGAGGCTTCCTAGCAAGGTGGTTGATGCCCCATGCCTGTCAGTGTTCAAGGGGCATTCGGATAATGCCCTCAGTAATATGCTTTATCTTTTGGTTAGCCCCAAAGTGGTCAGGCAGTTGCACTTGATCATCTTTGAAGGTCCCTTCCAACTGAACTGTTCTGTTCTGTTCTGTTCTGTTCTGTTCTGTTCTGTTCTATTCTATTCTGTTCTATTCTGTTCTGTTTNGTTTTGTTTTGTTTTGTTTTGTTTTGTTTGAAAATCACAAACAATTTGAGGTCTATTGACCACTTTGGAAAACTGTTCCAGTGTTCATTTTACTCTCCCTATTTCCATTTTTAATATATAGAGACACACCTCATGTCCAGAGTGTTTTACAGTCTGTGGTCAAGGATGCTTCATGTGGTCCAGGGGCTTGCTAGCACAGGTGCAGTCTGTGGGATCTGGAGTCGCAAACTCTGAAGGGCAAGTACTGCCTTCCTTTGGCGTTTGCATGCCTAGCGCTTAACAGTTCTCTGACCGGAACTCTGCAAACTCCCTAGTTTGATTGTACAATGTTGTCAGTCACATGGATATACTTTGACATGATATCTCAAAAGGTTCCTCCCAGGAAGGTGCTGTTAAACTCCTCGAGCTGTGTGCCTGACTGTGAGTAGCAGCGGGAGGAGAGGGTTCCTTCCAGAAAGGAGTTTGCAGCAGACGGTTGCCACATAGCCTGATGCAGTCTCCATTCAGGATCTATAATACTGGGATTGCAGATGTGACTTAGGTTATTGTGTGTGTGTGCAGGGACACAAACTATTAAACAATAACCTTGTCTTCTTGTTGTGTTCGTAAAGCTTGTAGCATGTTGTTGGAACTGCATAACAACGTGGTGCCTAAGGAGAACTGGTGAAATTCCCCATATGACACATTGCCAGGGGAAGGGGATGATAAGAAAAGCAGGTATGTGTCAGGCCAGGCTGCACGTGATGGCAGCAAGCTGCAGAGCACTGCAGCATCAGGGAACTTGGCATGCAAAGGTGATGCTGAGCACCATGGGTTATGAAAAGTGCAGAGGGGTGATGTGAATATTGGATGTTGGGGAAAGTTAGACAAGTGTCAGTGGGAAATGCGGTAAACCTTTGGGAGCTCTGAATAGCTAGGCAGAAAGGATAGGCTGGATTAAAAAGTTATGTGGAGAACTCAAGTACCTGCATTTGTGGAGGAAGGACTGACACCAGTTAACGTCACGTTGGCTAAAACTAGCATCTAACTTGTTCGGTCATATGAAGACAGTAAGTTGTGTTTTGGATTTCATTAATCATGTTCTGGCTACTTGTTTTAAAGTAGATGGTGCAGATACTGTAATGTTAGTGAGTGGACTGGAGGGAGACCACGTGCGACTGGTTAAATGCTGCTCTAGTTTACCACATGTCTGCAATTTATTGCTACTTTCTATGAGAAAATGTACAAAGAAAGAAAACAACAAGCAAGCTGAGCTGGATTGACTACTAACTGCAGATTGATTGTGAAGTTTATTGGTTGTTTCCTCAATAGTGCCAAATCAGCACCTGATGTAGAAACAGTGAGCGGTTTGAAGAAAGTTCTAATTAAAACCGGGATGGAATTGAGCATTTATAGGGGTTCAGCACATAAGTGGTCTTTCTCCCGTTGGATAAGAGCAGTACAAAGGAATGATCCTATTGCCAAGGCAACATTTGTTGAAATTGTAAAATATATTTTACAGCGCATTCCCTCACGAGAAGGAATGAGGAGATGAAGTTGTTTCCAGCACCGTAGCTTGCAAAGCTGGAAATAAAGTTTTGCTTATGCTGGGATTCCCAAACTTTTTGTATCTTCAACCATTTTTTAAGATGTCTGTTGCCTTCTGGACACTCTCTCTCACAACACCAATTGCACCCCTGCCCTGTGCTAACCTTGGAAAGAACAAGTTTAGAATAGGCTTTGCAGAAAGCACATGAAAAGTGAGTACTTAATTCAGAAAAAGCATATGCTCAGCTTAAATATGGATAAAGTCTATATAAGTATAAAGTATATCATGGATGTGGGTAAGCATCAATATATGAATAAAGCTAGGTACAGTGCTTGCCTGTAAAAAGAGCTCTTATTTCTCTTGGTTATGTAGCAATTACGTTCTCTCCTTTCTGTCACACGTCTTGGTTTTATACTGTAAACTCTTTTGGTCAGGAATTTTTATTTTATTTTTAATATAATTTTATTTCTCCTAGTCTATATAATCTCCTATATTCTCCATAATTTTAATTCTCCTATTTAATTCAGTGCACATGCTGTATAAGATACTGAATAGAAACAACCTCTGATCAACAGAGTTTGCTTTCAGGAAGGTAAATTGAAGAAGAGAGGACAAACTAGGAAAGCAGTGAGCAGAAAGCAATTAAGCTACTTGCAGGGCTAGTTTTCAGTTACTTTCAACAGAAGTTGAATTCTGCTGTATCTGTAGTATTTAGGTTATTTCTCATATAGTACCTGTTATCTTGTGAATCTCTGAACCATTATTACTATCAGCTCCTCAGAAAACATTTTCTTCTGGCTAGCTTCCTGGTACATCAATCCATCTTAAATAAATCACCTGTTCTTTAAACTCAGATACAGATGTTTCCCTGATAGTGCAGGGAGCTCTTCCCAATTTTCCAAACATCTTGTATGTCAAATGTTGAACTTAAAGCATAGGTCAGCTCTGAAAAGTGGCATTTTAAATCAGCTCTCTCATTCTGCTGATCTTCTTCAGGTGGCCAGAGTTATGTCTGACTTCAGAGCTATAAATAAGCTTCTGCCTCCTGCTAGCCACATGGGTCTAATCGAAGAGGGGTGTGCAGGTTTTCAAAAGCAACTGATTGCTATCAGGTTTTGGTGGGAATCTTTGTGTAAGTGCCATTGCAAATCTTCCCCAGCCTGGGTATGGAAAAGGAAGAAATTCTCACATTGTGCCAGAATTGTTCCTCCAAGTTCCTAAGGGGACCGTGGGGTTGAACAAGTTCAGCTTAGCTCCAGGAAACCAGTCTCGTTTTTTAAGGGCAACATTTAGAAAATCCTCTTTTACTTGTAAACTAGCCCATACGATATGGAAGCTAATTTAACCAATAATGTCCTATGGAAGGCTACAGTTCTCAATCCTGAATTGCCCTTGAAAACCCCAGAGAAAGTATGTGTCAGTTAACCCTGTCAGTCTGACTGTGCCAGCTGGTGAGCAAGCAAAGCAAGCTCAGAGATGGGAGTGAAGATAAAATTTTTCTGCTTTGTTACCTTAAAATAGACATGGATAGCTTTTCCTGGGCATCAGCTGTGTGTGTGTAAAATCGTGTAGGATGTGGCCCTTCCACTCCGTAAGAGAGAGAATCCAGAGGGAGGTCACTTTTCCTGTGCATGGGGTTTTCTGGTGTAAAACTCGTTTCAGCATGTGCTTTTGCTGAAGTGTGCAAAATCGGGCTTCCAGCTACATAAAAGGCCACCAATTTGTTTGTTCCAAGATCAGCTGGATTTATCTGAAGTTTCAGAGGTGAGGCACAACCTTCCAGGCGACCTCCCCCGGCAGCCTAAGTTTCACTTAATAAAACAAGTTAAGGTAGGTTTGAGGCAATCCTTTAAGGTCAGTTGAACTTTCACTGGAAAATACGAGTGCTGGCAAGTATATGCAATATGTAATGCAAAATGTTTAGGGTGTGGGGAAGAAGTGTAAAGGAGCCATACCACAGTGATGAGCTTGGCTAGAAAAGAGACATAAAACAAGTTCCTTAGCGAAAACACCCTCAGAGACGGGTTAAGAATTTAGGGGGTTGGTAGAATGTTTTTGTTACCCCCAAGGGGAAAAACAGGAGATCAAAGCCCAAATTCACTTAAGAATGCTTTCTTTGAAATGTATCTATAAATTATAGCACGTACTGCTGGCATCTATTGTAGTCTTTGGTATTTACTTGAGTGTATAATGTGAGATTCACAGTACCCTGAGTTGGCTTGTTAGTGTGTAAAAATAAATGTTGGTGAAGGCAACTTTTTGGGTTCTCAAGTTTCCTAATAGTGTTTTTGCCTCTTCCCTGATTCCCATGGCCTTTGTGCCTCATCCCTGTGACTGCATGTCCCAGCCACTGACACACTGGCTGAAGGGGGATTTCTTGAGGGGTTGCTGGTAGGTTTTAGAGCTCTCTACCTGCCTCCTTGCCACCTCTCCCCATTATTAAGGTGCTTGCTGTGGCTGTTATCTCTTTGGTCAAGGCAGAATGGGATGTTGCTCCCAGGGGAATCCACAGCTGTTACCCCTCAGTCAGCAAAGTAGCTGCCGAGGCATGTCACCCTTGGCTTTTAACTCCCGAATCAGTCTCTCTGTTTCCTAGCTCATCCGGAGGAGCAAGAGTCCTGACTTCTTGGCATGGCGGAGCATTACCCACGGGCTGTCCTAAGCTTTATGCTTCGAGCTCTTTCTTCATCTGGAGTCTACAGTTATAAGTGTTGCATTTTAGACACCTCATTTGCTTTGCTGCCCAACAGAGATTATGTCGTTTTTTTGGCACAATTGGATTAAACTAGCAGACCTGGATAGCTTCCATTGGCATTTCAGGAGATTTGCTGTAAGGCAAACCTGTGACATTCATACCTTCCTAAGCTTGCACAACTAGGGCGAGAGCTGCAGTTGAGGTCTTGACCTCAGTTACTTAAGCCCCTTTCTCCCAGGAGCGTTCATCACTTTAATCACAGAGTCCTAAATAATCAGTGGGTAGCCTGTAATTAGGGGGTTGTGTCTTGGACTCCTGCAGCCTGCTCCCGGTGTGCTGAGCGCTGCGTATTTTGATTTCCCATTCCCCCAAAGGATGTTTGATCTCAGATTTACACTTTAGAAAATTAAGAAGGGTACAGCACCTCAGTCCCCTGGCAATCTTCCTGCTTTCAGTGGTAGGTGCCTTTCTTTTCTTAAGTGTCTCAGTGCTGCAGCAATTGACACACTTGATTTAAGAGTTTGATTTATAGACTGATACTCAGGCTGAAAGTCAGCAGTTCCAGGGCTGCATAAATCAGCCTGTCTCTGGGACTAATACTTCCTTATTTATAATTTCGACAGGAGATGGAATTCTTTCTCAATTCTTTACATTTCTTTCAGATGTAATCGACCACCCTGTCCTTTGGTTTAAAGCTATGTGACTTTGCCACAAATAGAGGGAGGGGAAAGTAAGCCGAGTCCAGGAACTGCTGTGCTATAAAAGCTCCATATTGTATGCTCTTGGACTTTGCTTTCTCCCAGCTTCCTTCAAGCCCACACAAGAGATGGACTTGAGGTTTTTTGGCTTTCTTCCCCTCCCCCCTCCCTCCATACATACGCTGACCTTTTAGAAAAATAAATAAAAGATAAAGAAGGACCTGGAATGTTGCAGAATGTGTGTACATTTTGCTCTCTGTTGTTTTCTGCTGGGATTAGTTGTTTACAATGGGGGAGAGAGGGAGGGCAGAGGAAGGGAGGTCTGTGGCCTTAACTGAAATTAGTGGCATTTCAGAGTGATCTTGTTAGGTGGTCTGCAGTTTAAAGACCTAAATCCTTGTAATCCCCCCATGCCTCCTTGGCCACTACTCCTTTTGCTCTTGTTCTCTCACTTTCGAAAAAAAAAAAAACAGAGTCAGGCTCTCTGTCTCTCAGATACAGGCGCATAACGTACACACATGCACGCGTCCACAGGCATACGCGCACACTCGCTCTCATATGCTTTCATTCGCACATTGTACCTGTGTAACAAATTAATGTCTTAGCTCGCCGACATCTACATCTGTTACCACTACAGGACTGGGCTTGTAAAATGCTCTCTCTAGAATGCAGACACACTGAATATTTTTATTTATTTTCTGAAAAACACTCAGCTGCCAGACTTTCAGTTTGTGATTACACTTAAAACAAATTCAAATTGAAATTTCAGCCATAAATCAAATGCCCCAAATTAGTTCCTCTTGTGGGTTTGAACATGCTCTTTGGATTTTAAGGTCAGAAGATATCCGTTTTCACAGTGCTGAAAAGTTTAAAAATATACTGCATTTTAGGAAAAAAAAAATATGGTTTGCATTATAAAGCTTTACGTCAAATATGTGCATATGCACACACACAATTTCGACGAAGCTGAATGCTGTCAGAGCACCTTTGAGGACTAATAGCACCTAATTGTTAAGCGAGACAGGAAACACAGTGGCTATTTATCCAAGGAGAATACAGCAGATTGCCCTGAGATGTGATATTTGCCCTGTAAGAGAATAAAAGTTTATTCCTTACTCTTCAATTTAAAAAAAAAATAGTAAAAATTAAATAAACACACAAAATACTTCTCTTGGCAGGCTTTATAGCATACTTTTCAGAAAAAAGGCATTTACAAGTGGTTTCAAAATGGCTGTGTTACATCTGTCAGCGGGTGAAGGGAACACCCACAAATTGTGTTTTTATCTCATGAAGTTTTGTTCCACTTGAGCAATAAAAGCCGGATTCACTGCTGGTTTGTGTGATTGGGGTAATCTTAGTGCTGAGCATGGTTTTAAAACTTCTTCATTTGGTTGGGTTTATAAATTTTAAGGAACTCCTGGGGTGGCAGAGTTCTTTGTTTTTGTTTTACACTGGCATTGGGAAAGGGTAGGTTTGCAAGCACCTGGCACAGACATGTTCGCCTTGGTTCCCTGGGCTGTCCTTCCAACAAATGGTTTGGCAGGAAACCCCCTTATCTTTGATGTTAATGTCATCAGCACTTTCTTGGTTACAGTGCAGTTCTTTCCCCAGGAGTTGAAAATCTATCCCCAAGCCGGCTCTGAACACACGTCCGACGTTCTCCAGCCTGAGCCCCAGCACAATAGCTCAAATCCCCTCCCCGCTGGTGTCACAGGCTGTGAGGGTAGCGCTGAGAGGTCTTAGCCTACCCACGGCTTTTCTTGTGCTCGGAAGAAGTGATAGATGGTGGGAACCTAAAAGTCGTGGGGGAAAGCTCTCTTCTGAACGGTTCAAAGCAATCGAAGAGGAGGTATTTTGGAGCATGCATTTTGGATGGGAGCCATTTCGGTGGGCAGCGAGCAATCTCTCCCATCGCCTTCCCTAGTCCTGTCGAAAGCCAGCTCAGGATGGCAGCGGCGGTGGGCAAGTCCTCCTTGATCTTCCAGCCCGATTGCCAGTGCTGGAAGCACTCTTCCAGCAAACGCTGTTGCCCAAGATGATGGCCTGAGCCGCTGTGCAGGTACTCAGGACTAGTGGAAAGGAAGCAGCTTGTGACAGTGTGAGAGCAAAGGCAGGCCGGGGTCTGCTGTGTATCTTTGCCGCTTTTTATCTTATTAACATGTTAGTAAAAACCTTGCCAAGGCAACCTGAGCTGGTTACTTGTAGCATAATTGCTCATATTGCCTCCTTATAGGTCAGAGGAGGGGGAGTTTTAAGCGAGTTAAAAGAATGATTGTTCAGAGGGGACAGTCTGCTCAAGGGGAGTCGTAACTGCTAACCGCCGTGGCTGAGGTCCGTTTTTATTGCTTTTACTCCTGCAGAATTAATGCCGTGTTTGTGAGGCAGATGGTTTCTGCTCTGACTCACATGAGCGACAGAATTGTTATATGTTTAATGGCAAATTCTGTATCCTAGATAATGGTGATGTGTAAGCAGGAAAATACTAGGAATTCATTTTAGGATTGGCACTCTGGAGTGGGGATTGATGCTTCTCTTTTCTCCTGAGGACCACACCTGGCTAGCTCTCTGTTCGATACAAAATTGAGGCTGAGGGCTCTGACCTGGTACCAAAACCCCTCTATGCTATTAGTTCAAACTCCCAAGATAACTCTCCTGTGCACAAGCCAGCCTGATGGTGTGGTGCAGCAGTTTTCCGCTAGTGCAGTGAGCAGCGGTGAAACCTGTGACCGAGGTAGGGAATGGCCACGGGTATCACAGGGGGTGGTTAAACTGTGGAACTCACCAAAAGTCACCGAAGCCAAAAACTTCAGAAAGAAATCTATTTGACCGAGGGTAGCAAGAATATCCACAATTGTTGTAACTAACATTAGCAGAAATGTTGAGGAGGTGATATGAAATGCCACGATTCATAGTAGAATTAATATGGGGGGCACAGGTTACCTCTGTCTCTCTGGGGCTGTATATCTCGCTTATACCTTCCTCCCAAGCAGCTGGTTTTCATGTGTGCTAGACTTAATATCTTTAGGCACTTCTTAGCTGGATGCTTTCACAGTCTCTGTCCTTCAGTGATTTCTACCTATCTTTGCACACATAAAAATGAGGAAACAAATTATCTGCGGCATAGCTGTTTTTTTTTTCTCCATAACTTTGCAAGAAATTGCATTTAATACCGTTTAACACTACTTATGGTGCTGAATGAATACACATCACAGATATTAGTTAAGATTCACAATTTCCATTTTACTGCCTGGAGAGGCACAGACCCACACAGTAACTCACTCAGCATCTCTCAGTATCTCAACAGAGGAGTTACGGAGCCAACACTTGGACTCTGAACTTCTTTCCTATCTGGACGATCAGATCAACAGATTTGAAAGCTGGTTACCACAGATTCAAAAACATTTTGGAAGAAGGTTACTTTTGCTAAAGCTGCATCCTATGTAGATGTCAGACTTTGGTGTCAAAGGCTACAGGAATGTGGACATGTCACAGGCAGGTAGAGCAGTTCCACCGGGGGTTTCGTTGGTTTAGTACTGCAGAGTAATCGTATTTGGTTGCTTGAGTGTACGATGAACAAAGCCAACCAGTGGAGGTATTGGTCTGCCTTTTCTGACCACCCCTTCTTTATGCCTGGCAATCTGGAACATATGAAACTTCTCAGCAAAATTCACAGGGAAGGACTGGGCTGCTTCTCCTCTTTTTAACTGGGAAACTGAGAGAGAAGTCACCCGTGCAGTTACTCATACTGTCCGTGGAAAGTATGAGACATGATCCACGTCCCAGTTCCCAGGCCAGTGTCCTGTCTGTGAAATCCTCTGGCAGGATTTATTATGTTAAGGAAACATACAGGAAAACTGTTCTAGCAGGAGGTAAAACTGGAAACCCTTTTTTGCAAACCTGTTCTGGCAGCTCAATGTGAGGATCGGGGTAAGAATAGTGGAGTTTTTGAGAAAAGAGCATAACTGAACCTAGTTACAGGATCGTGTCATAGGCTTATTAGATATGCTGGTGGATTCCTTTGTTTCGTACCTGTCATTTTAAATCCTTTTTCTTGCTTTACCTTGTGCTTGCATTATAGGTGCTGTCTTCAGGGCAGTGTTATTTGTCATAATGCCATGATAGAGAAGGGCGCAGACATCAAAGACTGTTTAATTGGAAGTGATCAGAGGCTGGAAACCAAAGGTAAGTAGAGGAGCTGTATTTACAGTGCATTTGTAATTAATTTTTAGAATTTCTTCCTTAAGATTTTCCTCCTGTTTCTTCATAAAGTGCCAGTGAACAGTGGCAGTTCTACAGTGTGGTATCCTATAATATTAAGATATGTTTTTCATAGAAAGTACATTTTCTTGGCATAAGAATAGCTCAGAGACCTGCCCATCAGAAGTTGGCAGAAAAAACTTTATTGTTATTATAAAGAACAAGATTGGGTGCTGAGACAGTCTTTTCCCAGAGACCACAATTAGATCATCTTGAAGTTGTCCTCAGCAGAAGGAGCTGTTATTTTGACTAATAATCTTTATGACTGTCAGGGGCGATGCAGTCAAATTATTGATCAGATGGTCATCCTTCTCTCGGTGCTAGCAACCATGGGTGCCAGCATGCTCTTATTCACCATGCTCCAAGCAGGAGCTCGAGGTGGAATATTGTCCTAGGAGCTGCTATGCTCAGTACTAAATATAAGGGCAGCTACATTCAGATCTGCTTTACTGAAATGAAATGTTATTTGGGGGTTTCAGAGAGGTTACAACTATGTGGCCCTAATTTGGGCAAAGTTAGGCCATCCAATCAAGCTGTGCGTGGTGAGAGCTTGGTAACCGCCTGAGTGGAACTGTTGATTTCCTGCCCTAAGAGATAATGGGCAGGAAATGGCTGTCTCAGTGACTGCATCCCAAGCAGAGGGCTTTTTAATGAATATTTATGGTTGGGGTTTGGCAGATCCCTGCTCTAGGGTGTGGACTGAGGACAAAAGTGAGTTCCTTTGCAGGCTCCATGTGAAGTTATTTAGTCAGATCAGGATTTGTTTGCTTGCTTTGTCTTTATAGTATACGGGTGGTTTCCCAATTGTAAGTGTCCTCACACAGAGCAGGGTTTGCACTTAATGTACTATGGCATAACCTATTGTCAGCTCTGCATATGGAAAATTTTCCTTTAATTTGAAACTAGGAGTAAAAAAGACTCATGAAAACAAAGTGTTGATCCTGCAACTGTGAGTCTCAGATGCTCTAGGAAATACCCAGTGAGTGTTCTGTGCACTGTGGTCTTAGTTCCTGTATGCCAGTGTCTGCCTACCCATGGCTTTGCCCGTCACATCAGTCTGAATTAGTGGTCCCTGTGGGTTCATTGCCCTCCTGTCCCTGAAGATGTGCACCGTTCATGATCCATCTGTGCCTTTCCCTGAGCATGAATCAATAGGAGACATGAATGAGGTGACATTTGGTTGTTAACCAGCATTTTGAACTATGAGGAAACAGAGTGTAGATTTAGCTAATATTTCAGGAAATAAGGCTATGCTCAATTTCTTTAGTAGATCATTTCAAACAGAAATATCACACTTTGACCTCACTCACGTCTGTTTCAGTAGTCTCTTCCAGGGTGCAGACTAGTCTGGTTGGTCATGGTATGGAAACTATTCTTTGTGATCATCCTTGTCATCCTCGTCTGAACATTTTTCAGGGTCTGTCAACATATTGGGAGGGAGAGGAACAGGGCTGGAACCTGTGGTTCATTTGCCTATTATTGTAGGGCCACGTGCTCACTTTTCCAAAGCTTAAATTGACTTCTCAGTGAGTCTGTGGGTCCTCTAGTTAAACTGTTCAGGAACGTATGATTGACGTTAGCAAAGACATTCAGGTAGATTATGAATACACCATTATGCTGAGCAAGAAAAGGTAATAAAGCCTCAGTTCATTTCCCTGCCTCAGTTTCCTAACCATTCTGGAATTTCTTTGGGCTGGGGGTCAGGTTCTCCTCGGTGGTCTGGGATCTGTCTGTGAAGTTCATGACTTACTTCCTGAACTGTGGAGTCTTTCCAGCCCAGCATGTCTCTTCTGACCTTGCCTGGTCCCACAGTAAACTGGGCCCTCTCTTTTTTGCTGTGAAAGCATGCCATGACTTCCTTTCCCCTGCCCAAGACTTCCTGTATCTTGTGCCAAGCTTTTGGTGTGGCCCTGTAAGTCTCTTTCCATATTCCCCCTTTCATCAAGACTTTGGCTGTGCTGTTCTGTTTGGTAACTTTTCCTTCTTCAAACTCTAGCCTTCACAGCCAGGTTACAAAAAAACTAGTTCTCTTGGGTTGCAGCCACCTTTTGTTGCAAGCTGATCGCACCTCAGCAGACGTAAGCGGTAGCAGCTGGCTGTTGGTCCCAGTCTGGGAGTTACATGCTAGAAACCTCCTCAGCAAAGCTGCATACACCTTCCCAGAAACATTAAAGAAAAAAAAAAAAAAAGCAGTTCCTTCTTCCAAAGCATCAGCCAGGATTTATCAAAGGTACAAAGATCCCCGCATCATCCTGCGCAGCCCCATGCAAATCCCACAGTTGACTTTGCTGCAGAACTGGCTGTTTGCTCCCAGCTCTGCCATATGAGTCCTGGTCACGCTGCCCAGGCAGCTCAGGGTACAAGAGCTCTTTGAGCCACTGACCTCCTTTCATGAAGTGAACTCCAGTTCCATGGAAGGAGGATGGCAGAAGAACAGCTACCACAAATGATAGGCAAATGTAACTCAAACCAGCTCTCATCCTTTTCCTTCTGCGGAAGAGGCAGGGGCATATTTAGGGTGGTCCAAATGGTACAGCTGGGAGTAATGGGATTGAATTAAACACAATTTAGGTTGGATATCTGGAACATTTTCCTGACGATGTGGTCTGGTCGGCTGTGGAATAATCTCCCTGGGGACATGGTGGGAGACCTCATCACTTAATAATGGGCTTGGCAAAGCTCTGGACACCTAAATAGAGGGAGCACTCCACCACTGGTTATTGGGGTAGATCGGATGCAGCCTATTAATTTCAAACTGAAAAGAAGGAGAGATGCAGGGGGGGCAGGTAGCTGTCAGTAATGACTTCAGGCCCCATCACAGCACTGGCCAGACATAGTACTTTTTAAGTGCCTCTGCTAAAATCACGATATGGAGTTTTACTAAACTTGTGGATTTGCAACCAATGCCTCCAGAGAGTCATGCTATTCTCTTCCTACTGCTTTTATTGCCATGCTTAGGAAGCATCCACTTTACTTCCTCTTTGATACTTCAATTTAAGAAATTTGCTAGCAGAGAATTAACAGACAGGCTTTGTGAAAGCTACTTCACCCAGGTAGCAGTTTGAAAAATGTGTTGGTACCTAAGAAAAAGGAGGTAATTGCTAAAGGGATAGGAAGTGGCAGGCAGCAGTTCTGAAAGAGCTTAATTGCACAAAGCATTCAATCACTGTTTCTAAGACAGTTATTACGATTACGCTCCAGCCTTTTTGATGAAACTGTTTTAAAGAGGAGCTCAAAAGCAGCATGTACTCATTGAAGTAGGACTAGAGAGAGGGGAGTGCTGCTGATGGGCCAGTCAAGGAGTCAGATGAGCCCTAGAGTCAGTGAGTACAATTCCCAAAGGAGTCATTAGGCCAGATTCAGCAGGGAGTATGTTATACATCTGGTATAGGTTAGTCAGGAAGAGGCATACCCAGTAAATTGGCCTAACCTTTCTTCAAAGCAACACAGAGAACAGAGATGGTAAAGACACACACATAGGATAGAACTAGCAAAACTGACACACAACTCACCACCTTATCCCTCACCTTCATCTTTGTTGTCCTTGGGGCAGGGATATTTTATGTGTATTGGGTATTATGAGCCAATGTCATCTGGGGACAGCTCGAGTCATTAAACACCCAAAAAGTGCATTACAGCAGTGTTGTTGCCACAAAGTGTATTTTCAGAAAAGGAAAAAATACCAGCATTTAGGATGCTGATGTAATCTTAGCTTGGCATCCTTAGTAGTAGCATTATCTCCATGACCAAGATGTAGACTAAGACTTCACTGTGCTTGTTCCTGTACATTTTTAATGCAACCATATATTTTTATTTTTTGTGGTGCCCTGACACAGTCAGCACGCAGATGTGCTGCTGAGCGCATGCTGAATGTGGGGTTGTTCCATATTCCTCATTTTCCTGTCTTTTTTCAGTTTGAGTCTGAAACCTTAATTACTGTACGCTATGCAAGAAATAAGATCCTTTCTGTGGCCTTTCTGCAACATTTGTCATCTTAGTGCTTCACAGCTGTTAACAACCTCATTTTCATCTCCTCAGCATGACCGTGGTTGGGTTTTCCTCCTATTTTGCAGAGACCTGAGAAACAGGGAGATGCTGATCATGTGCCCATTTGTTTTGACTGCCCAAATGAAATGCTAAAGTCGCATGTTACATGTGGCATTTCCTAGCTATGACAGCCTTAACGTTTTCTTTGTAAATGTTGGGAGGGAGAGTTCAGTCCACCAAAAAAAAAAAAAAGTTTTATTATGTGGGATCATGTTGGCCCTTGCATGGATCATTAGCTTCGCCAGGAACTTGAACTCTGTTATACAGCTTCTGCTGCTCCAGCTGATGGAAGCTGACAGTAGTGGGTCATCCTGCTTAAGGGGAGCTGGATCTGGAGCAGGGCAAGAGGAACTTTGCCAGGGGGTGTTGCGGATGCCCATGGGTGTCAACAGCCCTGAGAATTGCTCCTGGTGCTGGGGGGAGAAGGCTGTAGTTACTGTAGGCTTTATTGCTCCTGCCCCCAGCATCAGCCCTCAGGCTCCAACTACATCACCTATTTGCTATCTGCTCCTGTCTCCTGCTTCACAGCTCTCCACTATGGCTTTGTCTCAGGACCGCTCTCATCCCACTCCCAGCCTTCTCGTTGTTTTTCCCTCTAGTCTTATTCCCACAGAGATTTTTGTTCTCCTCTCTTACTTGGTTATGCCCAGACACCCACCTGACTCCTCCTCTGGTCTGACTGTAGATGCTATTTCCAGTTCCCTTGCCTAACAGTCCCATGCTCCATTTCCCATCTGGCACTCGCCCCCCGACTGTTTGAGTCAGACTGCATCCCTTTCCGTACCGCCGTCGTGCCCGGGCAGCATCGCTCTGGGCACCGGAGGGAAGCGGTTCTGTGCTGAGCGCTGCACTGCTCCGCAGAGCAGGGAGGGACACGGGTGTGGGGGAAGCCCTGCGTTGTTCCTGCACTTCCACAGTCGAGAGCGCTCAGTGCAAACAGTCTCTGGAGCTTTTAGCTGCCCTCCTGAGAACATGTGCAAACCGAGATTTTTTCCAGAGGCTTATCACGTAGCCAAAAGCGTGTGGTTTCTCACAAGAACAGAAAAAGGCACATATCCAGTAAGGACTGGCTCCCGTTTCCGATCATTTTCCAAATCCTGTTCCAAGCTTGGAGTCCTAGGACTTCTCAATGAAACAGAGTAAGATTGTTTTATTTTAATGAGGGCCAAAGAGCACATTTTTCTCTAATGTCATCCTCTGAAGGCAGGTACAGTTTATGAAGCCTCTACATATGAATAGTCGACTGCTTGTGAGGATGCCCCACCCCAGCCAAGACTGAACGGGATAGGGACTGGAAGGAATTGATGGGCTTTCTGGTGCTCTTGCTGCATTCAAGTAGGGCCGAGCATCTGCTATTGCAAGATGCTGAGTACCTCCTGGTGAAGTCTTGGGGAACTGAAAATACTTAGCACGACACAAGGTTGGGATCAGAAAGCATGCTGCAGTGCAGATGGGAGTTATGAAAGCTTGCGAAGAACAGACACAGACTAAACAGTGCACACATGTACATTGTGCACTGGGGTGCAAGATGAGCTGGGAAGTAGGAATGGTGTAAATTCATAGGGAAACTGAGAGGTCCGTATGATTTGTTCCCTAAAGTAGTTTAACTACTGAATGTCCCCGACAAAGATATCAGTTGGCAGGTAGTTCTCTTAAGAAGTCATCTCTTTTTGCATCAATAACACATTTCTAGCCTGCTTTCCAAGCTGTATAAAAATTATTTATGAGTTCTGGCCTTACTGGTGGCATAAAACTTCCCTCGACTATCCATTCAGCGATGCTTTGTCCTCCCCTCCGCCGCTGGGGACCATCGCGCTGTCACACTCGTGCAGTGTCGATCCCAACCAGGGAAGTTCAGGCTTCCCGAGTGAACGGGTTAAACAAACTGCCACATTCGCAGCGTGTTGATTGTGAAGTCTACCCATAAGGCAGCAGTTCGTAACCTTATGGAAATATTTTTACATGCTCCACGCAGAGAAAATAACCACTTATGCTCTTCTAGAGCTCGTCCACATGAAAGAGCGAGGAAGAACACCCCAATGGGTGCCTGAGAAAGGAAGGGGACCTCTACTTGTGTCCAGCACAGTGGGCAGCAGCCTCCAGGCGGATAGGGGATTGCTGCCATCCTAGTTGGAAATGTGGACAGAGTCTTTCAGATTGACATTTCTGAGATCCCTGCTAGCATTTGCTGTGAGGGGGTGCTATCCCTCTGGGAGCACATCCATCAGTATAACCCAGTCCCCTTCTTAAAGGGTTGCTAGGGCTGTGCCACAGTACTAGGACTCTGAGTGTCTCCCTATCCCCAAGGAACTTGCTGTTGTGCACATCCCTAGCTCTTGATCTCGCTTTCCCTTGACAAATGTTTCTCTTAACACCCTGAGCAATCACTTTCCCATACCTCAAGCAATCACTTTTCCAATGGGAAAGAGTAATCTCTTTCCCATTCCTTCATTCCCCCCTGTCCATCTGCTCCAAGCCACAGTGAACTCATCTCTCTTCAGGCACCGAATGCATAGTTGCCTTTAACTTTTTGCTCCCAAGACATGCCTGTTCCCCTGGATGGATTTGAGGGCAAAGGGGTTAATACCTGATCCAGTGAAGGATGTCTCTGCCCATGGCAGGGGGTTGGACTAGATGATCTTTAAAGGTCCCTTCCAACCCAAACCATTCTGTGATTCTCCGACCATACTGCTTGAGCTGTGAGAAAAGCCCCAGCTGAACCAGGTGAGTGCAGGCACCGTGCACCGGTGTTTGCTGGGAGTGGGTGCAAGACAAGAGCGAGATCTCCGCCGACCGCCTGTTCCCTGGCTAGAGGCTGGGTCAGGGCCCCCAGCTGCCCACCAGAGCTGCTGTGCCTGAAGCTCTCGCCAGCCCCATCCCTGGCACCCCACGGTGAGTTGCGCATCCCTCCCCAGGGGCTGCTCGCGGGGAGCATCGCTCCAGAGCCCCTCGAGCGTGGCCGACTGCTGCGCAGCGGGGCTGACGTGGCACTCGGGAGAAATCTGGGACACTCCTGGCCTTTGGGGCCACAGTGTGGTCACCCCGATCTCTCGTGATCACGTTAAGTTCAGCGGGGCTGGGGAGAGAGCAGGCCTTGACTGGAAAGCCCCACTGCTCCATAAACACAAACAAATCAGCCCCCATCACCTGCTTCCCTTCTTTATCTCTACATGTAATTTAAAACACCCTCCAGCCTCCCAAAGTCAAGCTTCAGCTGCTTCCCATCCCCTTAAGCCCCTTCAGTTCCTCTCCCCCCACAACCTGGCTGCTTTTCCAGGGCCAACCATCACTGCAGAGACAAGTTGCTCTTCTCTCCCACTCTCTGATCCTTTCTGTCCTGGGTGAATGTGGTAGGAGCCACCCACAGCGTGTTTTCGTGCATGCGTCTCTGCAGCCACCCCTCCCCCCTCCCTAGTTTTTTAAGTTAAACTATCTCTTGCTTTAAAGAGAGCAAATACACAGCAGTGGCTTTCATCACTGCTGTATAATAGAGCAGTAATTCTGTGCCAGGGACTGTTTTCTATTTTATTTTAAAGGGTTTATAAAACAGTGTATGTAATTGAGTGAGTAAACTGAACGTTTTCTGGAGCCCCTGAGGGCTGGAACTTCGTGGTGGTCCTGGGCCTAGGCCCTAACCCTTTTTTTTTTTTTCCTTTTTTTTTTTTTTCTCCCTTTCCCCTCCTTCCCCTCCTCCTTTACAACCCAGCGTTGCCACCAGCAGCAGCAGCAGCAATCTGTCTGGGGCTAATTGAGCAAACAACAAGGAGATGCTTTCACATGGCTTTTAAAGGAATGCTCCAGCATCCCCTTTCTGTAAGCAGCTTCGCAGGAACCTGCCAGGAAGGCTGCGCCGCGCCGGGGAGGGAAGCGCTCGGTCTGCGGCCCCCGTCCTGGTGCTGGGGTTTGTGCTGGGCTCTGCAGTCATTTCCGCCCCTCTGTTTATTTGCATTACAATTTGTTTTTAGCCAAGCACCAAAGGCTCTGCTGCTCCCCAGCTCTCGTCGTGTTGTGCGTATGTTTTTAAGGGGCTAGTGTACAGTATGTGTAAACACACGTCTTCCAAAGCAGGAACGCATATATAACGAGTGACAGGTTTTTGATTTACACTCAGTAAAATCTCTGTGGACACTCGGTTCAAGCACCCAGGCTGACTTCAGGCTGGGCTGCGTCAGCGAGTTGAATCAAAGTGCTAATCAGGAGGTTGAATGTGTTGATCAGCTCTGGATTTGCTTAGCACCAGATGCTCCCAATCTGAGAAGATCTAGTCGAACATGATTTAAGGTTGCAGAGTCCAACTCTAAGGCTTTCTGAAAGTCCTTTCTCTAATCCCTCTTCTTTCTCTGTGGGCTGAATGCATCTGTAACCCTGCCAGTGTCAGATAAAAGGCAGCCTGGTAAGAAATCCCTAATGGGGAGCTGGGGAAGGAGAAGGGAGCTGAACAGCTAAGCATGTGAGGTACTTCTCCCTCCTCCCCCCAGAGTTTCAGGCAGAGTTTCTGCATGAACTGAGCTTGCTGGTACCAGCCAGAGCCACTGGCAACTGGCAGCCCCGGCTGATAATGAAACGCTACCCGCAGCTCGGCTCTCTTTGGCACACACGGTGGAGTCTGAATTCCCTTCCCTCCGCAAGGAGGGCTTTGGGAAGGGAAGAGGGAAGCAGGGTGAATCCTTATCTGCCTATCACATCCCCCTGGGGTGCGGAATCGGGCTTTGTTTCTAGCAAAACCATTCCCTTTATCACATAAAAAACTTTCTTGTGGATTTGAGGCAGGCACATTCACGTGTTTCCTTTTAGCCTGTACAAGGAGAAATGAGTTTGGTGATTTCATGCAATTCTGCCAGGTAGCAGTGACACACTGGGCATGCTGTGTGTGCCAGCGTCAGGGAATCTGGGCGGTGTGGATCAAGGAAGGATAGGATGGGAGATCAGGGAACGCATGCTCTGATTTCCCTTAGGGCTTTGGCAAGCTTTGTAAACTCTCTAAGCTCATTGCTGCCTCAGTTTCCCCATCTGTAAAATTGGAATGCTCTTACTCACCCACTCTTGAAGAGCATTTTGAGCTAATCAGATGGAAAATGCAAGATATCGGAAGAAGGCTGCAAGCATGTCGGTGCAAAATACAAATAGTTCATACCACCTCTGCAACAAAGTATGTGACAGGGCCCATCCCAGCTCTGCACGCAGGACAGTGCAGGATGCTGTCTGAAATGAAGCAAAAAGTTCCTTGTTAAAAAGTATTGCTACAGATAACCTATATATAGAACCATAAATTGACATGGTTCTTCATAAGCCTAGATGAAGGCATGTTTAATCTGCAGAGGCATAACGTAATTACTCTCACTGGATGCTAGCCAGAGTCTTATTCACATCACAGAAATCAACATGATAGGTAGTCTGCTTGGAGGAGGTTCAGGAATGGAGTCACAGGAGTTGCTACAGGGCCTGTTTGAGATATATTGGGAAAGTTGTTGGGGGTGAGGAATGTTATAGCAAGAAGTGCTGCAGGTTGGATCTGAGGTACCTTGGCAAAGCTGTGTGAGGTCCAGGACGGGAGGAGAGAGAAGCTGAAGGCTGGACTTGGGGCTGTTGGCAGAGCTGTGCTGGAGATGTGTGGTGCTACCTACATCACACTTGCACCTGGCACACGTACAGTCAGTCCCTCATTTTCCTGAGCACCGCATCCACCTCTGCTCGTCCTGCCCAATGTGCTGGATATCAGGCTCCAAGCTCCAACTTCAAGCTCTGAGATGTTTACGTGAGGCTCCAGGATTAATTATGTGTTGTCACTAAGTACCCTGAGCAAAGGAATAAATTACTCAATCTGATGCTGAAAGTGAGAAGCGACTCCTTGTTCTTATTTTCTGTCTTCACGAAGGATCTCTGGAAGGCGGTCATGCAGCTCACCCTACTCTGTCCTGCAGGCTGAGGAGACAGCAGGATCCATCTGATCATGGGGTCAGGGTTGTAGCGGGAAATTATCTTGCCACAGTCCAAATACTCCTTGAAGTTTATAGAGCAGTTTTTAATCAAACCTCTTCTGGAGTGACGGTTTGCGTGGTACAAAGATAATGTCTTGAATTGTAAACCAAGAGAAGCATCGTGTTGGCTCGGCCAGTTTGGGGATTGCCAGGAATTTCTTTACATAGCCAAGGGTAGCATGTTTGTTGTTTTGCAGCAGTCTTGCAAAATCTGCTCCCTTGAGGGGAGGTTTTAGGTGGGTAAATAAAACACAACCAGTTGTTTCCATCATCCTTGGCTGTCTACCCCCACTGCTTTGTAAGGTGCTGGAGACAGCACAGCCCCCATCAATGTGTCTGAGCACCTCACAGGCCTTGATGCTTTATCCCAGGCACCCTGGATATGAGAGCCTATTGTTATTCCTCATGTACAGAAGGAGAGAAGGGGTACGGAGAGCCTCGGGGCACGGTGCAAACCACCTGAACTCCACCTGAATAGGTGTCCAACTCCCGGAGAGTGATTCAGATTCACGCCTCCGGGACGGAACCCTGAGGACACCCACTTTGAGCACACAGGCGTTGTGTCACGCTCTGAGGTGACATGCTTGGATTTTTAGGCACTGGGCTTTCAGTTTTGTGTTTTTATTATTTTGGCTTTATTTGCAGTCCTTCCCTGACAACGCTGCTTTTGCATTTTAAACGGAAGGCTCTTTCAGTACAGTGCATTAACAGTGCCGGGGCAGGGACTGGCACGTTAATGTGTCCTCGGAGGCTGTGCGGAGCTCCTGGGGACAGGCGGAGGAGTGACCTTGTAGAAGTTGCCCATCCAACAAATTTGCTCCATGGGAGCCCGAGGTGGGCTGTCCACAGTTACTGTCAGAGATGACAGCTGTGCTCAGAGACCTTGCTTCATGTGAACACTTTTGGAGAGGGTTCATCCAGATATTTTGAATCCAGGAAGAAGAAGTCAAGTTTCAATTTAAAAAAAAAAAAAAAAAAAACCTTTTTTTTGTAAACTGCCAGAGTTGAGTTTGGATTGCTGAGAGAGGGTCTTGCGCTGTCTCGTTGGTGGCCCCTCTGGTGCTGAGCAGCCTCTCTCCTTCCAGCCTCAGTGCAGTTTGGGGGCACGCAGCACTCCTCAGGGCCAGGGAGGATTACTGATCTTTAATTTTGTGTCAGATCGCCACGTTGGATGTCGATGGTTCTTTGCACGGACCTAGATGTACACCTGTCAGCAGCAGCTGGGACTTCCGTCGGGCCTCTCTTGTTTGGTAGTGACACATACATGCGAAAACTCTCATTAGAGAAACCTCCTGATGTTTAGTCAGTTGTTTAGGCTTTTGCCATGTGTGTGGGATAGTGTCTGAGAGACGCTGGAGACCAAAAAAGGGCAGCAAATCTGTGTTCGAGTTCCCTAGAATCTGCTTTTCTCATTTGTTTTAAAGATGCAGATTTGAAAAATGCAAAGTCTGAAACACTGCTACAAAACTCAATTCCTCTTCTTTTCCTCCCTCTCTCTTTTCAGCCAAACATGTTAATGAAGTCATTGTGGGCACTGAACAGCTGATGGAGATATAACCCAAGTAGGTTTTAAAGATGATTTTATGGAAGCGAGCAGCAGAACCAGATGTTCAACATCGTAAGATCATCCGTACAGATCTGTACTGGCACGGTTTACCCTGTCATTGCTCCTTTCCCGTTCGGCTTTGTATTTATGTCTTAATAAAGAAGTATTTACAGAGCGGTGTGTCCGCCAGGCCCTCCCCCCTCATTGAGATGCACGCGGGTTTGTGCCGGGTGATATCGGCCCCGCGCGCCCAGCGAACGCACTGTACTTTTCCGGCAGAAGGGAGAGCGGGGACCACACAGACTGTGCCCGCCCGAACGAATGACTTAGCCGACCTTGCCGCGATGTGGACCCGAGTCCCGCAGCCCTGAATCCAAGGAGAAGCCGCTCGAGATGCTGCTTACGCATCTCGTCAACGCAGCAGGTGGGCAGTGAAACGCAGTGGTCGTGTGGACTGCTCTTCACAGCCCTGCGGCTTCACCGGCCTCCTCCTCTCTCTCTCACGGTGCTGCCCCATAGCACAGAAATGTTTAAGCTGTGCCCCTGCTCTTCGGTGATGTAGCTGAGGAGTTTGGCACTCGTTCCCACTGGGGCTGAGTGTGGTCCGTTACTTGAAATCCTGCCCAAAAGCGGTGTGAGGGGGCTGGAGGGATGGGGGAGCGTGGAGGGAAAGTAGGGCATAAACAGTGGGTACCATCTGCCTTATTTTGATGGTTCTTTCGCTTGTCTGTCTGCTGTTCCCGATCCCAGACAGGAGGTCTGTTCCCACATCCAGATGATCTGTGGATGACTGTACGTACGCGAGATGAGTTGAGAGCACTAATGTGAAATGCACAGCCTTGTGGTCAGGGGTTGTGCCAGGATTGTAAAGCACCTGGATGGGATTGAAACACAAGCTGTTCTTTAACATTTATAAATTGGACACAAGTTCCTACCTAAAAGCTGTTTATTAGAATCTGGTAGGATTCAACGGGACATTTATCTAAGCCTGGCAGTTTGACATCCAGAGGTGCTTACAGCAACTGGCTGGAATGATATTTCATTAACTAAAGTGATAAATTTTAAATGTGTGCTTCATGGGCACCAGTGTCCCCCGAGGAAAATTACAGTTTCCTAGCTAATTTGACAGAAGAGAGATTATAATCCAGACATTCCCAGAGTTTCATAAACAAAAAACCCTACTTTAAAGGACCAGATTGGAATGGAAAGCATGGCTAGGGATGAGCTCCTGGCTTCAAGGCCTTTCACAAGCTACAGAAAAAAGAAACGTGCTGCAGTTCAGCTCAGGCTTTGTGCTAAAGGTTTTACCTTGCATATGTGTGCAAACATGTTCCTGAACTACAAACCCTTTTTCATCCAAGGATCGCAGAGGCCTTACAAAGGTTAATGATGAGAGACTTCTTGCTTGTCTTTGAGGTAAGGGAGCAGGGCATCCATTTCGGGTGTGTAGGAACAGAAGCAGAGAGGAGCTTAATTACCTTGCTTAGCATTTTATCGCAAGTCGGTGGCAAAGCCAGCAAGAGAGACACACAGGTACATTGCCTCCTGGTCCTTTTCCTTAAACACAAAGCCTTAGCTGTTGCTGTTTTTAAGATGCATCTTAACTTCTGAAAAGTCAGCATCCTCTTACTTAACAGCTACAGCTTTACCTCCTTGTGCCTTAATTATATGTTAACGTCTCACTTCAGTCCTTTTGTTTAGCTAATTTAAGAAGAGGGTGGGGGGCTCTTCACTGTGTCGGTTAGAATTTAGCATTAATTTAGTGTTCCCTGACACTTGAAAACCTGGCCGGGATTTGAGGCGTTTTCTTTTCCTTTTTGCCTTTTACGACCTGCAGGTGTTTGGTGTGAGATAAAAGTAGATCCCAAAGTGAGATTTCACAGCACAAATTATCAAAGTGAAGATTCACTCTTGATGTAGTCTACGTGTGTGGCAGTAATTATGAAAAATAATTCGGGATAATAGGGCCTTCAGGAATCCCAAGGCGGGCACTGGGTTAACCCTTCCTCATCTCACCTGGTCTCCAGGCCGCTGTCATCATCAGGTGAGCAGAGGATGGGTTGAGTCAGGAATCTTTACAAGCTGAGTGATAAGTGTTAAGGTCTTCAAGAGAAACGGGGAGGTGATCTCGGAAATGCATTTCTGCTCCCAGATAGTTGTGGATGTGACTTAGGACCAAAGTCATACAGGCCTTCACGAAAGTTTGACTTGTACCTGCTGCTCACCAGCTTTGAGGAACAGTTTGTCTCCTCGCTTTGCTGCTCTGTCAAACCCCAGCAGGTGAGCATTACAGCCCATGCCCGTCACGGTGGTATTAAAGCCATGGCAGCGCTTTGTCGGCAACGGCTCTGAAAAGATGGAGCTTCCCAGCTCTGTAGATGTTGGTGCTTTCTGGACAGGCTTGTCCTGAAAACTTCCTGGCAGATGTACAGTTGGGGTGGACGTGAGATGGTTCTGGTGTGTCATACGTCACGTCTGCACACAGTACAGCGGAGGCTTGCCATGGTGCCCAGCGAGGTCCTCAGCAGGCAGCACCCCCAGCCCCTGTGTTTCTCCGAGCTGTGTCCCACCAGCTTCTCCTTGGTCTTTTCTCTGACCGAGAAGGGGTCAGAGAAAAAGGGGAGAGGAGTGGAAGGGGAGAGAAGTGCCAGGCTGGGTGGTGATAAGGCCTCAAGTTTGCAGGTCTGGGTCCCCTGTGTGTGTGCAGTCCTAGCAGCAGGACGCTCCTGAGCCTCTTGGAGCTGGGCGTTGTGAGGACTCACCAGTCTTTTGCTGCCTCCAGTCTCCCAGGTTCATCATGCAGGGCCGTGTTGCTCCTGCTGGCTTCCTTGCTGGCTTCTGCAGCCCACTTTCCTTCCCCTAGCAGCCTTGAAAGGGTGTTCTTCACCATGCCGTGCCCATCCCTCTGACTTTGCTGGTAGGACCTTCTCATCCCGGGAGACCACAGTTTTCCATATAAAATCCTGCAGGTCCTGGGAACATGAGTGTTTTCAGGAGGTGCCTTGCAGCCTCTGTGCTGGCCCACACCTGCAGTGACAGCCAGTGGCTGGCTCTGGTCCCTGCCCGTCCTTTGCTGCTGGGACATTCCTGCCCGGGGGAGCTGGCACATGCCGATCTCAGCACAGCTGTGCTGAGCCTCCCTTCGGTCAGCATGGCCAGCTCAGCGGTTTCTCCTGGCTGCTTTGCTGGCCTCCCCTGGGAGGGCTGGAGGGGAAAGCCGTGGCCCTTGGTTGCCCGTGTGTGCTGCTGCGGGTTTGTGCCGGCCTAGCCCTGGCTCTCGTGGCTCCCATCGCTGGAGGATTTCATCCGCTCCGTGTGTGAAGGGCTTTTGCTCCTTCTCTGCCAGGTTTAGGAGGTTGGATGGGGGAGCCAGGAGCTCCAGGGATGCGATGAAGCCTCTGGGGAGCCTGGCTAGTGTCTTGCTATGGGCAGGGACATTGCCCACACCGGCAGGGACGGTGTGAAGACACATTGCAGTGTGTGGTGTCACCTGCAACCCAGGTACCTTCCCCAGCAGGTGCTGGGACACCACAGAGGCCATCAGTGCTGCCTTCCTGTCACCTGTGATCATTTCTGTGCCCTTTGGTCACTTGTTTTAGAGGACCGAAGATTACAGTGGGCAATCGGAGATGGGTCTGTTGGCATTGCAGGCTCTGGCTGGCTGCTGGGGACTGCCGTACCCTGTCCTAGCCCTGCAAGAACAGCGCCTGGCCCGGGGCTGTGCTGGCTCCTCAACCGAGGGCAAAGGCACCGTGGGAGCAGAGAGGAGCCCCTCTTGCTGGGCGACCCGTGGGGTTAATTCGGGGATGTGGAGGTGCCCTGGGGACCCAGCGTGCAGCAAACACCCAAGCATCCCTGCCCGGGAGCCGTGCAGCGGCCAAGGTTCGCTGGGTCCCGTCCATTTTCACTCCATCTCCTGGGAGCCAAGGTCCACAGACGCGCCTGTGCTGCCCAGACGGGCCGGCAGACAAGAACTTCCTTCCAGGCCCTATAGACAGACATTTTATATACGTTAAAATACGCGTGTATATAAATATGGAAAGCAAGCGTTTGGGAGAGCTTGAGTCTAAATAAACTTGTATGTTTAAGGCTTTTAAAATGCTAATGTTGAATTTCAGGGGAGGGGGAAAAGCAAGGGGATTGTTGGACTGAACACCAAGACAGCTGATGAGCTTGGATCAGTGCCTTTACAATTCAAGGAAAATGGGATAGTTTGGGAAGGAAAAAGGGATTTTCTTGTTTTTGTTTTTAGTAGAAAATAAAAGAAGCTGCCTTCTTATTTGCCTCCCTCCCCCACCGCCGGAGCAGCAAGCGACTGGTGTTGTATGCATAAGCTATTCCTTTGTGCAACATCTAAATGGTTAATTGTGTTTGAGGAAGATGTACGGGCGAATGGAGGGACCACCCAGCAAGAGACAGACAAGAAAGAGCGATCTCTGAAATGTTTAACCAGAGAGAGAGCAAAGTTGTTTAAAAATATTTAATTTACAACATTCCACACTGCTGATTATAAATTGGCCGTCCAAAAACACTGCTGCGTGCGGGGAGGGATCCAGGCAGCATGAAACAAATTCTTGTGATTGTTTTTCCTATCTTCCTCCGTCGTTTTGCTGGGGAGTTTAACCCCGCGGCGGGATTCGGGTGGCCGGTGGCAGGAACCGCGGCGAGCGCTGTCCCCGCGGCCAAGGGCGGCTGGTGCTGGTGCTGGCACCTGCACGGAGGTGCAGGGGTGCAGCATCCTCCGGCACCCGGGGAGTTGGAGGGGACGGGGAAGGAAGGACCGAGCAGCGATGCTGGAGGGGACGGGGTGGCCGGCAGCGCTGCTGTGCAGGGATGGGCACGTTTGGGATGGCCGGCTGGTAACCACGGCTGCGTGCCTTGCAAAGACCCCAGCAGCTCCTTGCGTCTCACTTTCACCCCAGTCCCAGGATCCCCCCAAAATGTTCGGCCATGTTATCGGGGGAATGCCCTGGTTGTGGCTGGGGAGACCCGGGGAGCCGAACCTGGCCGGGTTGCACTGCCCATGGGATGTTCCCACCACTCCAATGCTGCCCGCGGAGCACGTGGCGCCCGGCCGTGTCCCTCAGCCATCGCTGGTGGCAGTGGGACAGAGCCAGGGCAGCACTGGGCAACAGCAGCGTCTTTCACGTCCTGGCTGCCCCGGCACCCGGCAGTGCAGCCAGACCCCCGCCGGCGGGAGGGCAGGGGTCTCACCCGCTGCTGCTGGCTCCGCAGGCAAGAAGGGGGCACCAGCAGGGCTGTGGGGCTCCGCACCGGCGATTGCTGCCTTTCCCAACCCCTAACCGGCCTCGCCGGCCGCCTGGGCGCTTCCTCGCGTGCACCAAGGGCCTGTTAAACCCCGAGGAGCCGGGGCGGGTTTGGCCGCTTGCCCCGGTGGCGAGCTCGGCTCTCGGTGGCTGAACTGCTCCGGGCCCTGCCAGCCCCAGCCGGTGCCGGGAGCGGGAGCGGAGACAAAAGCGCTTGTGTCCTCCTGCCAGCAGCCGGCCCCGCCGGGCGGCAGCCCGCCCAATTAAACCGTGCCCGCTTCCCATGCGGCGGGGGCGCCGGGCGGGCTGGCCGGCCCCGGGACCCCCGCTCCAGTGCTGCGGGGCCGCGCACCCCACGGCCGGCACCGCTCACTGGGGGGTCCCCAGCGCCTTCCGCTGTGGGTCAGGATGAGACCTCGCAGCAGCAGCTGCTGTGGCAGGAGCATCCCCGAGGCCGGACCCTCCCGTGCCCCGGCCCGAGCCGCGGGGCCGGTGTCACATCCACTTAGAGGGCTCCGAAAATCCCTCGACCTGACACCTTGTTAAATACCCACCAGGGGTCACAGTTCCTGGGTTTCTTTTTACTGCTTTTCCTTCACCCCGCTGAGACGTTTCGGTTGGCAGGAACTCCCCCGCACTATTAGGTATCTTTCGGGGAACAAGAAACCTAGATCACTTACAAATTAATTTGGAGTTAAACCTACAGAAAATGAGAAACATGCTGCTTTGCAGGAGAGAGCGCTTGGCCAGCGATCAAGAAAAATACATCAAACCCGCCTGATTCGGTGCGTTCGGAGGTGGCCGGGGAAGGGGGCTGCGCTCTCAAGGTAGCCATCAGCTGCATTCGGGCACATTTTAATGGGGCCACGGCCTTTCCTCCTAGTTAAAACCACAGCAAACAAACAAAAGGGAGAACCTGTTCCCCGGCGTGCAGGGGACGTGGGGAAGGCCAGGGTCTGTCACACTGCGCAGACATCCCAGTGCCTTGCACCAGCGCTTCCCCGTTGCCGTGTCCGTGGGGCCGGAGCCGCGCTCTCCCCACTTGCGCCAAGCTGGTCCCCAAGGGGGGACCCCACATCCCCTCGCCCCACGGCGGCTCATTGGGATCGATGCTGGGGACCCCGCGACGTCCAGGGCCGGCACGCGGGTGGGTCGAGGCGGCGGGGGCAGCCCCCGTGCCGGGCGCTCCCGGAGGGCC
>VXAA01006435.1:1355212-1370369 GCA_013399115.1 Anseranas semipalmata
CCCCCCCCCATAGCCCATGGCTGTACCGCGGTGCAGCTCTCGATGAACGCCAGGCAGTGCTGCTGCAGGTCTGCCTGCCCGTAGGTCACCGCAGCCTGTGGGACAACATGGACACCTGCGAGGGGGCTCAGAGCACGAGGGACCTCCCCAAAGCCCTATAGAGAGCCCCCCCATGCTGCCAGCCCTGAGGTGCTCTCAGGGACCCGGGTAGGGAAAGCATCCCCGTGCCCAGGTGCCAGCACATGGGGATGGGGCACCAAGGTCCCCTCCTTTCCTGGCCAGCCCACAGCAAAGGGTTCGGTGGCTCCACCACCCACCAGGGCCACCCTGCCCCACCGTCAGCAGGAAGCACCTGATTTTCCACTGCTGCTCGGGGACATCAGCTGGCCCCAGGAGGGTGAGGGGCCCCGGTGCCACTGTCACAAGGACATGCCGTGTGGACACAGGGCTGCCCGTCCCCAGCTTTCCCCACCTTTGTCCCCCCCCCGCAGTGGCCGCCCGTGCGTGTGGGGTACTTGTTTGCTGGGCAGCATCGCCTACCCCTCCGCCTCGCTTGGGACCGGCGCTGACGCAGGCTGGGGGGGGGCAGAGTGAGATGTTTGTTTTGTTCTGGGGTTTTGGGGTTTTCTGTTTGTTTCCTCCGAGCCCGTTTTAGCTCTGTTTACGCCACGGTGGTCAGGTACCACGTGCGGCAGGAGCTTCTGTGCACCGGGGCCAGCATCTTGCCCCAGCTTCAGCCCTTGGGAGATGGAGCAAATCCTGGCAGAGATCCCCAAGATCACGAGCATGGGGATGCTCCTGGGAGCATCAGCCTTACCATCTCCCATCCTTGCCTTAGGAGCACCAGGCAGCAGTCCCACCGAGCGGTGTGCCAGGGGCATGCCCACCAGTGCCACTCTATGCAGTCCCCCAGCTACTTTTGGGTGCCCCAAGTCTCCGCAGGGTTTTGGGAACTGGCCCCCAAACCCATGAGGGGGGTCCAAAAACCCAGTGTCTCCCACTTCCATGCAAACAATGGCAATATCCCCGCACTGAGGACCTCCAGCTGGCCCTGTGCAGGGGACAATGTCCTGGGGACATCGCCCTGCCAGGCTGTGCTGGCCCCAGTGGCCCTTGCAGCCCCAGTGCGATGTCCCCAGGGGACAGGGCAGCTGCTGGGCTGGGAGGGGAGGGAAATCCTGCCCCACCGTGCAGCCAAGGGCAAGAGGGCCAGGCCAGCTCATGCCCCAAAATAGGCAAGGTTATTTTTACCATCTGTGACGCTACTCGGGAAGTTGTCACTGGTTTTTCCCCAGTGCCCCAGACCGGGACCCCACTCCCTCCCACCCCCCATATGAGGATGGTCCACTACCTGTGTAAGGGACCCAAGCACTGTCCCCACTGGGGCCAGGTGCCCAGGACCGCCTACCTGCAGAGCCTCGCAGACCTGCTCCACGCTCAGCGTGTCCTTGATGAACTCCACGCAGAGCTGGAAGGCAGAGGGGAGAGGGTGGGTGGGCAGAGTGGGCACCCAGCCCTGCTGCCACCCCCGTGATGCTCAGCATCCCCGGAGCCCCCAGGACATGGGACATGGGGCAGACATGGGGCGAAGGTGCCTCCAGCCCTGCAGGGTTTCGTAACGCGGGGCTGGGGGATGAGGGCTTGCAGCGTGTGGGCAGTGATTCAGCCAGGGAGCGAGCCTGGGGTGACCAAACCCCGGCCAACCTCATGCCCCAGGGCAGGTCACTTAACCCTGGCCATGGGGACAGCACTGGTGCCAGCAGCAGATGCTGGGTGACCAGAGCTCTGCCCAGCCCCGCTGTGCCCGTGCCTGTTTGGAGAGGAGCTTCTCCATCTGCAGGAGATGCAGGTGGGACGCAGCCAGACCTGCTCCCTCCTGCCCATCCCAGCTGCCTCCCACACCAAGGGGACCCGAGCCACAGGGGTGGGGACATGGAGGGGGCTGAGCCACCAAGGGCAGGTCAGAGCCCCTGGGAAACCCAAAATGACGTGATGTGCAGGGAGGAGCCGTCAGCTGGAGCAGAAGGGCCCTGAGTCACCGGCAGGGACGAGGGAGATGAAGTCACCCTGCAGCTGGGGACAGAACCACGGGCTTCCCCGGCTGGCACTTGGTCACTTGACCCCTGCCCGCCTCTGCAGCTCCCCCCACTGACCTGCTGATGAAGGCAGTCACCCCATCACCCCAGGGATGCTTTTGCTGGATGGTGCAGCCCCCCCCCAGCTCTTCCCTCCCTGCAGCTCTGGCTCCCTTCACCACTCTCTTCCTCCCGAATCTCTCTTTTCAATTAACCCATCGCTTGCAGGACGGCGTTGGGCTTCCCCCGGCATTTCCACCTCTGTTCAGCCCCCCCCAGCAGCCCTCCCTGCCCGGCACCAGGCCAGCCCATGCACAGATCTTGGGGCACCGACCCACACACGGCAGCACCGAGAAGCCGTAGGGTGCATGGCTGGGGGTGCTGGGCCCCCCCCTTTTTGCGGCACATCTCACACCCCTGCCTGTGCCCCCATGGGATGCGGGGCGGATCCAACCCCAGCAGCCCACGGCAGCTCCCACATCCTCAGCGAGCTCCTTCCCTGGTGCGGAGCGGAGCGAGGGAGGGGAAGTCCGGTCACACGATGAGCCCGGCCGTAATTCAGGAATGGCTCTGGTGACGTGTCCCCATTGAGCTGCTCCAGCTCCCTCCCCTTCCTCGCCCTGTCCCACTCCTTGTCTGTCTGTCCGTCTGTGGCCCTGAGAGCACACACCGGCTCCCACCACTCCGTTTTGCTTCCTGCTGCCTCTCCAAGCCCGCAGCAGCCCCCCCAGCTGGGTTCCCCAGACCGGGGCTTTCCCAACAGCATCCTCCTGACATGGCCGGAGGCACCCGTGGGCGATGGCGTCGGGGCTTTCCTGCTGCCCTTTGTGGAGCGGGAGGTGCAAGGTCCCGTGTCCCTCCCTGGGATTCCCCAGCGGTGGGGGGGCTCCCAGCTGCATGCTGGTGCTGCACCCCCATGGGGACCCCCGCCCCAGAGACACCCTCCGGGATTGGGAATTGTTTCCCGGGCTGAGCCCGACCTGGTGGACGTGGGTGATGCACCGTGGTGCTGTCCTCGGGGCCACCGCTGGGTGCTCCTCAGCATAGGGGCACGGGGAGGGGGTCACCGCCCCAGGTCTAAGCAGGGCCATACCTTGCACAGGTCCTGCAGGCCGTACTCCACCGATGAGGTCAGCACCTCCAGTGCCTATAGAATCACAGAATATCCCGAGTTGGAAGGGACCCACAAGGATCATCGAGCCCAACTCCTGGCTCCACCAAAACTCAACCCATATATCTGAGAGTGTTGTCCAAACACTTCTTGAACTCTGGCAGGCTTAGTGCCGTGATCACTGCCCTGGGGAGCCTGTTCAGTGCCCGACCACCCTCTTGGTGAAGAACCTTTTCCCAGTATCCAATAGGGCATGGATGGGCATGGCAGCCCCAGGACCAAAGGCATGTGTCCCCCTTTCGCCATGCGCTTGCACCCAGCTCTGGGATAGGGATGTGGGGGGTAGGGGCTGCTGTGAGAGGGGACATGGGCACGTGGAGGTCCTCCTCTCCGGTGTCCCCATCCCACACTCATGGCTGTCCCAGGGCTGGGGCAGGGTGCTCTGGACATGCTGGGCTGGGCTGAGGCCCCACACACTCATTGCACTGATGGCCACCATACAGAGCATCCCCCCCTGCTCTCCAGCAACCCACGAGTGGCAAAGCCACCCCCTGCCCATGCAACCCCCACCCCCCATCCAGCCCCCTCCCCACTCACAATGTGGCTGTTGAGGGTGACGCTGTTGGTGTAGAGGAACTCGATGACGGCCAGGAAGACCTCAGGCTGCACGTTGCCCAGGACGAAGGGGCCCTGGGGTGGGACGCTGCCGGGGGGGTCCTCGCCGCCCGCCAGCATCCCCCGGAAAGCCTGGCAGCGGCACGCCAGCACACAGCGGTGCGCAAACACCCGCTGCTGCTCCCGGCCCACCACGAACGTCACGTCACTGCCGAGGAGAGGGAACTGGGGAGGATGGGACCCCCGGGGCTGGGACAGGGCACGGGGGTGGTGGCCGTGCTGGAGAATGGGTGCTGCATGTGGTTACACCGGGGGATGGGGTCCCAGCTGTCACCCTGCTTCCCCCAGCCCCACGACGGTCCCCTGGTGCCATGGTCCCAGGAAAGACAGTGGGCACAGTCCAGCTGTCCCCTTGTCCCCTCCTCTGCTCTTCCCCCATCCCAGCAGGGCGGTGAGCAGCAAGAGGCGCACAAAGCCGTGGCCCAGCTCTTGTGGGGACCAAAAGGACGATGTGCCCACTGGAGACAAGGGCACCTGGCCCACCCCTGGGTGCGGAGATGGAAGCAGAGCCCTCCAGGTCCTCCATAACTCTAACAGCAAAGGGGATCGAATAAATTGCTCTGTGGCTACGGTCCACGGGGCAAGGAGGGGGAAGTGGGATGCAGGGTGCAGGCAGTGAGCCGCGGCATGCAGGCTGCAAGGTGCGGGACGCAAGCTCTGGGAGGCAGGATGCGGCGTGGGTGCGGGATACAGGATGGAGGTTGAAGGATGCGGGGCACAGAACACAAGAGGCAGGTTGCAGGGTGCAGTGGAGGCTGCAGGGCGCAGGATGCGGGGTGCAAGGTGGAGTTTGCAGGACGAAGGACGCAGGAGAAAGGTTGGCAGATGCAGAGTGCAGATTTCGGTTTGCAGGATGCAGAATGAAGGCTGCAGGATGTGGGTTGCGGGATGCAGGACACAGGCTGCAGGATGTGGGCTGGGGACAGCCAGGACCTCTCAGCCTCTTCCCTTCTCAGTCTGAGGAGTTTTCACTGGGATTTCTCCTCTGGGTGGCCAAAATTTCAGCAGGGATGGGGATTTCCTGTGACAGCACCGGCGTTGCTGCCAGGCCTCGGCATGAAGCAGGCGAAGAGGACCACACAAGGCGGCCACCCCTCTTCACTCCCTGCTCCGGGAGGATGCGGCAGGGACGCAGCCCTTCCCCGGGCTGTCACCTGGCCCTGGGGCTTGAGGTGACAGAGGGGTGGTGACAGAAAGCACCGGTGAAGCCGGGATGGGGAAGGAGCAGACGCAGGCGATGCCGCAAAAGCCACGCATGCACCGTGGGTGCTTCGGGACATGCCAAAGCCACACGCGCCCCAGCGGCCTCCGGGGGCTCCCCTGGGGGCCCCAGCGCCCCGCAACAGGGCTGGGGCAGTGGGAAGGTGCTGGGGAGCTCAGCACGGCGCGGGGGGTGGTGGCAGCCCCCAACCCCAGCCCCTCACCTGAACTGGGGGTTGTTGACCAGGGTGCGGAGGGCGGCGGTGAAGGCGGCCGCCTCGCCCTGCAGCCGCGCCGAGCAGGACCGGGCCATGGGGGAGGGCGGCGGAGGAAGGCGGCGCGGACGGGAGGCCGATGGGAGGGAGGCCGGCGGGAGGAGGGAGGCCGGCTGGCCCGGGGAGGCCGTGGGGAGGAGGCCGCTGCAGCACGGCCCATTGCTGGGGAAAGCTGGCAGGCGGGCGGATTGGGGGGGGCCCAGGGGCCGAGCAGGGGGATGAGAGGGGGGGCGGCAAGCAGGGAAGCCCCCCCCCTCAGCCGTGCTTCAGGCCAAGGCTCTGTGTCTCTTGGGTCTGCTTAGGATAGCAGCGAGCGCAGGCGGAATAAAAGCACACCCAGCCTTGCCCGAGAAGAAGTGACGTGCCAGGGGATGCCCGTTCCCCTTCCTTCCGAGCCCCAAGAAGCCTGAGGGTGGGGATGTGGCGGGGTACCCCTGGAGGGACCCAATTTTCCTGGCCAGCGATGGCGGGGGGAGAGGCAGCAGCACCCGAGGGAGCGGAGTCCAGCTGCCAGCGAGCTTGGCAGCGCGAGTCAGCAGCAGGCTATAAATACCTCCGCCGGCAGATAGAAACACAAAGGCCGTCTCCACTTTCCCCAAATAGATCGGCAGCCCCGCCAGACAAAGGCGCATTGATGGGGTGGCTGGGATGTACCAGCTGGGCTGGGCTCTGCTGGTGGGGAGAAAACCCCGCTCGGGGTGGGGGTCCTGGCCAGACCTGCCCTGACTCGGGGCATCACAGCAGCAGGGACCTCCCGGCACATCACGGGGCTCAGCTCCCCCAGTGTCGGGCTGGGCTCGATGGGTGCCCACCCTTGGGTGCCCACCGTCCCGCAGAGGTGCCCTGGGAAAGGTGTTGCAGGGGGATAGGCACCCAAAGGATGCGATTTGGGGTGGGGGGATCAAGCCCTTGTGCAGCTCACAGCTGGGGTGCAAAGCAGGGTTGCAAGCTTTTCCTTTGCATTTGACACCCACAAAGCATTTTCGGGGCTGCCAGGAGATGCTGAGGTCGCAGGGCACGTGCCCAGAGCTGCTGTATCCCCAGGCTGGCTGCGGTCCAGGCTGCAGCTGGCACAGAGGACAGGGTGGGTGGCAAGCTGGGGGTGAAAGGGGACAACGGGGCTGTGCAGGGACCAGGAAACAAAGAGTTACGGAGCCGTGGGGAGTTGCAGTGTCACGTAGCAACACTTCACGCTCCAGGAGCTCAAGGAGCTCAACGCGCTTCGACCCACGGGACCAAGGGGAACAGGTCGGTGCTGGGCAGCCAGGGACACATTGGCCGGAGCTGGTTCACCCAGGGAGTGGGGCTGGGGGCACGGGTGGGAGCCAACGCAGGCGGGCTGGGGCTGGGAGGGCAGCGGGATGCTGCATGTGTGGGTGCGGTGGATCAGCCCCAGATGGCTGGGGGGGGTCCCAAGCTGCTGGGGAGGGAGGCACCGACCCAGCAAAGGTGGCTTTCCCAGCCTGTCCGCATCCAGCCCTGCAGGGACCCGTGTGCCAGGAGGAGCAAGACTTGGAGGGGCAGGGAGAAGCAAAGTGCTTAGAGCCACCTCTTGCCTCCAGACTGTCCCTATGGCTGAGCAGCCGTCCCCAGAGCTGGCCCCATGCACCCAGGTGATGGCTGTGGATGACACCGAAGCCCCTCCGCCCCGGACCACCCGCCGCGGCTCCCACCCCGCAGCCCTAGCACGGAGCACGGAGGAAGGCAAAGCACCGCTGCTGCCCTCCCGCCGCAGCTCCATCCTCAGCACCCTCCCGGCCCCCCTGGCCAGCCGCCGCAGCTCACTGGGGGCCGCTCCGGGGGCCAAGCGCCCCTCCATCGGCCCCTGGATGCTCCACAGTCGCGTCAGCTTCTCGGGGCTCCCTCTTTTCCAGCCCATCCCTGAGATCCGCCTGGAAAACACCTACAGGATGTGGCCGGACGAAGGCTGCAGGTTCAATGCGGGGCGGGTGCAGCGGGTGCTGGAGGGGGCCCTGGCCAGCGCCCTGGGGGGCACAGCTTACAGCCCCCAGGGCAGCGCCGCGCTCGTGCACAGCCTGGCCGAGCTGCTGCGGTGCCGGGCAAAGGAGGTGGTGCCGCCCCGCTACAAGCTGGTGTGCCACGTGCTGCTGGGCCAGCACGGCCAGCAGAGCCTGCTGGTGGCCAGCCGGGCACTGTGGGACCCTGAGAGTGACAGCTTCGCCTCTGCCACCTTCTCCAACACCTCCCTCTTCGCTGTGGCCACGGTGCACGGGCTCTACTTTGAGTAGCAGCTGCCTCCCCAGATCAGCCTTGGAGGGCTGCAGGGGGTGAGGAGGTGGAAATAAAGAGACTTGCACCAGCCGTGGCTCCTAGGGTGTGAATTAGCTGTGGTGCACAGGGGGAGCAAGGGGATGGACCACAGTGCCCCTGTGTTTGACACACACACTGTAGCCTCCACTGCCATAGCTTGCACAAAGACCCAAGCTGCAGGAAATACAACCCAAAAAGCTGCATCTCCCCCGAGGCCAGGAGCAGGCAGCAGCCCAGGGCTGTGCGCTGGAGGACATGGAACAGCTCAGCCCCTTTCCCACACCACCGGCTGCTCCCAGGCAGAGAAATGACAGCAAGGCAGGAGGTGATGGATCTTGTTCAAAGCAAGCCTGCAGAGCAGGATTAATTCCCTCCTTTCCCAGCTCCCATCCCATCAGGCAGCACAGGGCAGCCCCCAGCCCCATCCCTCAGGCAGGATGCACAGCCCCTGCTTCCCCCAGCACAAGCCTCAGAGTCCGACACCAGGGGCTGAGTTTGGCAGCAGTAAGGAAAGGCTGAGGCAGCACCAGTGCTCCACAGGTGCCAGCAAGGTGCAACCCCTGCACCCCCCACCAGCCCCAGGAGGTACCCATGGGGGTCCTCACCCCCATCCTGGCACCCAGGTCCCCCACTGGCTCTATCTCCTTATCCCCCATCACACCGATGCCACCACCATCACCCAAAGCAGCCCTGGAGAAAGGACAAAGATGGGAATGCTCCACTCCACTGCTCTGGGGAGCTAGAGCCATTTTGTGACCCAAAACCCAACTCCAAACAAGGTAGAGACAGCTTGCCCTTACACAAATAAAGTTTTATTGAGGTAAGTCAGGGACAGGGGAGCTGCACATGGACAGACCAAGAAGAAAATAAATAATCCCATATAAATAAGATGCATAAATAGTCCCACCTGGCAGAGACTGCCTTGAAACAAGAAACCTGCCCTAGGTCACAGCCATACAAGGGCTTCTCCAGGCAACCCCGTAGATCCCTGCCCCCTGCCCTCTACCAAACCTCAAGTTGTACCAGACAAGTCACAATTCAGGAGCAGCCAGGGCCCAGCTCAGCCCCCTCCTTAGTGTAGCAGTTGTGGAGTGGCATGAACCAGCCCAGGCAGCCCCAGCAGGGCAGGCACTGTCCCACACCCCTGTCTATCCCTCGGGGACATCTTCTGTACCCCCCAGCACCAAGCCTTGAGCTCACGGCCATGCAGAGGGAAAGGCAGCGATTGCCCACAGCCAGGGAGCAGCATGGGTGTCCAGACCTGCTGCCACAGCCACGTGTCTTCAGCACATGTCCACTGAAGTCCAGAGTCCATCTGAGCACCACAACATACCTCCCATCCCATGGGAAGGCAGGAGGAGACCTCTCCATCCAAAGAAGGTCTCCAAAGCCCCACACTAGGCATCAGCCCGCTCCTGGAGGAGCTTGAGGATGTACCGGAGGCGGTGCTGGAGCTCAGGCGAGCAGCCCAGCTCCTGGATGCTGCACAGCTTGTAGGTGTAGGAGTTGCGCTCCCGGTTGATGTAGGTGACAAGGCAGGAGTGGTCAGGCTTGCTGATGATCACCTTGGTGTGGTCATTGTAGAAGTTCACCTAGGAGGCAGGCGGGGCTTGGTTGAGCCTGTGCCTCCTGCAGCGCAGCAGGAGCGGGGATGGAGCCACGCTTCCTGCCTCAGCCCGTTCCTCCTCCCCAGCCTGCCTGGGAGCAGCCCTGCGGCAGGAACGCACCAATCCAAGGTGCCTGCCTCCCAGGGGACTGGACAAGCTGCAACCAGCAGCTGGGGCACCAGAGCAGCATCCTGCACCCACAGCTGGACTTTGCATTTGGACTGTGGTGGTCAAAATCTAACCCAGGTCAGGAGTCCCCAGTTAGCTTCTTCCCCATAGCGGCATCCCCACTGCACCCCACACATACCTGGAGGGTGCCACTGCTGAAGAGCATGAGCAAGGCCTGGTCGGTCTTCACCCACTGCAAGAGGAGCAGAGCCGGCTGTCCAAGGTCATCTGTGCTAGGCAAGTCACCTCCCTTGCAGAGAAAGGTCTGCATAAGCCACTGGTCCCACATATGCAAGCATTGCCACCAGGGTGTGCATGGCCAAACCACAGCAAACCCCCTGCTAGCAGGACACAGCCCCCTGGGGGTCCACCCGGCCACAGGGAGTCCCACCCAGGTGACATGGTCAAAGCCACATCCCAGTGCCCAACCTAGCCATCATCCCAGCCCACCCCAGTGCCGCAGCACCCACCTTCATGAGATGCTGCTCCATGTAGGACGCAAAGTAGCGCAGGACACTCATCTGTCCCTGCAGTTGCTCGGGGACAGCGGACGCGGGGAACGCAAAGTGCTTGCTGTTGGTCGGGTTGTAATGCACCGTCCTGGTGGGAAGCAGACCATGAGCTCTGGGGCCACCCAGCACAAAACCACCCCCAGCACTGCCTCCCCTTGCCCCTTCCCACCTTTGGGGCTGCCCCAGGGACACCAGCCCCTTCCCCACCGCTTACTTGTGGTTGGGGGAAAGCATCATGTGCGTGCCGTTGTTGAAGAGGACCCCAATGCTGTGGTTGGAGAGCTGGTAGCCGAAGCCATACTTGTTGGAGTAGTCCACCCACTTGCTCACCCAGACGAACTGCTCGTGCCGGGCCAGGGAAGCCGGGTTTCTCTCCGCTGGTGGAGAAGAGAGGGGGTGAGCAGATCAGACAACCCCTGCCCAGCTCCCAGCCCTGGGGTCAGGCAGCATCTGAGGTACCCCAAATGGCATCCGTGCCTGTGTCCCACAGGGAGGGGGATGCAGGGCGCACCCAACCAGGGCAGCCTGGCCGGTTTACCTGGGGGCATGCAGGAGAGGCAGGTCCGCAGGAGCCGGACAGCCGACTCGATGATGGCAGAGGCAGTGATGCAGTCTTCAAAGGCTGCGGAGGGAAGATGACAGGCTCTGAGTCAGCCGGCCCCACTATCAGCCAGGGCAGGGCAGGAAGCTCGGGGCAGGCCGGGGTGGCCTGGGCAGGTGTTGCTCACCCTCGCAGCTGCTGGCCATCGTCCCCCGGATGGAGGGGGACACAGACTTGCGAGATGTCTCCTCCACCAGCGTCTCCACGGGGCTGGAGCTGGCACTGCGGCAGGACACGGGGGTGGCCTGGGGGGAGACCTGGTTTTAGCACCATCCGCCTGCTCCCTCCAGGAGGGGCGAGCACAGACTCGGGGCTGCTCTCACCTCATTCCCTTCCACGGTCTTGTAGCTCATCTGCCGGCAGATTGAGGTCTTCATCAGCCCGGTGACCAGCTTGGAGATGTCATCCTTGTCCTCCAAAGAGCCCTTCTTGGCTGAAAGGACAACAAGCCATGAGCACATGGGATGGGGACATCTGGGCCACCCCTCCCAGCAGCTCAGCTCATGGTGGTGAGGATGGTGTCAGGCTGCTGCCTCCCACTTTCACTTCCTGGTTCTCATGCAGCACAGGGTTTCCAGGAGGAACTGTCCCCATGGGTTGCGGCACAGCATCCGCTCTCCAGGCGCACACCCTTGCCAGGCCACCAGCGGCGGAAGGGCAGGGACAAGCCAGCATGTGCTGGTCCCAGGCAGGGGGCCATGGAGACCCATCAGCAGTCTCTCCAGGAGATAGGACCCATTTCTCCCCAGAAAAAGGGTCACCCAGAGGCTCTGGTGCAAGTACACGGACTCACCCTTGGGTTTCTTCTTTCCAAAGAGCGTCTTGGTGACTTTAGCAAACAGACTCTTTGCTGGGTTGGGGGGACTCAGCTCTGGAGCCATCACGCAGCTGCTGGGAGGGAGCTTCTCCGGCGTGTAGCCCTGCCGAGAGGTCAAGGCAGAGGTTTGGTTTCCACAGCCCACGTGCTTCATGCAGAGCAGCTGCCCTGGGCTGACCACAGTCACTCGCAGCCCTCCTGACAGCCAGCTTGCATTTCCGTCAGGCCTTGGCTCCAGGCCTGGCATTTGGGTATCAGCAGCATGGGAAACAGCCCGTGCTACGGGGACAGGGCAGCAGAGAGCACACCAGACCCCTCGATTCCTCTGCTGGCATTTGGGCAGGACAGCGGCCGCCTCCTTTGAAGGTCTCCAAGGACAGCACCCTGCACTCCGCCCCAGGAGCTGCACAGCCCCAAAAGCCTCACCCCACCCAGGGGAGGGTCAAGGTGGGACTCCTGCCTGCTCACCTTGAAGAACTCATGGTCCAAGATCTCCTCGAGAGTGAGGCGGTCCTGGGGGTTGCGTCTGAGGATGCCAGCGATGAGGTGCTTGGCAGGCAGGGAGAGGAAGGCGGGCAGGGTGTACTCCACCTGCTTGATGCACCTGTAGGTCTCCTTGAGGTCGGAGGTCTCAAAGGGCGGGTTCCCACACAGCAGGGTGTACCTGGGAGGGGACACACGTGCCACGGTCACATCCCTGCCGGGTTCGTGACTCAGCAGCACTTAGAGCAAGGAAGTTATTGGCGTTTGGCTGGTCACACCTGGCTGGGAGCACCACTTCCAGCCCGGGCGGCCGCGCTCACATCCGGCCACGCTTCCTCCTAGCGACTGTTCGGAGCAGCAGGCAAGGAGCCCCGGGGACCGGGAGAGGGCTGGCAGGCGGCGGCAGCCCCACGGCCCTGCCCCACAGCCACCGCTCCCACCCCCGTGGCGGGAAGCTGGGCAGGAAGCTTGCGGGCAGCAACCGGCGAAGGGCTCAATCGCTCCCCGTACAAAGAGGCCGGCAGCTGCCGATATTTTTTTTTTTTTATCCAGCCACCAATATTTTCCGTTGTTTATCACGCTCGCGGGGCGGTCGCGCTTTGAAGCGGAGCTCCGCATGGCACCAGGGCCTGCTGCTTGCAGCTGCCACTTGCAGGGCCCCCCCCACCCCTCCCCAGCAGCACCCCGGGGTGGCCGAGGGCACTGCTCCAAAGCAGGGCTCAGCAGGATCCGGCCATTTGCTCCCCTCCCCCTGCCTTTCAGCAAACCAAGGAGACAAAATGCAATGGGACTTCCTCATCGGGGCACCCCAGAGCCCTGCCCCAGGGGGGCAGGGGGCTGCCCACCCCCTCCCCTCCCCATGCACTTACATGACGCAGCCCAGAGACCACACGTCTGACTCTGGCCCGTGGCCCTGCCGCAGCAGTACTTCGGGGGCCAGGTAGTTGGGGGTCCCACATATCGTCCTGCAGGGCAGAGGGTCAGCTCAGAGCGTGCTTTGCACCCCCCACCTCTCCATGCCTGGGATTCAGCTTGCAGCCCGTTTCCCCCCCTGCTTTGAGCCCCATAGGCTCTCTCCACCTACAAGGAGCCCCTCGCGTTCCCCCCAGCTCCTGGGGGTCAGCAGCAGCTGCTCCTGGCGAGCCACTGGGAAGAGCTCGTCCTAGACACAGCCAGGAACAGAGCCTTTGTGTCCCAGCTTGCGCACCCGGCAGGACACAATAGCCATAGCGAGTGCATTGTTCTGCCCGAGGGCTGCAGGCTTGCTCCTGGAGGAGCCACAAAGCCCCCAGCCCCCTCTCCTCGCCTGCAGCTGGGCAAGGGATTGTCCCTGGGAGGGACCCCTGCGGTCCCTCTCCCCAGGCCAGGGGAGCTGCAAGAGGATGAGGGAAACCTCAGACTTACTTTTTCTTCTGGTCAGAGACATCCTGGCAAGCAGCTAGTCCGAAGTCCCCCACTTTCAGCTCCATGTTTTCATTGATGAAGAAGTTGCCTGCAAGACAAGGGTGATGCGTCACTGCCAGGCCCTTCGGGGCAGCTGGCTCCCCACGTGGCTCCGTCCCAACTGTGACACTCACCGAGCTTGAGGTCTCGGTGCAGGATGCCCTTGAGGTGAAGGTATTTCAAGCCTGAGATGATTTGTTTGAGGTAATAGCGCACTTCTGGCTCCAGCAGAGTATGGCGGGCCTTCCAGATGTGGGCCAGCGACTGCAGAGGGAGAGAAGGCAGCTCAGTGGCAGCGGGCAGGGAGGACAGACGGCCATGCTGACCATGGGGGCAGGCAGGGTCAGAGCCAGTTCTTCCAGGAGTTGCACAAATAATTGCCCTGCCACGGCCATGAGCTCAGCAGGCTCCCCGCGAGGTTGAGGTTGCTCAGCACAACCAGGGAACCACCAGATTTACACTGGTGGAACCGGGGGCTAGGGGCTGCCAGTTTAAGGAGGACTTGAAACATGTGGTGTCCCCAGCACCATGTGAAGCCACACAGCCCGTGGCTGAGCAGGGTTAGCTCAGATGTGATGGAGCAGGGAGGAAGCAGAGCACTAACGTGGCACCTCAAAGCCCACTCCAGCCGCCCACCGCTCCGCTCGGGGACACTGAGCATGGAGGCTGCCCCAGCCCTCACCTTCCGACTACAGTGTTCCAGGAAGATGTAAATGCTCTCCGCGTCCTCAAAGTAGTGGGAGAACTTGACGATGTGCTTGTGGTGCAAGTCACGGTGCAGCTCGATCTCGTTGGTGATCTGAAAGGGAGCAGAGGCCGTGGGTGAGCGCAGGGCAGCCGCTGCACCCCCAGCACCCCACCAGCCCCCCAACACCTACCTTCTCCCGCTGGTGGGGTTTAGCCACCCGGCTGTGAGGAATGACCTTCACGGCGTAGGTTTTGTTGCTGGAGAGGTCCGTCATTTCGTAGCATCGCGCAAACCCACCCTGCGAGGGAAGAAGCGCTTAGGGATGGGCGAGAGGCAGCTCTCCGCCCCTGCCGGCTCATCGCCTCCTCGGCTGTTCCCTCGCCACGCAGCCCGGGGAGCGTCACACGCTGCCGGCTGCTGCGTCGCCCACTAAGATCTGAACTGCGATGCTCTCGAGTAGGGATTTTCTTCACCCAGTTCTTGTAAAACCTCCAGGGCATTTTTCCTCCCACCGCTGCCAGACTCCGGCATCTTTCCAGATGACAGATCACCCGGAAAGTCCTGCGCAGGGCAGGGAGGGCAAGCAGGCCCGGGGACCGGAGGCCACCGAAAGGCAGCAGCACGATGGAGACAGGTTTTTCCTGCCGTGATGTCAGCCCCGAATCTGCACACTCAGCTGCCGAGCCCGCCTGGGCCGGGCTGGGAACAAGCAGCCGCCTCCTACACACCGCTCGCAGCGGGAGGAAAAGTTGCGTGTGCCGGAGCGGCCGGGCCGGCACCCCTGGGAACCGGGGCACCCGCCGGCCCACGCACGCCCCGCGGGGCGCCCCGAAACCGATGCGCCTCCGATAGGCGGCGAGGCAGAGAGCCAGCGCGGGTGATTCACGGCTTCCAGCGCTGCTGCGGGCGCGCAGGGAGGGGCGGCTGTGGGAAGGGGGAACCGGGGGGCAGCGGATGGGCCGCGCTCAGCCCCCGGGAGCGGGGCGGGGGGGTTCGGGCAGGCGCGCAGCCCCCGCCCTCCCCGCGCTGTGACTCCCAGCTCCAGGCCCCACCGAATCACGGCGCATCCCGGCCGGAGCCGCTCCCCACCACCCCCCGGTACCTTTCCCAGCAGGCGGCCCTTGCAGTACGAGCGACCGGAGAGCGGGTCGGTGATGAGGCGGGTGGTCTCGGTTGCCCTGGTCTGTGGCGGGGGCGGCGGCGGCGGCGCCGGGGCGGGCGCGGGCTGGGC
>VXAA01006435.1:1373890-1389044 GCA_013399115.1 Anseranas semipalmata
GCAGCCCCGGGGGGAGCGGGCACCCGGCGGGAGCAGCGGGACGGCGCGGGGGTGGCAGCCCCGGGGTGCGGGAACCAAAGGCAGGGGTAAGCGGAGGGACCGGGTGCGGGGTGCCCATCTCCTCCGCTCTCCCGCAGGCACCGGGCTGCAGACCCTGCCCCTCTGGGGCAGCCTCCTGCTCGCTGCCAGCCTTGCCCTGGACCCGGCACCGGAGAGCTGCAACTGCACCGAACCCATGGACTTCCAGGTTTTCCGGGCGGCTCCGCTCCCCGAGAGCTGCTGCCTCAACTTCACCAGCTCCAACATCACCCACCTGGACTGGGGAGCTCTGGTGGGGGTCCGGGGCCTGCGGGAGCTCTACCTCTCGCACTGCGGCATCACGGCCATCAGCAACGCGCAGGGAGTCCCCCCTGCCCTGGAGGTCTTGCACTTAAGTCACAACCAGCTGGAAAGCCTCCCCGGAGGCTTTCTGGAAGACGCCCCTAATTTGAAGGTCCTCTATCTGGACAGGAACCAGCTCCAGGAGCTGCCCGAGTCCTTCCTGAAAGCATCGACCCAGGTCCAGGAGGTCTACCTGGGCTTTAACGCCCTGACTTTCCTTCCCTCCAGCCTCCTGCAGCCGTCTCTGCTCCAGCTCCAGCTCTCCAACAACAGCTGGGACTGCAGCTGTGCTCTGCTCACCAGCCTGCAGGGCCGGCCCAGCCTGGCCGCTGAGGTTATCTGCCACACGCCGGAGCGGTACCACGGCATGGACCTCCGGAGCATCCCCCGGGACGAGCTGTGCCGCTCGCACAGCCTCACCGCCCTCTTCATCTGCCTGCCCCCTCTCCTCATCCTCGCCAGCATCACCTGCTGCTTCTGCAGGAGGAAGAGAAAGACCAACTACAGCCTTGGGAGCGGCCACCCAGCCACGGCAGAGAGGGGCAACGCGCCGGTGCCCCTGGAGCCTCACCACTACGTCCCCTACGAGCTGCCCGCTGCCCCCTCCAAGACCGAGAAGAAGGTGCTGCTGGGGAGCCAGGTGCTGCTCCAGCCCTCCGGGGACCTGCTGGAGAGCAGCAGGGACCTCTATGAGGAGGTGGAGATCCGGGTAGGACCCCGTGTGCCAGCCCGTGATGGGGAGCGGGACACGGGGCCGGGCACCCAGCGGGACACCCCAGCACCCAGGGTGGAGGAGCTGGGGGACAGCGAGGCAGAGGGGGACACGGTGAGCGTGAGCGACGTCCTGAAGGACTCCGCCGACCGGGAGAAGATCTACATGAATCAGTCGACCAACTATTACAACCTGGTGCCCGGCATCGAGCTGGAGGACTCGGATAACCTGGAGTATGAGAACATCGACCTGCACTGAAGGGTGGCTGGGGACAGGACCCGGGACTCGCAGGGCAACAGGCGGTCGCTGTGGCTGGGGGAGGCGTGAGCCGTCCTGCCACGGCTTGCACCGGCTGTTTCCAAAGCTGCACCCCCAAATTCCCCTGCCTTCCCCTGTACTCCCATGTACACCCCTCGCTTGCCGTGTGCTGCAGCTGGGCAGGGCTGTGAGTGGCTTTGGGCACCGGGGGTTTGCCATGGGCTGGCGGTGTCTGGGGACGCCAGGCACCCAGGAAGGATGTGGAGGGGAGGTGGGGGCTGTCTCGTCTGGTTTTTAGGACCAGGTGACAGCACAGTGTGTGCCAGGCCCACTGACCAGGACCTCTGTCCGCTCTGGAGCCAGCTGGCATCTGGCACGGCCCCGCTGCCCCCCAGCCTGCGGATAATGGGGTCTGGAGATGAGAAACGGGGTCTGTGTGCAGGGTCCTGTGTGGGCTTGGCAGGGGCTCACTGCAAAGGGGAGCCTGGAGTGGCCCTGCCTGCTCCCCCAGCACATCCCGCCCTGCCCCGCTGCATCGCACATGTGCTGCGTGCATGAGTGCGTGTGCACACGCGTGTGCGAGGACTGGGCACGAGCAGGGCCCAGCAAAAGGCTTCCGTGCGTGTTTGCGAGGTGCTCAGGGCGTGCCACCGGAGCACGGGGGCCCCTTGCAGCCTCCCCTACCCGATGTGCTGCCGAGCCCTGCAGGACCCAGCTGCCGATGCGAAATAAATCGTTTTACTCTTGGCAGCGCGGCTGCACCCTGTCTCTGCTGGGCTCGGGGCGGTGGGTGCCGACCCGCGGGACTGAGCCAGCCACGGCCCGTGATTTACAGCCCGGCGAAGGAAGCTGCCGGCCTGCTGCAGGTGCGGTGCTTGCCAGCCGGGGCAGGAAAGGCTGGGGGTGCAGTAAATCACCTCCCTGCACAGGCACCCCCCCGGCTCATCCACCCACGGGTGCCCCAGCCCTTCTCCGGGGATGCAGGCAGCCTCATGTCCCGTACCCAAGCCGCTTTCTCCAGCAGAAGGAGAGGGATGAGGGGCAGCAGGGGGATGCACCGAGGGCATTTCCCGGGCTGGAAGCCCCCAGCTCCATGGGTCGGAGCCATGGCCGGGCCGGGCCCCGTGCCCGGCAGGAAGGGAGCCGGTCAGGGCGGGACGCGGTGCTATGGCCGGCAAAGGAAGCCGCGTTTCCTGCCCGGCGCAGCCTCGGCAGCCCACGGTGGGACGGAGCCACAGACCCCGGCGGTGCTCGCTCCTGCCTGGGCTGGGGGCATGAGCACCAGCGCGGGTCGGGGATGAGGACGGGATGGTTTCGCTGCACGTGCTGCCATTCCTCGCGGATGTTTCCCACTGTTTTATGTCCCGCTGGGATTTGCCCTTCCAGCTCCCTCCCAAGGCCCTGAGAAAGTGGCCCCGTGCCAGCCTTTCCTAAGCCTCCACCATTCCCGCCTGGTACCGCAGCCAAGGGACACCCAGGGGACCCCGCTGTGCCCCAGCTCTGCTGCCCAGCCCCCAGCCCATGCTGTCCCCCAGCCCTCCCGGGAACACAGAGGGACCAGGAGGTGCCACAGTGCACAAGCAGGCAGCCTGGGGCCAGCTTGCTCCCCTGCGCCCGGGGCTGCGGCCACTGCCTTTTGCTGGCAGCGGGGATGCGGCAGCGATGGACACGTTGTCCCTGGGTGCCCCAGAAATGCCCCACAGCCCCCCCGGGCCAGCTCTGCCTGCAGAGCCTGGGGTCGCGTTCCCAGGGCTGCCAGGAGCAGTGACAACCTCTGTCCTTTCCCCTCCTTATCATGGAGCCTAAATTCAGCCACCGCAGCTGCGAAGGGGAATGGCCCAAACCACCCCGCTGGGGACCCCTCCCCAGGTCCGACACCAGCAGCTCCCACCGCCATCTCCGGGCGCAGGGAGGTGTGACCAACCCGCAGTTCCCTGTTCCCTGCCCGTGACAGCTCCAATCCATCACGTGGAGGGCTCGGCCGATGGGTTCACACCGGGGTATTTAGGGAGGAAGGCACCAGGCGCAGATAGGGACGTGCAGAGGCTGCAGCAGCGTGGGGAGGGCGTGGGGCGATCTGGCCGATGGGCACCGGTGCTTGGTGTGGCAGCGAGCACGCGTCCCGGCCGGCAGCGTGTACCCCACTTCTCCCCCGGCAGTGAGATAAGGGCATTTCTGCCCCGAGGCACAGGGCTGTGCCACGATGACTGTCTCGTACACGCTGAAAGTCGCCAACTCCCGTTTCGGGGGCTTCTCCAAGCTGCTCTTCCGTTGGAAAGGCAGCATCTACAAGCTGCTGTACAAGGAGTTCATCGTCTTCGTGGCGCTGTACGCGCTGCTCAGCATCGTCTACAGGTGAGTGGGGTCAGCGCGTCTCCGCAGGTCGTGTCACTCCCTGTGCCCTCGTTGCCATACATGCGGGGCCACGTCTTGGGGCAGGGACATGCAGAGATGCCCCATCAGTCATGGACCCCACACTGGGAGGGCAGAAGCCCAAGAGATTCCCCCAGGGAGGGTTGGGGAGGGCAGGGGAGTGGCTGGGACCCCACAAGGAGAAGGGGACCCAGGCGAGGACTTTTTGTGGGGGTCCGAGGCAGCGCCCCAGCCCTGCTGCTTGCCCCTGACCCTGCTGCGTGCCCGCTGCAGGCGGCTGCTGACCGAAGAGCAGAAGCGTCTCTACACCAAAGTGGCTCAGTACTGCAACCGCTCCACGGACCTCATCCCCATGTCCTTCGTCCTAGGTACGGGTCCCTCTCCTGCTGCCCCTTGACCTGAGGATGCCCCCACACTGCCCATCCTGCCCCCATGCCAAAATTTCCTCCAGACCCCCTTGGCTGCGGGCTGGAGGAGCCCCAGGGATGGCACTCAGCTCCTGAAGCCACCGAGCGCAGCTCCCTTGCTCGGGGGATGCCAGTGGGAGGCTGTGCAAGGGACACCTTATCTACAAGAGGTGGCTGTCCTGCCCCGTGCTGCCCATGCCCAGCAGGGAAGGGGAAATGTTTTGCCCTTTTCCAGGGCAAGGGAAGAGCCAGGGATGTCTCCACCTCCATCCCCAGGGAGAGCAGTCCAAGGGGAAGGACAACATGCTCTTTATCTCCTGACCCGTCACACCTAGAAAGCCATCAGGTCCCCTGGCATGGGCTCGTCCTCACCTCAGCCCACGGCTCAGAGCCCCCCACGTGCCATCTCCGCACAGGTTTTTACGTCACCCTGATCGTGAACCGGTGGTGGGCCCAGTACACCAGCATCCCCCTGCCCGACCAGCTCATGTGCGTCATCTCCAGCAACGTCCACGGCAAGGACGAGAGAGGGCGGATCCTGCGGCGCACCCTCATCCGCTACGCCAACCTGTCGGCCGTCCTCATCCTGCGTTCCGTCAGCACCAGGGTGCTCAAGCGCTTCCCCACCATGGACCACGTGGTGGAAGCGGGTGAGGGGGGGCAAACCCTGGGGCTGACGGCTTGAAATGGGGGGCGAGAGAGCTGGGAACCTCAGAGGTGTCCCCGTCACCCTGGGGTGTGCTGGAGGGCTGGAAGGGGGACAGCCTCCCAGGTCCCTTGCAAGTATCCTTGACCCACATGCGAGGTGGCATCCAGCCCCAGTGTGGAGGGGCTATTTCCCTGCATGGACATTAAATTCATCCCCTCTGCCCAGAGCATGTCCCCCAGGGCTGTAGATTTCACGCAGACCTGGAAAACCCTGTGTTCCCCTTGGGGACCGTCCCCAAAAGGTTCCTTTCCCCCCGGCTGGGGGTCCACGGCGCTGAGCCTCTGCCGCTCGCCCTCTCCCCCGCCGCAGGCTTCATGACGCAGGACGAGCGCAAGAAGTTCGAGAGCCTGCACTCGGACTTCAACAAGTACTGGATCCCCTGCGTGTGGTTCACCAACCTGGCGGCCCAGGCCAGGCGGGACGGCCGCATCCGCGACGACGTGGCCCTGCGCCTGCTGATGGACGTGAGTCAGCGCCGGGTGCGCAGCGGGGCCGGGCACTGCGGGGGGCTCGGGCAAAACCCGTCCTTGTCCTCTCTGCCAGGAGCTGAACCTGTACCGGGCCAAGTGCAGCATGCTGTTCCACTACGACTGGATCAGCATCCCCCTGGTGTACACGCAGGTGGGTGACCAGACCCCAGCCATCGAAGCCCTCTTGGTGAAAGCGCTTGGTTCCCACTTTGCACCCGGTGCTGCCGGTTCATACCCAGCAGCAATGTGCAGGAGCACGGGGGTGGCCAGGGAGCGTGGCACGGGGGGGGTCACCCCTCGGATGGGCTTTGGACTTTAGCCTGGAGCCCATGAGAGCATCATCAAGCAGCCTCACGTCCCCCTTTGCTGCCACCAGCTGACCCCATGCTCCCTGCAGGTGGTCACCATCGCCGTGTACTCCTTCTTCGCCTTCTGCCTCATCGGGCGGCAGTTCCTGGAGCCACTGGAGCCGGGGCAGGAAGGGGATCTGGACATGTACGTCCCCCTCTCCACCCTCCTGCAGTTCTTCTTCTACGCCGGCTGGCTGAAGGTGGGACATGGCCAGGTGGCCGGGCTGGGCCTTACAGGGGGTGCCTGGGGGTCCCTGGCGCAGGGCATGGCACCGGCCACGTCACGGCTGGCAGCCCCTGGGGACATGCCACACCAGAGCACCAAGCGGATGGAGGCTGCTCACCACGGGGCACTGAGTCCACACATTTCAGGTGCCCCATGGGCAGGCCGAGGGATGGAGAGCCTTGTGTCCTTGTCCCTGATCCCCGTGTCACCTGCCTCCTCCCTCCCCAGGTTGCAGAGCAGATCATTAACCCTTTCGGGGAGGACGATGATGACTTTGAGACCAACAAGCTGATAGACAGGAATCTGCAGGTGGGTCTTGTCCCAGGCTGCCGTTGCGTTGGGTGGGCACAGGGACATCCCTGCAATGTGGCAATGGGACCCGTCCCCTGCCAGCCCCAGCCCTGCTCCTGGTCTTTGTCCAAATTAGATTCCCATGCGAGGAAGGGGCCTGCACCTTGTCCCTCCATCCCCTGCCCATGCCTGTGTCTGCTCCCCACGGCAGGGTCAGCATCCCTCCAGGGGACACTCAGCAGCCTGGCACCGCTGCTCATCCCCACCACCCAGGAGAGCATTTAAAAGAGGAAAGCCCCAAATGCAGCCAGGAGATGGACTCGGAGCCTCCCTGGCCCCTTACAATCCCTGTGAGGCTGGTGCTGGCAGCAGGACCTGCCGACACCAGGTCCTCACAAAGCCACCCCCGTCCCCTGCCTGTGCCATGCCCAGGTGTCCCTGCTCTCGGTGGATGACATGTACCAGAACCTGCCACCAGCTGTCAAGGACAAATACTGGAACGAGTCCACCGCTCAGCCCCCCTACACCATGGCCACCGCCGCTGAGACCCTGAAGCCCTCCTTCCTGGGCTCCACCTTCGACATGCGGTGAGTGCACGGCGCAGCCCAGCCGGGCCCCCCTGCTGGGGACCTGGGGGGCCCCTGCCTCTGCCACGCCGGTGACAGCTACCCCGGGGCTTGCTGCGCTGTGCCCTGGGTGCCACCATCCCGGCAGGCCCTGTCCAGGGCTGGGCATCCCCAAGCCGTCAGCGGGGACCTTGGGGACGTGTGGCTGTCCCCATCACCCCACTGTGCTCCCCCAGCATGTGCGAGGACGCGGAGCAGAGCCAGCCGGTGGAGGCCTCGCCGAGCATGTCGCGCATCCAGACGCCCCTGCTCAGCCGCTTCCTCGCTGCCGCCTCCCCCGCCATCAGCATCAAAAATTTTGGCCGGGCCGGCCGAGCCACCCCCCACCTGCGGCGTCCCCGGGGGGACGGCGCCTTCCCCTCCCCGCACCCCGGCCGCCCCGAGGACCCCGAGGCGGTGGCCCGCATCGAGGAGGAGGAGACGGAGGATGAGGAGAGCCGGGGCAGCGAGCCCCCCACGCCGGGCGGCCGCCTGGGGGGACTCCAGTCGCCGAAGGCCTACGAAATGCAGAGGAAGGAGCTGCCACGGATCCAGGTGAAGGCACCGTCCAGTGAGAGCATCGGGGCTGAGCAGCCAGGGGGCTGGGAGCCCTGAGGGTGCCCCGATGGCACCCCCTGCCCCGGGGTGCCCCTGACCCCGGGCACCCCCTTGTATCCCCCGGCCAGGAGCGGGACCCTGCCCGGTCTTTCTCCACCCAGCCCCGAGCCAAGATTTGTCCACAGTTTGGTGGGGAGATCCTGGTGGTTTTGGGGTTGGGCACACAGCATTCAAAGCTAGCTGTTAGCCCCAAAACTGCAGGATTTCAGCCCATCTGTGTGATGATGCCACTGACTTGCATGGCCAGGCTCACTCCCTGCTTCCAAGGACTGACAGAGGGGACAGAGTCACAAAGCAAGAGACAGGACAAAGGCATTCAACACCGTGGTGGTGATGTCCCCTCAATATTAATAAAGCTGTTGCCAGCCTCAGCTCTGAGGTTCTTTCTTGTCGGTGCAGATGGTGAATTCCATCCCGTGGACTGACACCGGTAACATTTGTGGGGTATTAGACCAAGTGATACAGCCAGACACTGTAAAGCAAAAGATGCTTTCAGCCTCTGTGGATGGATTCCTACGCCCAGATGTGTTTTCCCTGAGTATATTAGCAGAGCTGCTAAAAATTCCCTTTCCTGCGAGTCTTGCTCTCCCTTTCCCAAAGCCACCTTTCCTTTAAAGCTCCCATTTCTCCCAGCAAGCCAGCCCCATTCCTCCTCCACAGCCCTCTGGGCCACCTCTGGACCTGTCGCAATGTCACTGCCAGGCCATTTCCTGGATTGGAGCGCGTGCCTAGCCCCAGCTACCCGGCTGTCTCTTTCTGGCTCAGTGTGCTGCGGACTTGCCTCCCCTGGGCAGGTAAATCACCGCGCACACCCGCAGCGCTAAGCCAAGGCCAGAAACAATAAATCCTACTGCCAGGCTGCACAAGGTCCCACAGCCTGTGTCACCACAGGACCCAGAGCTGCCACGTGCCCCTGGCTGGCTGCCACTCTGTCCCATTCCCATGTCACACCTATGGCATGGTGATGGGTGCCGGCTTCGTTCCCACGGGCCATTGCCCTTGGCTGCCGTGTCTCAGAGCAATAACACCGATGTCCTTTATAAGCACCGTGCATTGATGAATTAGGCATAATCCTGCTCATCAGGGGCCGGGTTTACAGCCCCTGCCCTTACCCTAGCGTGGCACTTGTCTCAGTTTCTCCATCTGTACAAAGTCCCCCAGGAACACCCTGAGTCCTGTTTGCTCTCCGCAGAGGGTGAGCAGAGAGAAGAAACAAACCCGGAGGAAGCAGCCGTGACGCATCCCTCCCAAATGCCCTTTATCACGTCCGCCCTGCCTCTCTGGAAACAGGCGTTGCTAGAAAGCAGGGAAAGTTTACACGAGATCACTATGGAGAAGGAATGTGCTTGTGCAAACGTCACACCCAGCCAGGTCCCACCTCGAGTCTCCAGAAGCGCCTGGTTTCACCCATCCAGGCACAGCTCTGCTCACAGTGCCCCACAGCCGGGCCATAAGGCAGCAGTACCGCGCTCCCACCAGGGCACCAGCGTGCTGCTGCAGCCAGTCAGGTATCAGGCACCACGTTTTGGTGCAGTTGGTGTGTCTCTACATCCATGACGCTGATGCACTCGTCACATGCTGCAGCCAGGGCATAGCATCACAGGAAAATCTTCAAGACCCCAAAGCATTATTTGTAGGGCAGATGGTCCACGTGAAAGAGCTAGAAACAGGAGCTTAGCAGTTATTCTGATGAAGGAGCATAAGGGCTGCCAGGTGGAAAGAGGCACCACGATCTGGCTGCACACTTTATTCACTACAGCTCTGCTGGGGGCAAGTTGACCACAGACTCTGTGATTTCAGAGCTAAAAATTGTGAGGCTTGGGCTGCAGGTAGTCTCCATCTCACCAGAGCACTCCTATGAATAAATGAAGCTTTTGTGAAAATGTAGAAGTGGGGTCAGGTATGCACTTGGCAGGCACCAGATGTGTGAACATCTGGACTGCCCCCACTGGCCAAGGACTAGCCTGTAAATAGGCTGAAGATGCAAGCCAAATACCTGCCCAAAGCACTTAGGGACTAAATGCCCAGATGTTACATTACTTTATTTGAAGTTATTCATCATCAAATGCCCCAACACATCTGGAAAAGCTCTTTTTGTTCATCACAGCTTTCCAATCCCACCAGAAGTGACAGGGCAGAAAGCTTGTACCCAGCTTTCGAAAGGGGCAGACCATGAAGAGAGCCTGCCCCTTCTGCTAGAAGGAATTTCTCTTGCACTGGAATGAGACCAAGGAGGTCAGGGAAAGACCAGCCAGTCACTTAGCAGTGCAGCCACCTTCAGCCAACAGCTGGTTTGAAGCAAGATAGGGGACCCTGAAGGTGAGTGTGCAACCAGGCAGGGAACACTGAGCCACAGCAAAAGGGGCCGCTGGTGCAAGCCAGAGGATGGGGGCACGCACAACCTGGAAAGTACAGGCAGGAAGCACCAGCTGCAGGAGCCAGAGGTGTAAGTGACACCCGTTTTCAGCCAGACGCAGTGCTGCAGCTCTAAAGCCGCTATACCCCCTCTGCTGAGGCAGCTGGGCACCAGGCATAGCCCCCTTCCTTGTTGCAAGGCCCCAGTGCAGCCAGCACTTACCTAATATACAACAGCGGGGGGAACGCATGCCCAGCCAGAGCCTCTCAGCTCCCAGAAAGCCAGAACTCCAACAGGGATGGACATTTGAATCTTCCTTCTGCAGTCAGATTTTTAGTACTGAAATTCCCCATTTGAGTTTCATCATACCTCCTTTACAGCTATCTACGCAGGAAAAAAATAATCTCCAGAAGTTATAGATGTGAAGTTGTTGGCACTGGGATTAGGCAGCTGTTGATCTCTGCTGTCTGATACCTCTCTCCCACACCCATCTGGTCCATTAAGTCACTGTCCTAGAACCCAGTGAGATATTTTAAGTCAAGAGCATGCAGGGTCAGAGCTTGCCTGAAGACACAAAAGCACTCACCAATTCCAGGAGATCCTTCTTGCCTTCACATTTTACAGGCACAAGGAGCTACACAAGCCCCCTCCACCCTGCACACACAAATAAGCACACTACCCATTTATTATAGTAGATTCTTGGGTTTATTGGTTCTCTCAGCAAAATAGTTTATTTTCATTTGCCTTTTCTGGCCTTGATCTTCCTCAAATAGAATTCTAGTTCCTTGCCTTCCAACACATAGCCATCAGCTCGGCCACACTGTCCAGGTCTGGAGGCAATGCAAGCTGCAAGGAGAAGTAATTCAGTTAAATTAAATAATTCACTACTCCAGTATATACAGAAACGGAAGGAAACGCTACATGCAGTCTCTCTGCAAAACCACAAATGAGCAAGGATCAGTAACAGATACCAGCTTATGTGCTGGCTTAAGTACCTCCCCCAGGAGATCTTGCTCTTGAACCTGCTCTGCTGGACTGCACCCACAATGAAGTCCTCTTCAGATCTCCAAACTGTCATCGCTCAAATTCAGTAGCAGAACTGGACAAAGGTCTCATCACCAGAAGACTTCAAAATACTGAACTATTCACACCAGAACGTGAAACGGGTAAAAGCCATTTATGTACATGGCTGGGCTTTGTCTGACACACAGTACACCCACAGGTCTTTGCTCATTTTGCAAGTCTCAAGTCCCACCATTTCCTTTAAAGGCCAACCAGGAATGACCTCTAGCTGGGACACGTAGCAATTCAAGCTACACAAACAGATTTCCCATTCCTGCCAGGACTGAGCTATCTCCAGAGAAGGTAAAAGAACAGCTACTCAACACCCAGAAGATACTCCTGCAAATAGACTGGGAGAACACCCCCACTGCTTTCACACAGCTTGTAGAACGTAAAATGATCCCAAGAGCAAGAACAGTATCTGCTCTGGCACCCTGTTTGTGCCCTGACTCCCTTATCCCCCACCCACACTAAGGTTCTCAGGGACTCACCAAGTAGCTTTCCTTGCTGGAACTGCTCCTCAAGAATACTTGCTATCTTGGCATTCTTCTTTCGTTCATCGTATTTTTTCTGGATCTTCTTTGAACGCTTCTTGTTCAAGATTTCCTCCTCTTCAGGAGTCTAAAACAAGACCAGAAGTAAAGACAAGGTTAGCATTAAGTGAAGACAAGGTTAAGCATTAAGCTACCTCCTGCGAGAGCAGGTCTCCACTAACATCAAAGAAAACCCTTCTATTCTCAGCACTGTCATGTTTCCCAAGTCCCATCTTCCAGAGGTGCAAATACTTCAACCTAACAGAATCAGGCGCTGCTTTTCACTTCTGAGGCCAAGAAATGCAACACTGCTGCCTAGTCATTGTTGATAAAGCACAGCGCCTTCAGGAAACACGCTCTAGACAGATGAATCTGCAAAGGTTACCTTAATGAATTATCCTTCCTCCAAAAAAAAAAAAAGTGAATACTTTTTCCTTCTCTAGACAGGAGAGCACTTGGGTGTGGTACAAGTCCTGGCAGACAGGTCACAAGCTCTCCCCACGCTTCTGAACTACACAGTGGTCAGCTAACAAGTGCTTTACTTTTCAATGCAAAGAGACAACTTCAAGCTGAATGCTACACATAGGTGTTGAAATAACTTAACAGTCTGGGGTTTGGATCTTAAAATCAGAGGCGATGACTCTGGATAAAGACACCTTAAGCAAGCAGAAGTTTAGTCAGCAATCCATGAGCTTCTAATCAGAGCACAGTAATTCCCCAGCACAAGGACCTGACTGCAAAGTCTTCCTCAGCATCACAAAGTGTCATCGCTCTCCCTTCAGTAGCAGAACTGGACAAAAGTATCATCATTAGAAGACAGGTCAACAGGCAGGCCCTTGTGCACAACCAGGTGCAATGCCTCAGAGACAACGTTGTGGTCCTGAACCATTAACACAGCCAGACTTACTCTGCAAAGTGACAAGAAGTTGATAGGCACCCAACCGATTCTGGCAGGCACTGTTCAGTCACGATGGCAACCTGCCTCTAGCAGGGCAAACTCTACTCTTTCAAGGACTCAAAATGACTCTCAACCCTGAAGAACCTGTGCAATCCCAGACATACCAATTTGGCACCCTTCTTGCGTCCAAGGGGCAAGGCATAGTGGGCTTCATACCACTGCCGGTATGGGGTGCTGTCTACAAGAACAATGCAGTTCTTCACCAGGGTCTTTGTCCGCACCAGTTCGTTGTTGGAAGCATTGTAGACAACATCAATAATCCTGGTCTTGCGAGTGCAGCCTTTCAAAAGAAGAGTATGAATTCAAACCTACAGGAATCAGGCAACTGAGAAGACAGTCCACAGCATCTCACGCATACCCTAAAATCATCTCACACATCACCCAATCAAATGTCCTCCAGCTTTCCTGCCACTGACTTAAATGTATCTTAAAGACGCATCTATTTTTCATCAGTCCAACTTTCTGCTGCTAGGATGTATGTACTTCCTAGAATTACTGAAATAAGCTTTGCTGAACAGGGCTGCTCTGTAACATGCACTAGAAACCGTTTTTATAGGATGAGAGATTATGAGTAAACAGAGAGGAAGCTGGTGTTTTCACCCTTCGTGGCCCACCTGAAGCATTCAGTATTTGCTACTAGAATTGACCGTTTAGCAGTTGCCAACCCTGAAGACACAGCCCTCCTTGCATGCAAAGGACAGGTACAAGATGGGTTTTCTTCTCTTCACTCGTGTACCTCGTACTTGTTCTGCAACACGTGCTCAGTCCCTTCATTCTATGATACTGCCCATGAATGACAGCACTTTTCACGGTTTGGACAATGCTCTGTCATCAGTGAGAAGAAAGCATGTGCTTTCTCCCTCGTGCCACACTGGTCACTGAAAAACCTTACTGATGGTTTTATCATCATACTGGGGAACAGTGACTGGGCCCAAGCTCAAGCTGAACGGCTTTCGTTCTGTAATTCAGAGAACAAAACCCACCTCAGTGCAATTATTACAGTCTACCCTCTTGTTTCTGTGCTTCCCACTTCTGCTTAGCGAAGCAGGAGTAAGAATTAAAATGCATGTGCTACTGTAACATTGCCACAGGCCAGTCCTTCTCAGAAAAATCCCCAACAACCTTCTCTCTTGTACAGGACCACCTAACTTCTCGGTAAATGTTCATCAATAAACTGGGCAGCATGCAAGTTGCATTTACAAAGACCTACAGATATTTTGCCTTTTTTCCCCTCCCCTAATTTCCCACACCCTCATAAGCGGGCAGTACAAGCACGTCACTCAGTGTAACTATGACACTCCTCTCACTGTGAACCTAGCAGACGTCCAAGTCTCCTAAGGCCACGTAAGGTCAAAGTTATCATCACCGTGCTCACTGCTTCAGACCCAGTTCTGCAAACTCCAGAGCATTCAAAATCAGACTAGAAAACTACATTTGTTTCATTGCCCCTCTACTCTGTATCTGTACTGGAGACCAACGCATCCATGAAACATTTTTCACATGCATCAGACTTATAATGTACTTACATTCAGATCCCCAAGAGAAGTTTCCAACATCCAAACGAAGGGCACGGTACTTCTTATTACCGCCACGAACCCTCACTGTATGAATCCGACGTGGACCAATCTAGAGTCAGAAACAAAAATCAGTGGTGTTAGTGCTGGTATGCTGCACCGCACACACAGGAGCCCAGCCAAGTTCTAAACTCAAAGGCAATGTAGTCAGTGTAACTATGACAAACCCCAGCATCGGCAGATACAATAAGCAACCAAAACGGTCTGTTGCATCTACCTAAGGTAAAAATTTCATCACTCCAATTGCCTCTAACTACAAAAATGTATCACTGCTTTTCACAAACATAAAGGAAAACGCCACCTTTTATTGAAGTAGTGACAGATCTTTTATCGCTCACAAAACACAGAGTATTTTTAAGCCTCTAACAGCACACAAACAACAAACCAATTTTGAAAAAGCTACTAACTGTCCTCCCCAAATCACCCACCTTAGTGTTGGCAGGAGGCCGCCCCAACTCATACTTCCTTTTCTTGTGGTAGGGCTTCCTCTTGCCCCCAGTCTTGCGACGCTTATGCCAGTTATCCCTGGAGATACCTGAATGGAGAGTAGTGTGGTCAGAAGATGGCATGGATTCCACCTGGCCATGGCTGGGCAAGGTTCTGAGTCCTCAGCTCTCCAAGGTTGGTATCCGCACAGAGCACTCAGCCTTATGCAGCAGTCAGAGATGCTTCATCATTGAAACTCAGAGCCGCCTCGACCTCCTCTCTTCCAGCAGCTCTGCACAAGGCAGGCTCCCTCCCTCCACCACATCTGCAGGGGTCCCCCCCAGCCCTCTCCAGGAAGCAGCCTCCAAGTTAACTCCCAGGACCTACGGGAAGGGTCCCATCCCAAGATGCGAAGCCCCCTCCAATGCATACCTTACGCTATGTACTGAATCTTGCGGGTCCTCCTTGGGAAGGGACCCCCCGGTCCACCCAATTGCTAGGCCCTTATGGGAAAGATGCTCCCTCTGCATCCCCCGAGCAGCACGACCCAGGGGCGCTGCGAGGCAGCCCAGCACCCGGGGCCTGCAGCAAGGCGANGGGCAGGCAGCAGCAGCGGAGCAGGCGGATGGCAGCGGATAGCGAAGAGGCCCCGCGGCAGCGCCACTCACCCATGGTGCAGCACCGGCGCAAAGAGGCGGCGCTGAGGCTCACGGGGCGGTTTGGCGCCGCGAGCTCTCGCGAGGCCGTGACGTCAGCGCGCTCCCACCGCGGGCGTGCGCCGTTGCCAGGCGACGCGGCGGCGGTGATGGCGGCCTGGGCCCGACGGGGCCGGTGACCCCCCCCCA
>VXAA01006436.1:0-51523 GCA_013399115.1 Anseranas semipalmata
TCTATGATTCTATTATTCTAACTTAAGAAGAGTGTTGGCATCAAAATAGGCAAGCTGAGATCTGCCCATGTTTGCATCTGTGTAGATGTCATCTGCAAGATAAGGATTTTTTGTTGTGAGCAAATGAATAGATAGCCCTTTTTAAACCTTGCTCTCACTGCACTGCTTCAAGACTAGTAAGTTTAGTCATGTTCCTCAGAGAACAAGCTACCAAGTGAGGACTGAGTTCCTTGGACGAAGTCTGTTGAATTGGCCTGTCATTGCTTCATAAAAACAACAACAACAACAACAACAACAACAACAACAACAACAACAAAACATCCAGCACACAAAATTTCTTATCTGTATTGGATATTCTTTCAGAAGAGATGCTCCTTTTTAATTAAGTTATAGGTTAGACACTGATATTATATAGTGTAGATCTGTCTCTTGTTGTACATTAGTTCAGACTAGATTATTTTAATGCTCACTGAGCACCTTAAAACCTAGTACAGACCTTCCATCCTTGTTAACACTTCACATCCTGTTTAGTACATACAGTAAACAAAGGCAGAGTAATTAAGCCTACAGAAGTAACAATTAGCAATGCCTCTGACAACAACCAATAATGAATGTCTAGGCAAGCATACAGAAACAAGCATATATGGATATTTTCTCAACCTGCAACATTCTGTGGTTCAAATTTACACATATTGAAGATATTTTGGATTAAAAACCTGGATTATCTTTATTCAAGCAATTTATCTAATTCCTTTTTGAATCCATTTAGTCTTTTGGTAATCAAGCATCATTTGGAAAGGAATTCCATTGCTTGATTCTTCACATCATGTGAAGAAGTCTCTCCTCCTGCTTATTTTGAAACTGCAATTTTGTTTGCTTCCTCAAGTAGAAACTTCATAATCTGCTCACCTATTGAGTGCTATCCATGATTTTATAGACTTCTATCACACCTGTTTTTCATGCTAAAGAGTTGTCATCTATCTATCTTTTCCTTCAGTGGAGAATATCTGTGGAATTAATCTTAAAAGGCCAGTGGAATGCTAATACTCAGACAGTAGCTTCTGGAGGTATAATTTTCATGCACTTCCAGTTCTTGTGAATCATGTTCTTTCTTCCCTCTCCCAGTGCAATGACATTTCTATGTTCTTGTCCTAGCCTACTACTTCTGCCTCATATGCAGCCTCTCACGTTCTAAAATTCTGAATTTTGAGGACCATGTATACTGATTTATTCTGACTAGCAGTCTACCATCAATAGGCATATAAGCCTATTATGAATCTCAGTGGCAGTCTCAGGACTAATAAAAGTCTTACATTTGGGTGAGTATCAAACAGAGGTTTAGGGATCCTTAAATAGCTTAACCTTTTGCTTCTGTTTAAAGAAAGCAGTCACTGCAAGGAGCAAGCCCAAAGAAACAATGTAGTGCTCAGAGTTCAGACATATTTCCTTTCAGACATATTTTTGCTGTGCAGAAATGAAATCTTTCTTCTTTTTTTTTTTTTTTAAAATTTTTATTTATTTATTTATTTATTTTAATCACAGATAACTTCAAAACAAATCCCATTGATTAATCTGTCATGGGTTGAGTCATAAAGTTTCCTCTATATCAGCTTGCCTGGAAACTGGTTCTTTGCTTCATCTTGAAAGAATACACACCTCTCACTGTCTCAGACTTCTTTTAAACCTGTGTGGGTCTGTCAAACAGGAAGAAAAAAAGAAGGCTAAGTCCCTGCTGGGGAGTCCATCTGTCAGGTGGTGATGCTAAATTAACTTTCTGTATAAAAGTAGAGCTTTTCTTCCCAAGAAAGAGTAGTTGCTCTGACTTTTCAGACAAAATATGAAATGTATTTTCCTTTATATGTCTCACTGGTACTAGTAACTTTTTGCTATCTTTTTTTTTTTAAAAAATATTGTTATCATTATTATTTTATTTTTTATATTTTTTTATTATTATTATTAAGGTGCAGGTGTAGTTTTTAAAACTACAGACTGATGATGCTTCAGAAGTCAGGCACCTAGTTCTGGGAGAGGAATTCATGGTGCTAAACTAGGCATCGATGCTCTAGATACATCATATGGGGAACACTAAAGCTCTGACATACAGCCCATCTGAATTGGCAAAGAGCATCTAAGACTCTGTTTCCAGCGCAGCTTAGGCTATCTCCCTACAGAAGAGGTTATGTTCCTCTAGGACCAAGATTCAGTCCTGCAGAGTCCTGGCACTATTTCCAGCCCCGAAGTACCTAGCACCCCCCTGGGAATGGGATCTTGGCAGTTCTTACACTTGATCTCACGGTTACTCTGTCTTTAATTCAGTGATATTTCCAATTTAAAGTAGACAAAAGGGCCTGGGAGTTGATACTGACAAATAACCGCTTCAGATATTGAATGTTTCAAGATCTTAATGACCTGAGGCTTGTGTTTCCTGAACTTGGATTTTTAAATTTCACCTGCAGTACCATTGGTTGTCCAAAGGCTTTGCTGCATACCTGCCCAGCTGTTCTAAGAAATGTAGATGAGTAGTAGGCAATCTTTAACTGTGACTTTAGGCTTCCATATAACTAAAAATCCTGTCCCTCTTTCCCTCATCAAATGACTTTCAGTGTTTCACCTGTGTATAATATGGATATGTATTTCAAAACATGTCTTCTCCCCACTTTTATGACAGTTGGTCTTTTTATTATCTGAATTGTTATGCTATAGAGGTACTCATCTTTCTGCTACATCTGAAGAAAAACAGAAAAATTACATCTGAGTTGTATTTATTGCCATCAGTTTGGTAGCTTTCTTTTTATGGAGGGAAAAATTGAACTTTCAGAGATCTTGCTATCCGTAAAACTGCTGAAGCAAGGTCAAGCATTTCAATGTGGAGATAAAATGTTAATAAATAGGGGCCATTGTCCCACACTTGAAAATTTATTCACTGCATCAATATGGGATCATTCTCTTCTTGGTTAAATTCAGCTAGTAATTTCTGACTATATTCATTGCCTAGGGATATATTTCTTTACAGTTAAATATCACTAGCTGTGCATGTTGATAGAAGAAATGCAGACAACAATTTATAACCTACACAATAATAAGTAAATAGAATGTTGCCCCTTGGAAGAAATGCTACGGAGTATATAAAAATACAACATTACATTTCACCTGTTTATGCTGAATAGTATTGGAAGAAAACCCCAACTGGAATTCTAATGTCATTTCTGAGCTGCTTCATTGTTGCTGCTCTAAGAACACAAAAACAATGATTTATTGACAGTCAAGGCAATGCAAGATAAATACAAGTGCTGCAAAAACCTTGAGATGATCAAAGTAAATCTTGAGAGGACACACTTTCTATATTTTGTACATTTCTAGATACGCTGTTGTAATAAATATCTTTCCTGTAGCACCAGTAATGAGAAGAACACAAAAGTAAAATGACTGTTGCCCCCAAAATTTAACTAATTAAATAGAAATCGCTCCAAGGCTATTGGAGCTCCAACAACACCCCAACAATTCTGTGAGGTAAAAGGATGAAAGATAGAAAATAATTGCTTTTATTGCAAATGTTTGTATAAAAATATTTTTATTTTTAGAAAATAAAGTTTCATTAAAAATAAAATTCAAATATGTATATGATGGATGTTGTGATTCATACAAGAAGTGAAGTAATTCTGGAAAGGCTAGCAATAAAACTTAAGAAATCATACTGCAACAATAGATTTGGATAGGTTGTAGGGGACGAAAAAATTGTCAAGAGTTCCTAAAGAGATGCTTGGAAAGAACTACACATAGTAAAGAAGAGCTAAAGGGGTCCTTGGCTGCATGTAGAGGAAGTAGCAAGTAGGAAGATGTTTTCACTTCTTTCTACATCTATAGAAACAAATTTAAAGGGGAATACTATACATAAATACTAGAATATAGAATCATATAACCATAGAATCACAGGATGGCTTGGGTTGGAAGGGACCTTAAAGATCATCTAGTTCCAACCCCCCTGCCATGGTCAGGGATGCCACCCACTAGATCACAAGTTGTTCAAAGCCCCATCCAACCTAGCTTTGAACACTTCCAGAGGTGGAGCATCCACAACTTCTCTGGGCAACCAGTTCCAGTGCCTCACCACCCTCACAGTAAAGAATTTCCTCCTAATCTCTAACCTAAATCTTCCCTCTTTTAGTTTAAAACCTTTCCCCCTTGTCCTGTAACTACAATCCCTGATAAAGAGTCCCTCTGTAGGCCTCCTTTAGGTACTGGAAGGCCGCTATAAGGTCCCTCTGGAGCCTTCTCTTCTCCAGGCTGAACATCCCCAGCTTTCTCAGCCTTTTTTCATAGGAGAGGTGCTCCAGCCCTCTGATCATCTTTGTGGCCCTTCTCTGGACTCATTCTAACAGGTCCATGCCCTTCTCATGCTGTGGGCCCCAGAGCTGAACGCAGTCCTCCAGGTGGGGTCTCATGAGTGTGGAGCAGAGGGCGAGAATCACCTCCCTCAACCTGCTGGCCGCAAGTCTTTTGATGCAGCCCAGGATACGGCTGGCTTTCTGGGCTGCAAGCACACATTGCCAGCTCACGTTGAGCTTTTCATCCACCAACACTTCCTCCACAGGGCTCCTGCGTGTCAACCATACCACTCAGCTTGGTGTCATCTGCAGTACTACAGTTCTAATACCATATTTTACAATGGGAAGAAATGTTGGAAAATTATATGTCAGAGACTTTCAGAGACACGCACACACACATGTTTAATGATCAAGTGTTTAATGATTAAAGGTATTAACCTTCCAGTGCTCATTGATCAGAAACACTTGTGATATTCAAAGGTAGATCCATCATAAATAATCACTTTTGTCATCAACTCCACCCCATCCCCTTCCTTGACATCTCCATACCTAACTGCCTACAGAAACCCTATTTTAAAATTCAAATAATCATGTTACTGGAGACACCTTTATTTCCCTGATACCTCTAACTATTTTTCTTGACTATTTGCCGCAGACCCTGCAACACCTTCCCTGACCCAACACCCCACCCTGTCACCCCACAGGGATCTTTCTTTTTATGTTATCTTCTATCCTCTAGTTTTTCCCTACCTCCACAGATGCCTCCAGAGACACCACTACTACTTTTTCTTGGCTGGGAAAGGATTATGTTTCCATTTGCTTACAGATGATCGGAAAATATAATTGTGTTTTCATTAATTAAAAGCCACAAAATATCACAAATTATGCCACAGAGAAAATGGCAATAAAGGAGAACATTTTTGAAAGTACTGGGCTGTTGTCACTGACAGAGAGTCATGCCTTTAGCCCAAATGAAAGGGAGATAGTCCAGGTGTCTGGAATCACAGCTCTGTGTCTTGCTGATTAGACAATACTACGACAACTAAATAAGCTAATAAAGTCCTTCAGGAAGGAATGAAGACATGTTTTCTGTAATTATGTTATCTGCTTTTTGTGGTAACTTCCTATGGCAACAGTTTCCAGATTTCTTGTTATACAGAAAAAGAAAGACAGAGAGAGAGAGAGAGACTGTGTGTCTGGTTCTAAATGTCATACCTTTGGTGTGTGAGCAACCCATAATGACACCACAGCTATTAAGTTTAGGCCAGAGCTCCTGATTAGATGGTAGACAAAAAGTGATACCTTTTAACATTACTGCAGTGCAGAAGACTCAGTCAACACCTAAATCATGTGAGACGTTTCTCCCAACAGTGGTCTTCTGGTGATTACACATAGCTATTTTTAAAAAAAATGTAGGACAATGTACTGGATTTCCCTTCTGTGTCCCTTAGAATCCTTCCATTAAACATCTTCTCAGTATCTCCACCATCTGACCTGAGGCATGTGGATATTATTATATTACTTGAGCTAACATTATGATTAATAGCTCTTTGTGTCTGTCAAAGGTAGACAACATTTGGTCAAACAGCTCCAGATGTCCAGCAGCTCTTGATATTACACTGGCAAACACACCTAACTCTTGAGTCCACTTTATCCTTAGATGCTGTTACTGTTCCATCGTGATACTCACCTGATGATCTCATTACTCAGACACAAGCACTTGTGGTGTATTTATTACTGTCTTCATTTGTCCAAATCTAAGCTGCCAGCTTTTAGATGTGTACCTTTCACCTCTCAGCTGTGACTTTCAGTGCTGTCAGTTATGTGCATTGTTTCCACATGTACTGCATCCTCAGGATGGAAGAGACTAGTTTTGCTGGCTGGTCACATTGTCACTGCAGTCCTTACTATAACTGCTTTAATTGATCATAAGCTCTTTGGAGTCAGTGGGTCATAGCAGTAACAGTACAAAAGAATTGTTGTCAGCCTCCTATCAACCAGTGACCATGCAGGACAGAATTTCCTACCTATTGTATTTTTTCAGCTTTAAAAGAGTTAAAAATGCTGCTATCAGATGCAGCCGTAGTGCAAATCTCACCTGAAACAGTTTTTCAGTCATTTCATTAGACTCAGTATCCGTGACTGATTTTCTTGTTCTAAGATCATTCAAAGTCAAGCATTTCTCTGCTTGCAGGAGATCACTTAATACCTAATTTGGGATGCCATATGTTGAAGATAGAACATTCCGTTTAGCAATGGCAGAATGGCCTGACATATCATTAAGACTAAACTTTTGGAAAGTAGAAAAAAAAAATCCTAAAATGGGTGTATATGTGCCAAAGTAAGAAACAGAACAAAACAAAACAACTTCAGTTCTTTGTGTAATTGGAAATGTAAAGACTTTATAATATCATAAAGATCTCATGCAGAAATTGGTCTGTATGTTTAGTCACACTAGACCGGCACATTCCTTGCCTGTCTCAAGATTTGTTTTTCTGGTTGTTTTTATGTAATTTCTGTAAAAAGTATTTATTGTTATATATAAAAAAAAAAAAGATCAGACTTCAACTAACTTTGTTATAAACCATAGTAGCTTTCACAGCCAACTATGGCTTAGATAAGAGTTTCTTAACATTATCATCTTGCAACTTTATTTGTAGAACAAATCTGAAATAAATACAGGTATTGACTCAATGACATAGATTACTTTTTCTGAACGAATTTTCATTATTTGATTCCTGTATAACTCTGGATTACTTTATTTGCAATTAAAGTTTCTGGATTACATGAGATTTCAAATCTATTTCTACAGATGAAATATCTAAAATAGGCTTTAAATTGTCTTCCAGCATGTTTGACTACTATCATCTACATAGCGTGTGATGTAACACAAATGCATATTTATGAAATATCTTTGTGGCAAACAGAAATGCTGGTAGAATCTTCTCAATTTGATTATCATTTTCTTTTCTCTCTGCCAGAGCACAAGAGACCTATGAATCAAAGCTTCCAGTTAGAGACAGGCTCCTGAATCATATTTAAGCTTGTTTACTGAGTGGTGACTGGCTTACTAGGACCATTAAATGTGAGTACTGGGGCATGTAAGAGTGTTGTCTTTATTTGCTGCAATACTTTGTCATTTTTTCATGACTGTTGCCAAGTTGTGGTACCACAAAACAGTTGTTTTAGAGGAGCAGTTAAAGCTGTTTCACCTGTATGGTTCTGTTCAGCAAGTTCTCAAGGATTTTCTGCATAGTTCTGGGAGGGTTTTCATGTCAGCTACCGTTGTGTTACATTCTTAAATTACTTGATGAGTGTACGTATCCCATGTACTTGACTACTTTTGTCATGGATGGGGTCTTTTGAGAACCAACTTGGTATGTTATCCTTGTGTCCTTGTCATCACTTTCCTCAGTGTCTGCATTCATCTGGGGCTGACGCTGCCATTATCATGTCATCATGTGGGTGTTCGAAATATCTATAGGTACTTCTTTGCTCTTTAATTAAAACATTCTCTATGTCAGTTTATTGCAAAGGGTAAATGGACAATCTTGTAGCTAATGTATGGTGTTTGAAATTGCTCAGCTCAGCTGATCGATTATGTAATCTGGCTTGCCAGGACCTGTCCTTGTTCCCAGTAAAAATGTTTTTTTTCAGCTTGTTGGTGCTGTATATCAGCTAGTGTGCAGACAGGATGATGCAACCTCGGAATAAACCTGAGATTCTCTTGTGAATGCTTATTAATACGGAATTACTTATCTTCCATTTCTCTTCCTAATTATGTTAAAACTGTTAATCCACGTAGTTGACCCAGGTGTTTTAGTAACACCTGTTTTTGCAAGTTCTAATCAGAAGTCCTTCACTATCGTCTTCTTCAGCTGTTTTCAGTAGGAGCACTAAACATGAGCATGCCATTCGTAGTATTTCCAAACTTGTCACTTTCCCCCCCTTCAGCTTTATTACATGTTTTGTCTGCTCTTCTCCTAGTTGTAGATGAGAAAAAGATCTGATTTTGATCAAGCAGTATACCTTTTTTGGTTTACAGTGGTTCTTAAACATTAGGTTTTCATTCTAAGTGAATTCAAACCAACATTTTCAGTTGGGTTCTAATAAAATAAGTTAATACTTCCAGGACTTCCTTGCCCACTGCGTGCAATAAAATAAATACTTGTAGGTCCTCTTCTCTGTTATTTTCCTCCAAGGCATTCATAAGGATGTGGAAGCCATTATATATTATTTCCAATCCTCAGCAAGTTTGCTGAGATGAAGATAAGAATGTTTTCTAGGTACTCTTCCTTTTTCTTTCCACTTTCATATACAGACAGGGTTTCAAATAAAACAGCAATTCCTTGCTTTGCATGAGCTATGGTCATTTCTGACATGTTGTCCTGTCCTTTTTATGTATCAGGAAGCCAGACTGAGACCAAGGACATAAAATGTAAAGTAGAGATAACTCCATTAGATACAAAGCACAATGGCTTCAAGAGATACATTTAATCTAAGAACCCTCTGATAATTAAATATAATTAATTCTAAACAGAATTTGAAGGGATGTAACTTCTACAATTCTGTGTTTTCTGTAAAATTCAGGTCTAGGACATTTATATCTAAAGCTGCCTTTGGTGATTTTTTCACCTTTTATATAGAATACTCTTGTTCAGTATAAGGGTAATATTCTAAAGATCTCTGTGCATGTCTTTAGGGATAAAACTTACAATATGTGAGGCTTTGTGACTTTGATAAGTACAGCTTGTTAAAGAACATATTTTGCCAGTGGGAAGCTATTCTGCAAAAACCTACCAACATACTACATAGGTCTAGCTATTTTTGTGCATATTTATACAGGTTTAAAATCCTCTAAAAAGAAAGCCAACAGGCAAATGAAAACCAAGAAACCATCTCTGAAATCTGGAAAACCAAACAGCCTGTGAGTCTGCTTTTAAGGATGATATTTAGAGTTGTTGTTATTATTATATATTATTTTCCTTTTTTATTCTTATTTTTTTCTTTTTTCCACCAGTCACAAACAAGAGCAGCACCAAGAAAAAAAAAACAACACTGCAATTTAAAGGTAAAATTAAGGTAAAAAAGTACCAAATTAGTTAACAAATTTAATGCCTTTATTGTTGTTTTGATATGTATTTATGTCTCCATTTTCTGATTTTTGTTTCTGACATTAGCCTTTGGTTTTAAATGCATTTAAGAGTGTAGAATGCTGACTTTACATTTTGCTATATATATGTCGGAGAAAAGTATTTTCTACTTTAGCATTTACTTAATCTTCTGCACAGTAGCCTCTCAGAGAAGAATGTTTGTTTATTGCCAGTGAATCATTGTTCTTGTGGATGTGATGTCATTTTTACTGTAAGTGCTGGTTTTCTTGGGAGTTCTTTAGGACAAAATTTCTTTACAGATGATCCATGATCCTTTATAACAAAGGGTCATTAACACAAGACTTTTTTGGCCTGCTTCAGTCTCTGCTTAACATACTGTTATTTCTTATTTGTGTCTTGATTCAGGTATATATTTAAGAAGAGAGGTCTTGTTCTCTATCACTACAAGCCATTTTAAAACATCCCAACCTTCCCTTAAGTTCTCTGCTGTAGCATGTTTTCTTGATCAAAATTCATACTTTGGGGATTTCATGCTACCAATTAAAATCGAAACAGGTCTGAGAATAAGAAGTCACTAGTAGAGAAAACATGTGAGAGATTGCTTTTCTAAATGTGCTATATGGAATGACATATGATGTTTATTGTACAGTGTTGCTTCAGAGTGTTTTTTTTTTTTTTTTTTTAATGGGTCATAAAACCAAGTTAACACATGAATATAAGAGCAACAATCTGGTTCAGACCAAATATCTATTGGAGATAGGTAAGTCTCTACTAAGTGGACACGTGAGCAAGAGTAAGAGCAGGACAAGCATATAGGGTAATTGTCCCTAAAACACTCCATCTATTCTCAGCTGAAGAGGTTTCCCGAGTCTCTTGCAGTTTCTCTAGGTACCATCCCATGTATGTCTCTTCTAAATAATTGTCCAGTCATCCTTTGAAACCAGAGAAACCATTTACATTCAGCAAAATCCTTTGGCAAGGAATATTACATGAAGAACTACCTTCTTTCCTAACAGGGAACACTGGGAATAAGAGGAACATTGCAAATATCTTTGAATTCTTTTAATGCTGTCCAGCACTTAGCTAATGCTTTCATAGAACTGTTTACAAAAACCCTGAAGTTTTGCTTCTAAGTGCTATTGGTCAGCTGAGAGCCTTCCATTTCATGTATGAATCTAGGATTGTTTTTTCCCTGTGCATATCATTTTACACCTACCTGCATTGAATTTCATCTACCATTTGTATATCCAGTTACTCAGTTTGTAAGATCCTTAAAAATCTACCATCATCCTTAGTATATCGAATTACTTTGCATCAAAAGCGTGGCCACTTCTTCAATGTCCACTTCAGGATATTTATGAAAGTGTTGGATAGCACAGAACAGTACTATCTCCCTTCACCACAGGAACTGATGTTTCACTCCTACTTTCCATTTCTGATCTCTTAACCATTTATTCATAACATTTGTCCATGTAAAAATCCCCTGCACTGGTGCAATGTCTGCTTGCTTCCGTTACAGGTCTTGTGAAGACCATTGTAAAAAGCTTTTTAGAAATCCAGACAGGCTATATTAATTTAGTCGTTGTTATCTCTGTGCTTCTCAACTTTATCAAAGAGCATCAGTATATCTCTTGGGCAGAACTTCATAGAAGTCTGTGGGGCTTGATTTTCTCAAACATATTTATAGAGACATCCAATAATTGATGTTTTCTTATGCTCTATATTGACTTGCTTGGTATGGAAGCCAGACTTTCAGACCTGCATTTCCCACAATCTCTCCAGAGGATTTGTGGGTTTTTTTGGTTATTTTTAATAACATCATGTCTGCTACCCTCATCCCTTCATGTATTGAGTTTTACATGAGAGATTACATGATACATTTAGTAATTCATCTATTTTATCATTGAGTTCATATTCACCATCTAGTTTTGGTGAGCTGCTGAATTCGTTTTGTCTCTGTATAAACACACTAGTTCAATTTCAGGTATTGCCTCTCCTGAGCCCTTCCATCCCCAAACCTGTGAAGGGGTTCCACATGGAAACCTCCTCTGCTCATTTTACAGTGAACATCAGGTAAATGAATATATTCAGCTTCTTCAGAATGATTCTGTCCTTAGTGCTCCTTTATATCTCAATACGCTGAATATGTCGGTAGAGAATCCCTATTTCAAAGCACCCAAAGAGTATACATGCCCCCGAAGAAGGGTATGAAAGGGGAATGATTCCTTTTGCTATCTGTGCCAGATTTTTTTTTGCCTGAATAGCCATTAAATTAATACTAAGATTAGTTTATCATCTATAACTTGTTAAGGTCTATTTGGTTGATTTTTTTTTTGTCTCGTCTTTTCTTCATAATCATATGAAATCAATTTATTTTAGCAAATGCTGGGGTTCCAAGTTATCAGATGATTCCAGGAACTTAAACTATAGCAAATACTATGAAATTTTTGATAAATTCACATAAGCAAACAAAAAGGATAAAGTGATTCGTGCATACACTTCAGTATTTTTATATTTCAGTGTACCTTGAAATATTTTTTCTGTCTATTATTCAGGTTACATCATGCTATTTTCAGGTTAATCAATTGGTAGTACAGTAACATACCTTCAGAAACTATTAGGTAAGGATTATGGAGAAAGATAACCAATATCACGTTCATTAGTTACCTTGACCCCCAACTGCATATAGCTACTATTTTTGTCTGTAAATATTTTTATGTACATTAATTTTGCAAACAGTTATGCTGAAAGAAAACGTTATTGCCATATCTCCTGCCTTTGATCTCTTCCTCCTTGGCTACTTGTCATTAGCTTTCTGCTGGACAAGATTGCCTACAGCAGGGCTCTTGAAAGGTATCATGTGTGCATCCCTCATTAGTTTTAGTTCAAAATCTGACACGTTAGTTGACACTGCCATTGCAGATGGCATGCACTAGTAGGACTGACTTTGCATGGAAACAGAATAGGAATATATTCTTCCTCACAGTCTGCAGAGGAGTAGCTGGTATAATAGTATTTTCAAATATTTTCTCTACAGACATCTATCAGAAACATAATAAATTTGAGAAGTTTCTTTGTGACCCAGACTTATTCTATCATTCATTTTCAGACATTTAAGCCTTACTGATCTTAGATCAGTGTTACTTACTGCTGAGGAGTCAATTTTTTTTTGACCGCTGCATGTCTGTGATCCTGTTCCTACTTATCAATTCATATGCAATATGTTTATGGTCTGTCTCTCATCCTCTTGGAGAAATCAACCTGCTTAAATGCCTTCCCTTGTCTTAGGGCTTTGTTGCCTTTGATTTTATATATAGTACTAGGGTAATCATATTCAACAGCGTAATGCTAAATTCCATTCTGAGTATATGCTAATATAGCATTTTATATTTCTATATATATTTTTTCTGAATCTCTGCAATGCTAAGTGTTCATATCTATAAAGAAAGGTGAAATCTAGCTTCTCCTCCAATTCATGTTTATAAAACAGCCTATATAAATGGAAGGTTCAAAGTCAATTGCTAATCATTGTTGATCTCCCGAAGTTTGGATAGAATTCCCATGCTGTTTCTAAACTGTCCATTTCAGAGCTTGAAACGAGAGGGTTTGCTGTTGGCTAACTGGCAGGGCAGAGCATATTATTCTGATTTTGGCCACTCATCACTGGCTCACAGCTTCTAATATGAATGCCATCACTACATTTCAAATTTCCATTCCTTCCAAGCTTTCTCATTTATCATTTGCATTACACTGATGGGTGTCATTTTATTCTTCTCTGTCTTAATTTTTTTTTTTTGTGACAGCTGCAATGGGCACTATCCTAAGTACAAAGCAGAGCATCTCTTCACCAGCCGTCTGGTAGGATTGTTCCACACACACACACTCCCCCCCCATTACTTGTGTCCTCTTCACTCTATCATTGTATTGAACATCAAATATCCATTTCTTTTTTTTTTTTTTTCCTTTTCTGACCAAATTCTGATTCCATTCACTTATTTTCTAGTGAAGACTCATGAAGTGGGGATTGGGATATAAGTTGGTGAAAGTGGCAATCACAGGTTCCATTGACATTGCTCCATGTAAGCCATGAACCTCCCTCTCAAGTCAGCAAAAGTAATTTTATCATAATAGTGATTTCTGAATATGTAGACTAATGTACCTTCTCTGAAAGCAAGCTATGTTCATTCTAAAACAGCACAGTTATAAATGGCTGGCCTCAAATCATTATTAAAGAATAAAGTAAACAAAAATATGTTTTAAAAATAAAGTAAATAAGAATTTTATAATCAGTACTATTTCTTCACACTTAAATGGTGTCAAGTTGACCCTCAGATGGTGCATGAAGGTGTAGCTGTAGAGAATGCAGTGGAGTAGTATACATTGCTTCTGCTTAGGATCTGGCTGCTGTTTTACTGCCTAAAACTTCCAAAGAACAACAGGGAAGAAATACAGCACAAATATTTACAGAGTAGTCCTACCTAAAGCAGAAAAAGATATCACTTGATTTCTCCTGACTTTATACCATGTTGTGTCATGTTACTATGAGAGGATATGATACAGACATTATTCTTAGTGGGAGAAATTCATCAGGTTTCCATGTAAGCTGTATATAACAAAAATCCTAGAAGCTGGTTTTGAAAATGACATATATTTATTCTGAGCATTTCTTTTTTGAATCAAGCCACGGTTCAGAAATAAAATATCGGATTTAACCAAGAACCTAGCTCTTAACATTTCTTCATGTTTACTTGAATGGTTCATGAATAAAAGGTTCATCTTTTGAAATGGCTCAGAAATTGTCGGAGCCCTTTGCTTTCTACCTGTTAGAGTATGTGTAGAATTATCTTCAGACTGACAGCATTCCAGTTACCTAAATGCAATTTGTGCACATGCATACATTAGAGAAAATTAAATACCATATGGTGCTGAGCCAGTCACAATTTGTACTGCTTGAAAATAGCACACTTTTGAAGCCTGCTGACAAATTTTATGGGTTTTCACTCTTGCTAATTTATGGAAAAATAGCTCTTAACCATTTATCCACAGAAGCATTGCCTAAGCTGTGGCCATAAAAATTCACTGCAAGAACTATTTCTAAGTAAATGACTATCTATAAAACAAAAAAGACCTATGAAAAAAGGTTTTCTTTTTTAAAATACATTGAGTTTTTTTTTGCATTCCCTGGCCTGTCTGGGTTATGCTGTATTTTTACTGTTCACAGCTATCTCAAGCAATGGAGGTAAATGGAATTGTTCCTGTTCCTGCCCCCCTGATGTCTCTGCATACCAGAGGGTTTCACAGAGAATGGGTAACTCATTTCCTGGCAAAATTTCAGGATGGTGTTTGTGCCTTCTACTGGTCAGTCGCTGCAGCTGGGTGGCATTAGCCAGATGTTTTCATTAAATTGAGGGTAAAATGTGGGGCAGTAATGAAATAGAGCTGTTCTGAATGTCTGGGTGAAAAAACATACTTGGCCATTTGTATAAACTTTTAGTGTAAACTTTAATGTTTAACACGAACAAAGAGTTTTTGTTTGCTGTGTGTGAAAGCTGTAAACTACTGAAGCAGCAAATAGAGCATTTAATCTTTGTATTTCTGTAGCACATCCATGCCCTATCTGAGACTAGAAGCCCCTCACATGAGATACGTGTACATGTGATAAGAAATCTTTGAGACAGATTCTGTATCTCCTGAGACAAGCACAATGCTCTGACAGCTTAGTGGCATTTCGCCCTGACCTGAGTCAGCTGGTCCAGGTCCTTGAGTAGGTAAGGGAGGAAGAAAGCAGGTATTATTATACTTAATTAATACATAGGGAAAGTAGTGCACTGATTAATTGGTTACCTTGTCTGTGAGCACACAGAAGCCAGCTCAAGGCTGGTAACTCAGGTTTTCCAAGCCATAGCTTGTTACCAACAGGACCATCTGTTTCACAGTGCAAACAGGCCAAAGATTCAGCATCTGCTTCAGAAGATGGAAGAAATGGACTCTGATACCATTTTAAAGATGGTTGTATTTTTTTTTAATCTCTCTGTCTCTAGTGTTGACTAGAACTTCTGTCATTTCTCGCAGTCTTACTCTGCTGTTCATCAATGAAAGATGATCTGTGCTCTGTGATACAAAACTGCTTGCTATTTCCTTCTTTGCCTTTATATAAAAGTGATATGGACTATATTGAAAAGTCTGTTCTAAAAATGAGTTGCAAATGTTTTGATATTTCTCAGCTCTAAAAGCATATATATGTCTGTCTAAATGCAAACTTTCCTTTTGCTCTTTTGTGGACTCTCTGAGACTCTTTGCTTCGTTTTCACAGAACGAAAATAGAGATAATTTGGTAACAATGGAAATACAGTATTTTGGAGCCTGAAATCAGAAGTATTCCATATTTCTTTTTTGGACAATTCTTATAAAAATCATTGTATAAATTAATTAAAATAAAAACTGTTGTCAAGAAATATAGGAACTTTTATTGTAGCAAAACATCTATTTATTTTACTGAGACTTTTCATAAGAGGAAATACATTTCATTACCAAAAATTTGTTCATCAATTTGATGGAATAATCCACATGGAGAACAGCTTAAGAGAACCTCAGGGAGGCTATTTTCTGAGTCAAAAATATATTAAAATACATCCCTTGAACCTACATATTTGTTCAGTTGTATGTTATTTTTCTATCATACGTAACCTGCTGCTTTCTGGGCCTAGGAAATGTTCCCTCACTACCTGTTCTAAGGGTCAGATTGAAGCGCTTCTTTTTCATATTGCTCTTAACTGAACACTTTCTAATCTCTTTAAGGCAAACAGTGCCCCAAGGTGTTTGCATGACCAGGTATTTTGGAAATGGGAAGGCATGGGGCTCTAATTGGAAGTCTGCCAGGACCACATGTAGCTGAAAGCCTCGGTATCTCTGAGGATACGTGGATGATGGGAAATATAAGAAGGTTCCTAGCTTTGTAAAAAAGTGTCTGATCAGAAGTCAGGTCTTTTGAGAATACTTTTTTTTTTTTTTTTCATTAGGATGAAAACCAAGAGCTGGAACCACTGAAGAGTAAACTGCCTATCTGCACCAGCCTGTGAGCTTCTTAGAGTTCTTGGCTGCCTCTAAATTCTCTAAACACTTCACTTTTCCTTGGTAGAGATTCCCGTGTACAAAGGCCTGCATCTGTACGTGCTTAGGATATTCTATAGCTTAACAAAGTTGTTCAGTTTAGTATCTAGCTCACGAGTGAGTTTCATCAGTCTTTCTGGTCAGGAACAAGATGTTTTTCCACCTAACTCACCTGAGGAGCTGGATAGAAAGCCTGAGCATATGTTCTTTCTCCCCTGACCTGCATAAAGTATAAACAAACAAAGGAAAAGGAAGAGATAATGAGGATGCATGTTCATAGTTTGTATACTGGATCTGAATTGCAGCAAGACTAAGGACCAGGTCACCTCTATTCCCCTCTATTTTCCTCTTAGCTAGTTAATTCCTTAATGAATTGGTCACCAGTTCATTCTCATAGACTTCCTTTCTTTATTTCTGTTTATTTATTTATTTATTTCAGTTCTTAAAGGATGGACTGGGAGCTGTCCCTGCTAGAAAATCTTTTGTTTCCTTCCTTAATGGGGATTCTCCCAAGAGATGGGAAATAGGGAATGGTGAATAAGGAATTGAACCCTCTCTAGTTTCCTGAGAGTGCTACTATGTAAGCTACTACAAAAAATAACTGTACAATTCATAGAAGGCTGACTTGGGTGTTTGAATGAATCTAGTTAAATCTAAGCGAACCAGAATCCAGGGAGTCAGTCACGGTTGTGCTTCTGATTGCTAATGCCCTCTCGTATGGCATGGATCTGGGTGCAGCAATCCAGGTAGCTGTCTCTAGAGATGCTTCAAAGGCACATTTACCATATCTTTTTGTCCTACCCAAATGTAACAAGATTAACAATAAACAAGTGGTATTAACATAACAGAGAACTGCAATTATTTATGTTTGGCTATTAAGTAAACAAAATAATAAACCACGTTGCATCTGATCTGAAGCAGTAAATCTGCTGGTCTCAGGTCATATTTCTGTCACTTGCATGACATCTACAAACTCTTATCTCTGGATTTTGTTGCTCTGCACTTGTGTTACGTGTGTATTCTATGATATGGTGGACCACAAACACCGTATCTCGGGTTTTTATTCAATCTTCCTGTCGTTCTTTTGCTAAGCAGCAACATTCTTTTCTTTTTTGGCAAAGACAGTAAATAGTATGCAGTCATTTTTCTGATAATGCTATCTACCTATACAGTTATAAAACAGACTGAAGTCTAGAACTTTGGCCTCTGTTTGAAGAATATACTAATATACTTATTTCTTGCTAGCACCTATTATATATAAACCACTCACTGGATTTTGAAAAGACTGCTGTTACAAAAACAGTTATAGCACTTTGCATTTTTGTTGAGTCTTGTATACTATTTTGTCTGACATAAAAAAATACCATTTATGCATCACAAAAATATTTGGTATTGGCTGTCTACCCATGAATTACTCCCATTGTAGGTAGTGGAAGAAATTTAGGGAGTTCTGGCTGGATTCTTTTTCATATCAGTTGGTGCCCTAAATATTTTTTTCTGTTGATATTTCATTCAGTATTGGATGCAACTCTCTGCCCTGATCCTGTATGGAATTGCTCAGAGCTAACAGTACTTGTGGACCTAACTTGTCACTGTTATGATACCAGCTCTTGCAAGGTGATGTAACCCACTCTGGTTTTGATATTTTCTACCAAATTGTGTTGCTCTATGTATTTTGCCACTGTCAGTAGCTTCATTTATACTTCTTCAAACTGACTGAGTTCATTCTTTGGCAGATTCAACATGCTTTGCCAGACTTTGTTGTTCCATTTGTTTCCCTGACTTTTTGGTTTCAAATTAAAATTACAGCTTAGTATTTTATTGCATTTATTCGGTAAATTTCTACTCACAATCCTTTACTTACACAACCAAACCTGCAAGACCAGCTCTTTAGCTTCTTGCTAGTCACCGATTTTACTATTGTTTTACCTTTCATTCTGTATCTTCTCAGAGCTTTATACCTAACAATATTGGTATAATTGCATCTCCAGATGTTTAATCACAAATAATAGCTATAGTTACTATTGTTCACCTTCCTTTGGCTTTGTGTTTAACTTCAGAGTGAGAATCGGGATGATAGAAATGTCCATTTTCCTGAGGCCCCTTGTCCATTTGGAAGAGTTGGTGAAGTGGTAATGAGAAGATGCTGCCTGAATGGTAGCACTACTGCTGCGTGTGGAAGGCAGACACACAGTTCTCAGTGCTTTTATACCGATGTAACTGCATTTACGACAGGCGGCTACAGTTGCAGTAGTAACCCAGACAGCTCTCTAGTGTACAGTGGAGAAACATCATGCTGTCAGGACGGGAGGTGGAAGATGACAAGCAGGCTAAGGAAAGAAACTACAGACTGGAAGCATGGTATCCTTCTGGAGTATAAAATGTTACCAAAATGACAGTTAATATGCTACGATTATCAAAAGGGTTAACAATCAACCATACATTCAGCATATGTCTCAGTGGCTGTGAATGCTGTTGGCAGCTTGTATTGACAGAAGTCAAAGCTTTCCATTGAAATGAGGAGACAGAGAAAACAGTGATTTCTAATCACAATGCAACTTTTATGATTTGGATGAACTTAATTTCTTTTCCCTACTAAGCTTTTATTTTCTGACTAAGAATATTAGGTTGCTTACTCAACCTTTGTTTCAAAGACCTGGTGCTTGGATCTCCTGAGGCGTGTTGTCACAGAGGTGTATTTGCAGCAGATTAAGCCACACAAATCTGAATGTCACGATCTCTTACTGTCTGTCATCTTCAACATTCTTCATTCAGAAACAGTTTGTAATGTTTCCCATGCATTCATCCCCTGTTCTAAACATTGTCCCTTTGGTAATCTATATGGCATTTATACAAGCAGTAGACTGAGTTGTCAGCACAGTTTGTATCCCCATTAAGAAATGTGGATGCCTATTGCTGCTCAAGGTCAGCATAGTCCTTCTAAACGATTTTGCAGAGAGAACAAGTGTCACCTGACAGAATAGGAAGGCAGGTCATTTGCTAGAGTACACATTTTTAGAAGCGTGGGTATGAAAGTCTTAACCTCATTCCATAAATTACAATGCAGAGTGTCCTCTGTGTTCTAAAATTATACCTTTTATGTGAGGTCAATATTTCTACAGGGTTTTATAGTGAAATAAGTCTTTGATGAACAACTTTATTTTCATTTTTTTTTTTTATTTTAAAAGATAAAGGCATTCAGTAGTTAGCCTGATATTGGTAAATACTCAAGGACTGAAGATTGGGGCAATAGATATAGTAGACATTTTAAAATCCTAGCAAAGTTATAGTTTGCAATGCACTTGGAGCTATAATAACCACAAAATGTAGTGATTATGATAAAGACTATGGAAAGGCAATCTTTTCAGCCTTAAACAAAAAAGAATCACTTCACAGTCATTATGAAGCTATTCACCAGAGTCATAGAGACTGAGGTGTTATAAAAAGGAATTATAAAAATTGTGTTAGTAGTAGTAATAGTACTGTCATGTCTGAAATCAGCTCTGAAAGAGAAGGTTAAGAAGTGATGAAAGAGTAGATTTATTTTAAAAGTAATAATTCATTGAAGCTCCTGTACCTAGTGGGAAAGAATATATTTTGTTCTTATGTAAATGAAAGTTATAGGTATTGTTACAGTTACAGAGAAGTTGAGACAGAATTATTTTAGAGAGTTGCCATTTTTCAGTCCTGGTTGCTTTTTGGTATGTTACCTCGTGAACAGTGGTAAACAATTTTAAACAACTCTTGCAGTTCTGAATGGGTTTGAATGCAAAAGCTTAAAGATGCTGGTTTTGAGATTAACTAATAACAGATATTAAAAGATTACATTGAGCTTACAAAAAGATTACAATATGTTAAGAAACTGCAGAAAGCACAGAATGGGGTTCTTCCTCATAACTTTCTGACACTATTTCCCTAAGTCTAAAAGGAGAGGAGACCGATTTCGCTTCTTTGCACACAACGCTAGTCTAGAACCACAAAGACTGGCGGCTACAGCAGAAACTCTTAAAAAATTAATCAAGCTCAGTGATGAATTATCAAAGGCATACCCTACCTAACCTGTAGGCAACAAAACTCAGGACAAACAGCTGTTTTGACATTTCTATCTGGGAATCCTGCCCTCCACAAACATATTTGATGCTCAGACATGGTCTCTTGGCTGCTTGTGTTCGTCCCCATCTGTCAGGATGGCACTGTGCCCACACACAAGGTGGTATGTCAGCTTCACTAGGGCATAGGTGCCAAGTAAATTCTGCTGTTTGCAGAGCTTTGCATGTGCTGGTTCTTCAGTAGGAAGCCTCTGCTCTGTCACAGCAAGGCTGCCTCTCAACATGACTCCCTACACTTGATTACACCTGTTGACACATAGGTATCTAAAGAAGAATACATAAATAGTACAAGCAAGAAACATAGTGCAAGCTCTGGAACAGATTTAGGAGTCTGTATTGCACAAGCACAGAAAATCCAATACTACCATTTTTTTTTCGCTGATCCTACAAGAAAAACCTACTTTTCAGTGTGGTGCAAAAATAAATTGGATTATAAGAGACAGATCACCTCCTGGCTCATCTGTTCAGTCTGGAGAGAAGTGTACTGGCATAATTTATTTAATCATTATTAATACCTGCAATTCCTTCTCCTTCTTCCCCTGCCCCTTATCCCAAAAAGTAAGATTTCTATTTATCAGCATGAATTCAGATGGGGAAAAAAAAAGAAAAGAAAAAAAAAAAAGGAAGATGGTGTCTGGAGCAAGGTAAAAGAAATCTGACAATTCTGTGTTATTGATTCTGCAGTAGTGAAACTTTATTTACCACAGGGCAATAATCCTTGTCATATCCCAGCGCATGAATTATAAGGGTAGAGAAAAGCCAGGCACTTAAATTGGATATTTTGCTTGGGTAGTCTATGTATTTGAGAAAGCATAGGAGTAGCTTCCTTAGCAATAACAGACATAATCACCTAAAAAGTGAGAAAATTGTGAGTCTTCAGAGACATTACTGTACCTTCTTCTTATAACAGTCCACATAGCTGGTCTAGGTAAGAAGGTCACACTGCCTGGGGGTACTGAGAATGCAGTGATACTGGATTCTATTTATTATTAAAATTCTTTTATTTGGTGGAAAGCTGAATGAACTAACTGGAGTCTTTCAAAGGACAACTCTGTCTGTCAAAAACATCTCCTCTCCTTTGCACATAACTGGTTATTCATAGCAGTCAGAAACAGAAGTCTTCATCGTTCCTTTTATATCTTGTGGATTTTAAATTTCACAGGGATGTTTGCTGTAACAGTGACGAGACTTTAAGCAACCTTACCAGATGCTCAAAAATCTTACTTGTCTATTCTTTTCATCTCTTATTGCCATATAACTACTCTGTTTTATGTGTGACTCATCCCTCTGTGTTTCAATCTTTTCAATTTCTGCATTTTGCATTGCAAGACTCATATAACGTGAGTTTTCAGCTGTATTTACTTTTTCTAATAAAAAATCTGATTTCCAAATACCTATTATATTTCAAAACCCTCCAATGTCCTGATTAGTCATAAATATCTTTAAAGAGATCTTTTAAAAGCTAGAAATAATGACAAATTGTTTGAAATCTTCCAGAAGCATACCTTTCTGTTTTTATCTATTTTTATTTTGTCTACCCAGTGACTGTACTAAGACATGTAAGTTCAGTAACTCAGAAAGATTTAATCCAGCAGAATGCTACATAAAATCACATCTTACTATATTTATTCCCTCCCTTGACACTAACAGCATCTCTTACTTTACTTTTCTGACATGTATCTTTTTGATTGGTGTATCTTATGTTTTGCTCTATTTCCATAATTACTATTGAATTTATTCTTATACTTTATTTATATTGTAGTAGAAGTATTCCAAGGACATTTTTTCTAAGTATTTCTCTGTCCTCTAGTTCACAGTAGTGTTTGCCTTTTTTTTTCTTTTTTTGTGCCCTACTATGTTATTCTCCAACCCTCCAGCACTATATCATATTATTCTAACTACATAGTGTATCATTCTATTTCACCTGCCCTACCACTCTATCTCTTAGCATCTTTGACAAATTATCACCATTATTTCCCTTCTAACTGTTCTTGTGCCATTCATCACCCATGACGTTAAATAACTGCTCTTCTATCAAAATAATATACCTACATCATCTAGGCAAGTGAATATTCAACCATTTTCTATTAGAGATGGCCTGAGACTGACACATCTGTCCCACCTGGCTATTCACAGATAAATGGATGAACTGATCTGTTATGGGGAAAAAAAAAAAAGTTGTGATGACGGTAGTATTTCCATTTAAAACATCTCTAAAATTATTTAATTTTCCCACAAGTGACAATCCATAAGTACTTTAAAAGAGAAAAGTTCATCATGGAAAATGCTGTCACTGATATAAAGTATTAAGGGCATTTTAATTCAGTGTTTTTCCATGTGAAAGACTTAAATTTCACTTTTTGTGTGTGTGTGTAGATTGTGGCAGCTTAATATTAGAAAGACTTGACCTACCATAATAACACCAGTTTACAACATTGATCCATCTTCTTTAAGGCAAATCTATTCCTTGTATCTAAAAGAGAACTATGTGAAATGGAGTATTTCACTACCACTTATAATGCTAATAGTTCATATTGCATTTTAACTACAATTGGAAAAAAATCCTCAAAATTTCCTTAAGTTATGAAGATTGACAAAAGCCATGTAGATATTTTGAGCTGGGAAAATGATAAAAAGAATGCTTTATGTTTTTTCTTATTTTATGATTTTAAACTTTTGTGATGATATTCAGTAGAAGCAATATATATCACCTTTAATTTATTAAGGAGACCATTAATACCATCTGAAACTCTGATTTTGTAAATGAAAATAGCTGGCAATTTCATTGAAATAATGAAGTTGGAGATTTAGAACTTTTAATAATAAAATGAGTCAGGCTCTGAGTACTCAAAAAAGAAACAGCTTTCTATATTAAGGAAAAAATATTTTAGGCTAACACTTAAAATAGATGCTGTACCAAGTTAGGAGACCAAGTGAAAAAGATGAAGGTTTTTTGAAACTCAGCATTGGGTCCTAAATGAGGGTCCTAAAAATGAAACACCCTGTTATATTCCCTGTTACTGACATGGCATTCAACAGGCTTGGATGAAGGAGGGAAGTGATGGTGGAACAACCACAAGCCTTCCTTGTCCCAGATTAACAGACCTGATCCTTAGCCACCAGTATAAGTCATTGAATCTTGCATTCTATTGGCTCAGGAACAAAGATCCAACAGAAATTTGTCTTCTCAAGACTAATGTAAAGTGATGGGATATTGGCATTCTTAGGAATTCAACTCCATTCAGGCTGAATGGAGTTTCTACGTTTGTTAAATTATATAAAAGCTTGCTCAGTTCATGAGAGTAACTGGAAACAGCTACCTGCAGAAAAGAATTTCAGTTGTGAATCCCGAATTCATATATACTTTTCTGCAGTCCTGATTATGGGACTTACACCACAAACGTGGTATTTTTATAAGTTTGTCAACGAATAGTCATCTGGCAAAGCTCATTTAAAGCAGAAATTATATACATTGGTTACAGCATACTTACAGTATTTGCCTTATTTAGGCTTTTTATTCCAGTGCAGGATATCTTAGAAACAGGGTGTTGTAACACTGACTTTCAGTAAGCTAAAGTTGTTTGCTCACTTCAACCCCAATTTCTCACTTTTCTAAAATAAACATTTAATCTGTGCTGAGACTTAATGACCATTGCCAAGAATAATAAGAATAGATTTCCTTCCTCTATACTGATTTCAGTCTGGCCAATTTTTAAATTTTACTGCATCTTAATGAAATTCATGCAATTCAAATACAATCTTAAGCACTCCTTTCAAGTGTCATTACCCATATGCCCTATTATAAACAGTTATTCATTATTAATTTATTCACCTGAATTAATAAAGACCAAATATCTCATCTGTTCATAATATAAAGAGTACATCTCACTTTTTTCTTTTTTTCTTTGTCTTTTCCTTTTTTTTTTTTTTTTCTTTTCTTTGTCTTTGGCTGTAAGGGAAAGAGAATCTGAACAATGATTTTGTTTCTGAAAGTTTTATTGAAGGCAATCATGACACCATACTGGGTTTTCATGTTCCTCTGAACAGTCTTGCATCTGATAATATGGAGATATGGAGCTATTATCAAAGCCTGTGTCTCTTCCTTGGCCACTGTTAATAGAGACGTGCCAGTCTCCGGGAGCAGTATGGGTGTTCTATGATTACAGTAATTTTTCTCCTAACAGACATAAATCGAATGGCATTACTCCAAAAAATAGAGCTGATTGTCTCTTGCTGTTTGACATGATTGTTCTCTAGAAATGAAAGATGAGTTTTTTTCCCATCTTCATATGTGTGAAATGAGATTCCAATTAGTGGTGCATCACTGGGCGCACCGTGATGAAGCCCCATTTCCAGATGCACACATATTGTGTGCATGAGAGAGAGAGGGGAAAGGCAGAGGCATAGTCTCAGGCCATAGTCAGGCCTTCTGCAGTTAACCCTGCATGTCATCTGGCAGGAGAAAACCTGCAGCACCTCATTTTTCTTGACTTCCAGGTGGACTCCAAACTAGATGAGCAATCCATCTGGTCACCTGTGCCTACATAACCAGCCAACTCTCCTACAGTTAACAGTTCAGCTAACTACAAAGGAGTGACATGTCTCTCCCTCTTCCATGTGGTGCTTGACCTTCCACCTTCTTTCTTCTGTGTTATTGTATCTGTCAGAGCTGTTTCCTGCACCAGAGCTGTTCTGTTTCTTCTTTCTTCTTTGTTTCCCAAAGGACTTATTTTGCTTCTCATGCTAAACCTATTTTGCATCATTCAGAATCTGTGAATATTAAAAACAAACATAAGGAATAATTTTCCTCTAATATTTAAAGAATTCTGAAAGACACCTTGGGTATTAGGCACTGGGTTGTGATGGGAGAGGGTTTGTAGTCACATATTCTGTGGGTCTTTTGTTTTTAAGGGAAGTACCCCTTCTAACTCTCTGTTGTGCCCCAGTAAAGAAACTAAATTTGGAAACAAACTAACAAACAAACCCATGCTTTCCTCTGTTCAACACACAAAACCCCACCCTTTCCAAAGTATCTGGCACATCTACACGGACAGATGCAGTCAGAACTAAATTCATTCTGCCCACCCTGCAAGCTGTCTGGCTTTGCTCCAGCTCCCATCCAAAAGCCATGTGGCTGTGATAGAGCATCACTGAGCCTGGACTAATAAACCTTACCTCTCAGGAGCTAAACACAACACCTTGCAGCTAATGCTGCTCTGCAGCTTCTGGCCAGGATGTGGCTGGCTGTTGGCTTGCTCAGAGAAGGAGAAGAATAGATTCAGGTCTGTCTACACTTAGAGATTTATTTCGTGTTTCTGTTTCTTTCCCTTTTCACCAATAACCCATTCACCTCCCCCGCCAAAAGCACTATTTAACCCTTGACACACCTTCATTCACTGCATCTGGTGAATGTTTGTACCCACAGTCCTAGTAAGAAAAGCTGATTTTCATTCCAATTGCATCTTCAAATCATTATTGCCTAAATAACATATATGATCACAAATAAAGAAGCATAAGAAGTTGGAAAAAGGAAGGATAAAATAGTGTATTTTGGTATTTAATTCTAATCTTCCTAAGCATTTAATTTTTGGATCCCAATCAGTTATATGTCTCACGTCTTCCCCAAATTCTCACATTTTACTCTTCTAATTACATACTGCGGGGCTAGAAGAACAGCAAAATAATGGATCAGGCAAAGAATTAAAGGAGATTTTAATGACTGATGGATATTTTCTGTAGACCAATAACTCTGAAGGCCCACACTTGGGGCAGGGAGTGAGGAGTTCTTAGAGTTATTATTTTGGTTTCGCTGTGGACAGGTGAGATTTCATAGGTGCTACTCATGTGTTGAGGCTCTCAAAGTAACTATGGGTTCATTTCCAGAAAGAATCTTTTGTAGTTCTCTGTACCTTTTAACATCCTCACCAATATAGGGAATCACATTAGTAATGACAGTAAACTTTGCTGTTCATTCCAAGCACGACAAATGGATTTGAGCTCTGTGTGCTGTTAAAACACAGCCCTTGTCTTATGGCATGCCTTCCAAAATAATTCTTTCTTATATGAATGGTGCTTAAAAGATTACCTTAAGTCAGGATACAAACTTAACCAAAGTTTATTACTACATAGTTTCAGCATTTATTTTCTCTTTCATCTGCTAGCTACTTCCAGAATGCTATGGGAAAAATAAAAGGGCAGTGTGTGTGTGTGTGTGTGTGTGTGTGTCACATCTTGCTTGCTAATTTTGCTCCTGAACAGAATAAATATAAAGACTTAAGGTCAGAGAAGAAAAACAAAAAACGGGGATTGAGACACATGTTCTGAGACAGGAATCTTTGCATGTCTAATAAGTAACCAAGCTTAATGTGGTTTGCTGTTTTGTGTGGTTGTGTAACTGTGAGTACTAAGGTCAAATATGCCAAACATACAAAAGGTCTTTTACTAGTTTTGAGGATCTCCACAAAATCTCTTCAAGCTAAGAGATCAAGAAAAATTCTTTCATGTATTACTAAAAAGTCATAGAATTAGAATCAAACTCTTTTGTCTTTCCAGCATGTTCTTGGCAAATGCCTGTCTGAGACCTTCTGAGTACCAGGTCTATATTGATAAACTTCAGACTGAGAGTTGCTGTAACTTTGTGCTGCATGATGGGACACAGACGGACTGTGTAAATATGCTGGATGCTGGAATTTCTGTCCTTTCACTGGATAAGTCCTTTCTGTCATGCCTCTGACAGAATACATATAAGAAGACAGAAAGCTTGGTTTTATTTAGTATGGAAAATGCAATTTTAGCTCTTACAATTTCTACCCAATGTTGTGGAAATCCAGTAATTTCTTAGCATTGTCTGTTGCAGAAATCTCTACGGTTTCTTTGAGTTCTTTGCTTTTGTTCACAATCCCATATCTGTTACCAGAGCTGTTATGCTTTTCTACACCTGAAGGGCACCTGTAGACAACACTGTCATTCTGTATGAGTTTTGTTATAGAGTTAGAGAAAAAAGAAAGCAAGAAATAAATCAAGCAAAGACTCCCTGAAGGAGTGTTTGTTTCTTCTCTTGTATACCAGAGCAGACCTGTGAATACGGCTGATTGATAGAAATACAGTATGTGGAAAACAAATTCACTTATATTTACCTAAAGCTGTTTTCCTCACACATTTGAATTGTCTAAGTTATAAATGAGACATGCTATACAAGTGGCAGAACTTGTAATTTGCTTGTATTAATACAACTACATGCCTAGTGGTAATGGCAGAGAAACAGAAGAAAATCTTTGACCTCAAGTGTAGCTTATGATATAGTTTAAAAAAAGTGGTTATACACATGAAGAAGTTAAAAGAACTCACCTTGGATTGTAACATACTATCATTTGGTCAGATATGAACTCCTTAACAAATATGTAGAAAACTAAACATGAAAGATAAGTGCTTGGTCTTCAGTACATGATCACTGCAAGACCTGAGAAGTTTATACAGTTCAGTAACAGGGCAATGTAAGCTCAGACATTAGTGAAGTTGTGGGTTTGTCTCCAGGAAAAAAAAAAAGAGATTTTTTTTCAAGGTTCTAATCTCTATAAGTACATTGCATCCTCAGATCTGCAGGTTCACATTTCTACAACCTCATTTATTAAACAAATTCTTTAATAAAAAATAAAAGATACATGTTCAAACAACCAAATATTTTCAAGATCTGTTTAGTGCAAATAAGTTCAAAGATTTTGCATTGCATGGAGAATGTTAAAGATTAAGGAAGAGCTAATGTTATCAACAGAAAATTATGCTGACCTTTAGACATGTTTTTTATAGTTATTTGATATGTAGAAAGATATTTCAATGTTAAAGTACACAACTAAATAAAATATTTAACATTTACCACAAAGAAGAAGAAAAAAAATGAAAACTGCTAATGATACACTTATATACCAGAATGGACTAAATTAAATTCTAGAAGCTCTCATTACCATCTCTAAAGCCTTTATAGATTGAAACATAGAAAAACAGGAGAGTAAGACAATCTATAAAAACTTGTAGGAAGGATACCTTTGATAGAAAACAGTTTTAATGACACTCTGAGCATATTACTTTTTTGCCAGCAGCAATATTACAGCATTGGAGGCTAAATCTAATAAAATTAAAACACTGAAAAAAAAGAAAAAGAAAGAAAAAGAAAAAGAAAAAGAAAAAGAAAAAGAAAAAGAAAAAGAAAAAGAAAAAGAAAAAGAAAAAGAAAAAGAAAAAGAAAAAGAAAAAGAAAAAGAAAAAGAAAAAGAGCTATCCAGAGAAGCAGAATTAAAAATAATGTATCAGAGAACTGTAAAAAAAAATGTTCACCCACTTAAAAGAAATAACCCTTTAAATGGCATAGAGGATTATAAAGCTTCATGGAATTTTCTCATACCCTAGAAAGAGAGATGCAGACACAACTGTTCAGAGTCCACCAACTGATGAGATGCTAAGAGTTCTCTGAAGAAGAGCTTGAAGGAATGAATATGAATTTCATATTCAGCTGTTGTAAAACTCATGAAGAGTATTGGCTTTTTGGAGGTGGAGGCAATCATGGAATCAGCTGACTGATTAGTAGTGAGGATTCTTGAGAAAGACAATCAGTTGCTTCCATGTAGAGATGAAGAAAATGCTTCCACAGACCTAAGCAATGTACTCTTATTGAAATGTAGTAGGTTTTTTTTTTTTTTCTCCAGAAAGTTCCTTGTAGTGTTTAGAGGGGGGATGTGCTAAGCAATCTCTTCTGTAGATAATTAACATTGCTCACATTGGGGCTTCATGTGTGTACATCACATTGTATAGTGATGTAACCTAAATTGTAAAATGCAAGAAGAAAAAAGTGTAGGTAAAACAAAAAAGGAGAACTAGAAAAAGAGCAGAGACACTCTGTAAGGAGGATCTGAATGCAGACATGCAAATTGCTCAGCTGCAGTCAAGAAGAAAGAATGCATGAGAAATCCTTCTGACTGGCAACAGTAAAGATTTGTGATAGGGAAGCAGATGGATACCAGGCAGGCTATCTTAGGGCAGCTAAAATAACACTGGACACTTATACAGAGACATCTGAATCACTGTCCCCTAGGCCTTATGCGAAAATCCCAGAGAACATCTGACTTCATTTGCTATTTGAACTAAAATGTGAGACTCTGAGTAAAATATTTTGGCAGATTCTGTATAAAATGAAGAGATCTGAATAAACATTAGGACTAGTTTTAAGAAAATCTTCAGCCTGCTAACAAGTCAGAATGTAGAAAATAGCCCCATATTTCTCATGTCTGACATGCATTAATTATTACTGCTTTATATATCCATCCTTGAATCACCATTATAATAATTAAATGTGTACCCAGCATTATGTGAAGTTACATAAAAGAAAATCCTCAACAAAAGAGAACCTTTTAAATGCTGTTGCTTCTAAATGTGATTAAAGTGTGATTTCCATCAGGACAGATGAAGAGCAGCAAATGGCCTACAATACTTGCAAATGGAACAGAGAAACCTGTTCACCACCTAAATTGTTTTAGAGCAGATTGATACATCTCAGTTCTTTATGTGGATAAATATCAGGAGAATTAGCCTCTCATTCACAAGAACTCCCAAGTGGTAACTGCCTGGAATACAGAAGATAGCCACAATATCTGTTCACTACCTGGTACATGGATTAGATACAAGCATCTTTTTGGACAGCATAGTCCGTTACATGGAACTTGTAAAATGTAGGATAAAAGCCATTTCTAAATTTAGGGTCAAGTCTTCCACAAAAGGGTGACTGAACATGAAAAACTACAAGCAACATTTCTGGGATGCACGTTAGGCAATAATGCAAACCTATTTTTAAAATTAAGGAAACATTTTGAGGAATAATTTTCTGAAATCTCAGGAAAGAAGCAGCAACCTTGGTATTCTTTTAAAAGAAAGAAAGAAAAAAAAGCATTCCACTTTTCTGATTAGTACACTGGAAAACTGACCCTGCCTGTTTCATGGCATAAGGCTAGGCATTCATAGCACATAAGAAAACTCATTCTACCATCTGCTACAAAGCTTATAGAGTCCAGAATGGTATTGCATTATTAGCCAATCTGTTAAAGGAATCACCATCATCCAACAAAAAGAAAAATGATTAGTTTTTAAAGCTATGTGTTGTCATTTAAACAGAGCAGCAGTTGGGGTTTGTCTGAAACTGCAACTTAGATGATTCCTGTCTTAATTAAAATATCTGCATGAGGTGTATAAGGAATGAGTGTCTGGAATGTATTCCAAGCATTTTATTATTTTACTATTGTTATCCGTAGCTGCAGACTACACTATGGAAAGATTTAGCCTTACATACTAAAGTCTTCAACTAATATAGAAATAAGTGGAGGGAGGGAGAAGGGATGCATGGTTGGTGGATGGATGGAAAGAATCTTTAGCCCTGCTCCACCTGTCTGCAATCACCCACCCACCTCCACATGTCTGAGAATATCAAAAGAGCCACACCAGGGTACATGGGGGATCGTGGAAGACAACTAATGGCAATGCTGTTTTGTAAGCAGTCCATTGCAAACTCCAATGTGAGGAATACCTTATGCATGGTTTGGCTGCCTGGGGCCAGACAGACGTTGGTTGGTAGGAGCTTAAAGCACTGCAGGAGTTTTAAGGAAGCCTAATTCCCTATCGAACAGTCCAATGAGGATATCACAACCCCTGAAGAACACTAGGACACTTTAAATTATACCAAGACCACCTTTCAGTTCCAAAATTGTTTGGACTTGGAAAGGCTTAAAGGTCTGAGGTTCTTCAACTCTGTTGGTTACTATAGAAGCATTACAGAACCTCATTCCTGTACTGTGAAGATTTTAGGACAATGTTGTCTTGTTTCGAAGCTCTGTCTAGCACTATATCAATGATATTAGAATATATATATTATATAGGATAAAAGCAAATAATACATGCTAATGTGTGCTGAATAAGTGAGTATTTTTGTAATAACTACTAGGATTTCTAGTGTGTATGCTGCTTGTATTATCACAGTCAGACAGACCGTGTCCCAGTAGGCCTGTAGAAGGACCTGTCCCAAGGAATGGGTAATTCACAGATTCACAGTCTTTTTTTCCCTTTCCTTTTTTTTTTTTTTTTTTGCTGAGCCTGACAAAGGTATTCTGACATGTGCAGATTATTGGAGGGATAGATTTTTGTGAAGCAGTCACTTTATGTACACAACAATTTATATAGACACAAAAACTCTTCAGATAGAAATGCTTTTTAGTCTTAGTATGAAAACATGGAAAGAATTGCATTCTCCCCACTTCCCCCAAGTGTAAGAGAAACAATTTTATGAAAACTTTTTTGAAAAGGTTCAGTTTAAAATGTTTCGTACTGTACCTTTGCTGCAGAAAGAAACTTTAAATGTGTCATGTTCCTCCCTGGCCAACCTTGGGGATGTGAACAATCATTTTGACAGAAGATGATCAGGGATGGGATTCATCTTACATAACTTCAGTCATAACTTCAGTAGGGCAACTAGTCTAAGCTAACTGTCTAAGCTCCCTTTGTAAGACAGGAATAGATAGCAATAGGGCCACAACGAGCTTTGTGCCATCTCTCAGATACTATTTTGGAATGGGGTGAACCTTCTACCAGCAACGCAGTTTCTTCAGATACATTGTTGAGGCAGCAGAGATTATTAGCTGAAGTTAGTGATCAAGTCTCCCTCCAAATATATCAAATGGTGTAGAGCAGACAGCATTCGTAATGCATGTTTTGTAGTCTTCACCTGAACGCTAGTAATCTTTAGCTGTTCCACTGAATGGTTGAAGAACTCTGTAGATTTCAACGACTGTGGCACGTAGTCAGTGCTTGTTCTTCCACTGATGCCAGCAGAAATTATTGTAGATAATATATTATCATGGATTATCATAGATATCATAGATAGTGTTTTCTATTTCCTTAACATTCCCATTTTTTTTTTAGAAAACTTGAACAAATTTTATAGGAAAAAGTGTTCTGAAGAAATACTTGACTGTCAGAAGCAGTCACCATATTCTATCATAAACCATAAGCTGTAGCATAGCTGTATCATAACCTTAAGCTGTAGCAAGTCGTAACAAAAGACAGAATTAAAAAAAAAAAAAAAAAAAAAAAAAAAAAAAGAGAGAGAAAAAGAAAACCACAGGAAAGGAGGTTAAAAAACTCATAGTTATTTTTATCTTGGTAATTCCAATCTTGATATTAGCTTTTATGCAGGAGCATATGGACAGTATTTATTAAGACAAGACTCTATTACAGATATCAGATGAAGGTGTAGGGTAGGGTCACTTCTGTAATACCCTTTTGTCAATATAACTATTTTCAACAAGGCTTATTCAGGAGAGTAGAGGAGAAATGACCATCTCTGAATGTCAACAACAGCGTAGATGGAAACAATCGCCTCATCATCTTACACTGTCTCAAAGTGTCCTTGACATTTCTATTTTGACTTTTTGAGCACATAATATGTACATTACCGCAAGTTAACTCTTTTGGTTGCTGACATTTTATGGGTTCAGCATATCACAAGTTACTATGACACACCTTGGGAAGCAGAACGTGCAATAATTACACCTGCTGACAACACCATATCCTTCCCTGCAGAGCTGCCATAGCTAGGGAAGTGAAGAAGCCTTCTGTTCTTATGCTCTTGTGTCCTTGCACAACAGCAATCCTGAGATGCAGGTCTAGGTCTGACTCATTGCATCTGCTTCTGAAACCAGTAGACTTTCCCTTATTGTTTGCTATAGCATTGACACACATTTCTACTGTACTCAGGCATACAGAAGCATCATAATTCTGTATCTTTCTGCTCAGTTTCCACAAACAACACCAACACCACCAACACCAACAAAAACCTTCTAATTCTGTGTACACATCTAAAAAGGTTTTAAGAAACGTATGCTCCAGTTTTGAATACAGTATTTCTTTCTGATACCTTTGTGATTCTGACATCTTAGCATCAAGATTTTGTGTTATATTCACAGTGATCTTGGACACACCTGGAAACATTCTGGGGGTGAAGGAATTCAGATTTAATTTCAAAATGACTGAGCTTATTAATAACTCGGATATTTATTGTATCAACATTAATTATTATTTGATTATTGTGAAAATTCTACAGCAATGAATTTTACTTTCAAATCAATTGTTTAGGAATTCTGTATGTATCAATACAGCTATTGCTGATCTAAATTAAATCTGAATTGCTGATCTTAAATCTAAATGATTCCTACCTTCTGAGATTGTCTAAAATAAAACTATGACTTGAGCCACTATATTTTGTGAGGAATAATCAAAATTTTTTTTGTGAGACTGAATTTTCTGAATTTCTGACTGAATTGAATTTTCTGAATTCAATTCAGAGCACTGAGGGACTATTATGAAGCTTATTTCACACAAAAATATTCTACATTAGCTACTTTCATATTTTGGTATGGTGAGCACATAGTAGATATTGTTTTCATAAACCCCATGACTTCTGATTTAAAATATTCATTTCCCTTTATAACTTCTATTTATTTTTTACTGGAAATACTTTTACTGAATTTTGAAAGTATCAAAAGAAAAAAAAACTTTTTAAAGATGACTGGAGTTTCTTGAGAATGTATCCTCATGTTCAATTCCTTGAAAACATTGCTTTGACAAAACCATTGCTTTGACAAAACCATTATTAATATTTTGAGGAATAAGTCCATAATTAATAAGGTCAGGACAGGTTCACAGAAACCCTCTATTCAGCACTGCAGTAGTGGTTCTGCTGTATGTTCTTGCCATAAACTAATCTTCCAATTTTTAGGTTAAAATTGTAATAGATATTAAGACACATCAGCAGAGTTCTTAAAACAAGTGTTTTTTCTTTTTTTTTCTTGTTTAGCACAGTGCAGTTGTATCTCAAATTTTCTATTTACAAAGTGCAAATACGTTTTGAAATGATAAAAAATTAACATGCATATTAACTCTCATTCCTTAAGTTTTCAGCTGCATCAATGTTACAGATCATAAGTTCTTTCTAACACTCGTTACTAGTACCTAATCACCCAGGTATACAACACTATTGAGGTGAACACACCCTATCTGTATAAAATTGCTGTAGACCTGTCACATCTTTCATACACCTGAAGGTTCAGGTCCCTGCCCTGTGGATTCAAGCTTACTGAGTATTAGGATACTTTTCTCTCCTTTTTTCCTTTTCTAGAAGTCTAATTGTTGAAAGTGAAAGAGACAGAACATGCCACCTTTCTTCAGAATTTTGTATAGTAGCTCATTTTGACCTATAGCAGACAAACAAAAATGACTGAGATAAAAACAATCATTTGTGAATGTTGAACAAAAATTACTTTTATTTTTAATTAATGGACATAAACCTTGCTCTTTTGCATGTAGAAATGGAGCATCCTATCTATATCTAACAAGGCCTAGGTAGGAGAACCGTGTTGCATGCAGATGCAACTAGCAGCTTTGTGATAAAAAACATGCTGAGTTGAGATTTCTGAAGGAGTTTCCTGAATATATTAATTCACCAGCAAGTAATTTCTACAAAAAAGTGGTGCAACAGTTCCAGTATATATTTCCTGAACGACTGTTTAAAGATCTTTGATAACTTATGTCAAACATATCAGAGAGTTCTCAAGGTGTCAAGTTGCTGTATAGAAGCAGCTATGAAAATGCAGTCATTATATTTGAAAATATTTGTTTATCTGTTTGCTTGTGAGCATGTCTGTTATCACCTAACTATACCAAAAGGCTGAGAAAGACGCTTATAAACATACCCAAAATACCAAAACTTTTATTTTTGACAAACGTGTCTTTTATGTTCTTAGTTAAGATCTGTGGGAACCTTGAGAGTATATATGGAAAATGAATAGCAATTTGCTGGTAGTTATTACCAATTACAAACTACAAAGGTATCTATTAGCTCCAAAACCACAATTTGTTGCTCAGATTTCAAAGGTCCATTTCACAAGCCATTTTTGGGCACCTTTGGACATGAACCTATTGCTTAGCTATTACAACCAGTTGAATCAAAGTTGTTCCAACAAATCTTAGCCTTTTTACTTTATATCATCTAATATCACTCTCATTTTATCATCTGAAGCACTTGTTTAACCATGACTGCAGAAAGTAATTCTATATTTTTATAGAGACATGCCTGTATGCTTTTATTTAAGGCTTTGCCAACTATACAAGTGCTTAGAGCAATTCTCAAAATTTTTGTGCTACTATAAACTTGCGTTCAATTTGTCTGTCTGGAAATGCTTCTTTCCAAGACTTTTGTTATGTCTTTAACACCATCATGGCACAATTAATTTATTAATCATAATACAGTGACATTATTTCCCAGATGTCAGTCACGTATATTTTTTGTGTGTGTGTGTGTTTTAAACAGATTTGTGTTGAGAGGCTGAAGAATGTGAACTTCCCATTAATGTAATTGTAATGAGAAGCTTATAACAGCAGGTGCTTTAATCATGTTACAGACAAATAACAAATTTTGGAAGAAGTGATACAATTATGGTGATCAAATATATGAAACAGGTCCAAGAGCTTCACAGTTTTAATCTGTCAAAATTAGAGTATTAAAATGAGCCAGAAAACCAATTCTTCTCAGGCAACTGAAGTCAGATGAATTAAAAAAATACAGTTCTTAATGTGAGGAAAGTATTCTCTCTCTTTCCTGCATGTTTTACTTAAAAAGTGTTTTAGATTTTTATTAGCTTTGATTTCTAAATCAAATATGTATCTTTCACACAGCAATCTTGAAAACTGCAAGTATACCACTTCATTTTACAGTGTTCTCCAGTTCGGAGATGTTCATGTCTGTTATTTATATTTAATGTTATGAGCAGAATTCTTTCAGCTTACACTCTGAGTCTTCTTTTCTCATTGGGAAGATCATTTAGATAGGATGGATTTATTCTTAGTGTGGAAATTGGTATTACAGGTAGAAGTTCTGAACTTTTGATTCTGAGCAATTAATTTTGAGCAGTGCTGACCATGATTAAAACTGGAAAAGAGAATTTAGTCACAAATCTTGAATATCTTCAATCTTGTTCCATATTCTTGGAAGGACATGTATTTTGTGAAAGTTTCAGTTCTTTTATCTCACCTACTATGGCCTGTCTTGCCAACACAGTGGTTTTGTGGTTCTTTTCTTGAACATCTTAATTCAATAGGAAAGTACGCAGCATGTAATTTACTGCTGTGTTTTCTGATGGGGGAGTACAGGTTATTGATCGTAGATCCCAGATCCCCTTTTTTTTTTTTTTTTCAGTATAACTGAATGAATATGGTTGATCAATATAATTCAGAGCACATACTCTTGACACTTTATTGTCAGGCAAGCAGTACATATCCTTATGTCAAATGAAAATGCACCAAAATCATGACACAGCTCAGGCTCTGATGATACTAGCTTCCTAAACCAATTTAACTGTACCATGGAAGTGTGTTTTCTTAGAAACAGCAAGTATAACAAGTTTGAACCATAATTCCATCTCACTATATTAAAAAGGAGATGATGGTAAAATAAAATTACTTAATTTCCTTACTGGGCATTGTCTCCACTGTTTATTTTAATAAACTGTGGAGATAAACAGAGGAGAAACTAGAACAATTGTTCTGTATTCTAAAGTACCTAAATCAAGATTAATCATTCTATATCCGTCTTGGTTTGCCTCACATACTGTCAATAAGAAAAAAAATCTTTTAAAATAGTGTTATTCTCCAACAGGAAGGGCAGAAAATTTCAGTAACCTTTCAAATAATTCAGTAGCTGCTAGGAAATTTATATGTGTAACTTCTTTGGATGTTGCTGTTGATCCCTTAATCTGTTCAATGTTAGAAGAAGAATTAAAAAAAATCTCAACTGAAGAGCTTCTATTGATCTAATTTTAATGAAGCACTCAACAGTTTCAAATAAATTGATATATTCTTTAGTGTCCTGGGAAGGTGGAGAGTGAATAGGAGCTGTTTACTGTCAACAATCAGTATAGTTTGTCTAAGACCATTATTTCCATCCCATAGGAAATTCTGACACTCTAAAATTTATTTTTATTATTTGGATTGAAAAATGAAAGTTTAGATATTTCTTACCAGAGACAAATTTGGAAAAAATAGTCAGTCAAACATTACTGTGTTTCATTTTGATAAGTTTACATTCCCAGGTAATAAAATAATCCAACACAGAATAACAATTTACAGTATCAGAGTGAAATTAAATAATAAAGTTCAAACAGAGTATATTTTTCTTACTGGAGTAAATGTGCATTATAAGCTAAAACTAGAAGGTAATGCTGGTTTATTTCATACTTTTTCTTTAAAAATATTACTGATGTATTGGTACTTCTCTATGTTCTAAAGAAAAATGTCTCTGCCAAATTTATTTATACCAGTGTTCCTGTTCCACAAGATACAATAGAGATAGTATACATTTGTATATATTTAAGGGTGATTTCTTTCCCTCCATTTTGAAATAACATTTAGTGGAAATGGGGCTGCTTGCTGATACCAGACATATTATTTTCTCTATATTTTTTATTTTTTTTTCTTTGAAATACTGATTTTTTTTTCCAGAGTTTTAGTATGATTATAGGATCAAAAAGGAGTTTCTGTTGTTGTTGTTGTTGTTTGTTTGCTTGCTGATTGGGTACAGTCAGTGAAAGTCAGCAGAATCTGCTGAACTCGATGGAAGTTTTGCCATGTGAATCTCACTTCCACCAGAACTAGAATTATTTGACTAAATTTTCTGTCAATTCTAAAAATAAATATTTTGAGAAGACCTAAGAGTTCTTTTTACAAAGTTGTAATTGGAAAGTCATTTCAACGTAAAGTTGAAGGAAATTTCAGCATAAAAATGCAAAAGTTTATATTTCAAGAAAGAAAGGTTTGATCTTTGGCTAGTGGACCTGGAATCAGTTCAGAAATCCAGCTTTGCTCAGACCACATTTTCAGCTACATGGATATTTCAGCTGAAAGTATTCACCCTGCTCTTTTTCTGAGTTATCCCCAAATACTCTTAAGATAAAGAAGCTTGGCTTGCTTCCTTCTCATCTCAGCTTCACCCGTCCCCACCTTGTTTAAATTCTTGATCAGACAGTTCGCTTAAGGTTTTGCATAGCAACTATATTTCCATTGTCTGTACCCACAGATGCAAATGCATGTTTCCATTTTGCAGGCCGAAGTGCTGATAGAGTCCACAGACATTTTTCCCATGAACATAGTTGATAAGCACATTTTATTTAGTATGGAATTGATTGCAATGTCCTTAGAGGTGGCAGAAAATTAAGATATCTTGATAGAAACTAGGCATATAGTAGTCTTAAAAGCTAATGTAACAAGGCAGGAAAAATATTCAACTGTTTCTTCTACAAAGGCTTTGGATTTTTTAGCTAAAAGCATCTGTATTATCCAGCTGAAAGACTGACAGAATGACATTGGAGAACAAGGAGGCTTCTATAATGTGAAGTGCAGGAAAAATAGATTTTATGTTGTTGTCTTTGCATGATTATGAATCTTTTGATCACTGCTGAGAAATTTCAATGCCTCTGAGAAATTCTAGCTTTCTATCTACATTTGTTTGTCTTTGTATTTGAGGGCCCAGCATGTCTGTCCTGAATGCTTCTGTGATTGCATAGTGGGATACTAATCAGAATGACCAGAATGAATACAGAATAATGGAACAACCTTATTTTTAAAGAAAAGCTACACATGAGATCACTGAAGGAAACGCAGTCTGCCTGCCCCCCTGTGCTCCACCAGTTCATCTTTAAGTCAACTGCAACCTAAATCATAAATAGGCTCTTAGGAGAAATTTGAAGTTAGATGACATCAGGATGGCAATTACCACCACCTGATGTTGTGGTGTTTACCACTACCTTTTGCACAATGGTCTAGTGTTTGAGGTACTCATTGAGGAAATGGTGTATCTGTATGAAATTTGAGGATGACTGAGTCTTTTTTATCTGAATCTCAACATTGTTGCTCTAACAGAGCCTATAAAATATCCTAAATCACACCTTACCATCTCTCCTATGGAGGCTAAGCCCAGGGATGCAAAATAATGGGATGAGAAAGAAAGAAACAAGGGGGAATCTGACTTGACTTTTTATCATGCTTGGAAGGGAAGTACTCTTTTTTATTTTTGGTCAAATATAAAATATATACTCAATGTCAAGAACCTTTCAAAACCTTTTCTGCCCTTTACTGAGAGTTTTAGCCCATTCAGATTAGTTTAGAATATCTTCAGTAGTTTCAACGGCACCAGTAGGGAATATTCCATTTGAAACAGTTCTACAGCCTGCTGACTTTGGATATGGGAAATATAGGTTCAATACCTTTTGGGATGAACAGAGTCTGGAATGCAAGTATTCCACATAGGAGACACTTTGTGGGGGACTGCAGGTTAAGATATCTAAATGTAAGTCTACATATGTCTGTATATTACCTAAAAGTTTAAGCTCCAACTATTCTTAATGGGATAGTGTAGTCAGTGTAACCTAGACCTGACCTTAGGGTGTGCTGAGGAAGCTGGTGGGTGTTATTGCTAGGCCACTCTCCATCATTTTTGGAAGGTCCTGGAGAATAGGAGAGGTGCCTGAGGACTGGAAGAAAGCCAATGTCACTCCAGTCTTCAAAAAGGGCAAGAAGGAGGACCCAGTAAAGTACAGGCCAGTCAGCCTCACCTCCATCCCTGGAAAGGTGATGCAACAACTCATCCTGGAGGTCATCTCCAAGCATGTGGAGGAGAAGAAAGGAGTAGTCAGCATGGATTCTCCAAGGGGAAATCATGCTTAACCAATCTGATAGCCTTCTATGATGGAATGGCTGGCTGGGTAGATGAGGGGAGAGCAGTGGATGTTGTCTACCTTGACTTCAGCAAGCCTTTCACCACTGTCTCCCATAACATCCTCATAGGCAAGCTCAGGAAGTGTGGGATGGATGAGAGGACAGTGAGGTGGACTGAGAACTGGCTGGATGGCAGAGCTCAGAAGGTTGTGATCAGCAATGCAGAGTCTAGTTGGAGTCCTGTAGCTAGTGGTGTCCCCAGGGGTCCGTACTTGGTCCAGTCCTGTTCAACTTATTCATCAATGACCTGGGTGATGGAACAGAGTGCACCCTCTGCAAGTTTGCTGATGACACAAAACTGGGAGGAGTGGCTGATACACCAGAGGGCTGTGCTGCCATTCAGAGGGGCCTGGACAAGCTGGAGAGCTGGGTGATGAGGAACCTCATGAAGTTCAACAAAGGCAAGTGCAGGGTCCTGCACCTAGGGTGGAATCACCCCACCGACCAGTACAGGTTGGGAGCTGACCTGCTGGAAAGCGGCCCTGCGGTGAAGGACCTGGGAGTCCTGGTGGACAGCAGGTGAACCATGAGCCAGCACTGTGCCCTTGTGGCCAAGAAGACCAATGGGATCCTGGGGTGCATTAGGAGGAGTGTTGCCAGCAGGTCGAGGGAGGTGATCCTCCCCCTCTGCTCAGCCCTGCTGAGGCCACCCCTGGAGTGTTGTGTCCAGTTCTGGGCTCCCCAGTACAAGAGGGACATGGAGCTCCTGGAGTGGGTCCAGCGGAGGGCTACGAAGATGATGAGGGGACTGGAGCATCTCTCATACGAGGAGAGACTGAGAGAGCTGGGCCTGTGCATTGGACTGTGCACTTAGTCACATGGTCTAAAATTTTGGGTATACCTGTGCAGTGCCAGGAGTTGGACTCGATGATCCTTATGGGTCCCTTCCAACTCGGGATATTCTGTGATTCTGTGATTCTGTGATTCTGTTTAGCTTGAAGGAGAGAAGACTGAGAGGGGATCTTATCAATGTGTACAAATATCTGAAGGGAGGGTGTCACGCAGATGGGGCCGGACTCTTTTCAGTGGTGCCCAGTGACAGGACAAGAGGCAACGGGCACAAACTGAAACACAGGAAGTTCTGGCTGAGTATGAGAAAACATTTCTTTCCTGTGAGGGTGACAGAGCACTGGCACAGGCTGCCCAGAGAGGCTGTGGAGTCTCCTTCTCTGGAGATATTCAAAACCCGCCTGGATGCGATCCTGTGCAACGTGCTCTGGGTGACCCTGCTTGAACAAGGCAGTTGGACTAGATGATCTCCAGAGGTCCCTTCCAACCTCAACAATTCTGTGATTCTGTGATTCTGTGAATTGCTCTCCAGGCTTCCTTGGTTTTACTGACTGCATTCTCTCTCTCTGTTAGACATCTAGCTCATTTGTTGATACCATTGTGAATGCCTAAACTTAAATGTTTGAATCTGAGTGGAATTTTAGCAGGTGTTTCTCTTTCTCCTTTTGCATTAGGTATTTTAAAGATATCAAGACTATTCCTGCCAGTTCACTATTCCATAGACATGCAAACTATTTTAACTTTTACAAGTTTTCAGGGGCACCTGCTCTCCAAGTATGGAGTAGTTTCTCTACTTATTAGACTGTGAAGCTAGATGTACTAGATTATGCTCTTTTTATGAACCAAAACTATTTGTAAGACTGTGCATAAATTCAGTAGATTGGATTCCACCCTAATTCTGCAATATTCACATTTAAAATAGAGGGTGTCTTTATCGTTTTGTGCATCTTTAGCTCTGTTAGAATAGCTCCAAAATTATTCTGGTAGCATTAAATGTGGTTCCACTGATGCTTTTTCNCATTAAATTGTGGTCCCCCTTTTTTTTTTTTTTTTTTTTTTTTTTTTTTTAGTGGTGATTACTGTTGTTCTTTTTTCCTCAGGAATATATATTTAAATTTCCCTGCTGCCTCACAGTTCCCACACAATGTTTGCCTGATTGCATGTTCTTTGTGGTTTCATTTGGTTTCTCTCTAGTGTGAGGTCCTGCAAGCAATGTTAATAGACCATCCTCCCAAGAGGAATTTATGGGTAATTTTCTTTTGTATTTGAAAGATTTATGATCAAAATATTAAACATGAATAGGAAACTGAATTAAGTAAATCACATCTCAATTCTACAGATGTGTGCTGATTTATTTATATGTGGGTACAGCACTCAGAGACCTCAGTTTTAACTTAAAATTTCTGATGACATATGTAGGCAGGCAGCAATTTCAGCTAGGTACAAGGGACTCTTACATTCAGCTCGCTATAAGTACCAAGTTCTTCTACAGTTTTTGATGAGGCTTTTGGGGACAGATCCAGAAAAGTTTGTGAGCTGTATCTGTCTGCAATATTCAGACTACATTAGCAACTTCATTTTGCCAAAGTAATACTTAAAGTATAGTTAGTGTGCCTCAGCAGGATAATCCAAACCACCTAAATCAGCAGTCTAGACTCTGTAAGTAGACAGTGGAGAGTGGTAAGCCCCTCTGAGGGTCTATGAGTACTTATTTAGGTTAGCAACCTATTTCTCTCCCTTGACTCCTTGGAGCATACACACTTACTGCAGTGTTACTGTGTACTTAGCAAGGGTCTGTATAGAGCCAGCCAATAAAAAATAACAGCACCAGTCTCAGATGAAAGCTTAGAGAGTAACCCTTGCCGGGAACAGCATACAGCCTGATTTTTTTGCATTAAAAATTACAGTAAAGTATAATAAAACCACATCTATTTTTGGCCATTTTCAAACAAGTTGTAAAAAATTGACAGTATACAGAACTATCAAAACAAGTGATGATTAATTCCTTAGTAATTACTATTTTATTTTATTTTATTTTATTTTATTTTATTTTATTTTATTTTTATATTTTATTTTATTTTATTTATTTTATTTTATTTTGTTTTATTTTATTTTATTTTATTTTATTTTATTTTTTTACCTTAAGAACAACAGAAAATACTAGTGTTACCTGGAGCTTATCTTCTCATTCCTGCATCCTCATATATATCAAGGATTTTCTCATACGTGTCAGTTCTCTTTGCCACCTGTTGGGCTTCTGCCTGCTGTGTACACTTTGCTGTGTTATCTAGGCTACCTTCCAGTTTCATTCAGCACTTGACAGTCTTCTCATACTGCTTGTTTTTCACTCGTACTGCATACAATTATTCTGACAAACCATTAACAGAGATTTTAATGTTGCTAACCTTGCTTGCTCTTCCTTTCTCGCATGTATCCACTGTTTTAGTTGACCCTTTTCCTGGTGTATGTAAACTAGACTTCAAACTCTCTCTCACAGCTAGTCGTTGTAGGGATCTCAGATGTCAGAAAGTTCAATTTTGTTTAGAAATTTTGAGTGTAGACTCTGTTAATTTCCAAGCATGCTCCTGTAAATGATAACAAACTAACATCCTGTTCCCAAAGACTCGCTGCTTGTCAAGTTATTTATAATAATATCTTCAAAATGTACTCTGAGGTTTGTTTTATCTCTTTGCAGGTCTTTAAATAAATATTTTTAAGAAATAAGAATTTGATGCTACTTTTTTAAACTTACAATCTAATTTAAGGTAATATGATTTTAGAGGGTATTTAGGAAAGCAAAAGCATGATTTAATATAGTTTGTGACATGAACACTAAACTATTCTTCCTTCAGGTAGTGAGTGAAGCCACCACATTTTTTATGCTCTGTATTCTGCTCTGTTACTACCAACATTATATCCAAAGTAGAATTCAGGTTCCTGCTTTTTCTGTTACAGGCACTTCCCTGTTATCATGGATTTAGTTCATCTTAAAATGATGATCATGAATCTCAGCGGTGTTTGAGAGCTTGCAGTTGTGATTAACAAAGGTCTGTTGCTATTCAGAAGTGCACTGAACTATGTAATTAAACTTTTTTTTTTTTTTTTTTCCCCAGATTGGAGCTGAGTTTTGAAATAAGGCTGGTTTGATTGAAAACACAACTTTGTGAAATGGTTGAGTTTTCCCCAGGCCAAATCCACATTCAAAAACCTGATGTTATAGTTAAAAGCGCTTGAGCTTAAACTATTAATAGAAGATCCTCAGTGCTGCTACTGTCTTTAAACTCATCCAAGGTCCTACAATTTGTGATGACTGCACATTCATTTCAGCTGCTTTTAAAAATACAAAAATATCTTGGCTATTCTGTTCATGGACATCAAGTTGAACACGAGTCAGTGATACACCCTTGCAGCAAAGAAGATCATTAGCATCCTGGGATGCATTAGATAGAGCATTGCCAGCAGGTTGAGGGAGGTGATCCTTCCACTTTATTTAGCACTAGTGAGACATCTGGAGTGCTGTGTCCATTCCTGAGCTTCCAGTACAAGAAGGACATGAACACACTGGAGATAGTTCAGCCAAGGGCCTCAAAGATGGAACACCTACCATATGAAGAGAGGCTGGTAGAGGACTGTTCAGCCTGGAGAAAAGAAGGCTTGGGGGTTGGGGGTTGGGGGTGGTTTCTTGGAAAATTGTATTATTAAAAGAAATAATTGTATAATTATATTAAGAGATAAAAATCAGGAAAAAAGTATCTTTCTACCTTAAAAAATGTCTTTGCAATGAAAGTCTTTCCTAAGCAAAATTCTACAAGTTATAACAACTTATCCATGCTGATAAGATTTGCTTTCTACCTGTAAGAGAACAATAGATTATTCAGTCAATAGTTTCCCTCATGCGTGATGTAAGCCTCTTTGTTAGATTTCATATGCTCTTTGGGTAAAGTTACTAACATATGTATAGTTTAAAATATTCATCTTGGGGAACCACATGGGGCTAGAAGCAGATTCTGAAGTGCTCTTCAGAACAAGTAAAAATATTGCAAAAGACATAAATGCTGCAGTATTATCTCTGTAAATAATGAAGACATTATAAAGGAAGAAAGAAATGATGATCAAATATTTTTTGTTGTCTGCACATATTCTCTTGGTGGAGAAACTGATATTAGACCTCAGTGGCATACTATTCTTCCTTTAAATTTTAGATTATTCAGAAGTAATAAATCAAGTTACATTTTATCATCTTAAGTTCTTCTTAGTGCATACTGTCTCTGCCTTGAATATATCTAAATAAAAAAAGATTATGTCCTTAAAGGTGCCTATCCCTCCATTTTATGCTTTGTTGCTCCTGTTCAGGATTGACAGTTCAATTGATTCTGTTCTGTGACAACAGTCAACCCTCTGAGCTCTAGTTCAATTAGTGCTCAATAAGATTTTACTTCCAAAACATGTGAACTCCCTTTAATCTTAATAGTGCAGGAAAATCAACTGTGAATAGCAAGTGATACACAGTCATGCTTGAATACTTAAAAGGGAAGGATGAAATGTGCAGAAGCACAGCTGTTACATAGTGCCATCATATGATATCAAGCATACACCATAGTAAACAATATTATTGGCTGAAGTGAAGATATAGGAGCTATAACTCTGAGAAGTGGTATGGTTTTCCTCAATATTTATAAAGAAATACTATTAAATGGAGTATGAAAGTATATGAGTAATGATATATTCAGTAAGGTATATTCTGTGATTCTATAGTGCTGGAATTTGAGTCAAAACCAACTTCTTACCTAAGAAATGGCATCCAAAAGATCATCTTTCATTCTTAATGAGTGATATCTCTGCAGTGTGTTTACAGGGAAACTCAGAAATGTAAATAACGTGTAATCTTACAGTTTTAGTAAGCCCCAATTACAGTGTCAAATAGGATAGCTAACTAGGCAGCAAATCCTATTTTAGTTGAACGTCATGTCTGAGAGGTTTCAGCCTCTCTCGCTCAATCACCTTTGTTTTTTGTCTTCTTTACATTTTCTTTGATCACTAATTTTGAAGAACCCGATTGTTGCATAGTTGTTTATGGCTTCACTTTCTACCCTTCTCTGTTTTCCTTTGTCACAGGCTTATAGAATGAAGTGCTGTAATTGGCTTTGTCTGAAAAAAAGACCAGAAAATTCAGCCTGTGTATACTACCGGAGATCAGTTACTTTTCCCATTTGATAAAAGGAAAACAGAGATCATTTCTGTAAATCTCTTCGAAGTACTGCAAAAATCTTCAGCAATAAGTTTTCAAGATGCTATTACGATTCTTCACATCGCCCAACTTAGGTTCCAAAGAATCCTGTTATCTTTTCATTTTCAAGGAAAAAGTAGGGAGAAAGTCAAAATACCAAAGCTTATGCATGCACCAACATTGTGCTAGCCCTGAGGGCTGTCCCTGGCCTCTGGGCCAGCTGATGGAGCTGGGCTGGATGGGAAGGTTGTGCTGCCCACTGCTCCAGGGCTGCTCTCTGAGGCCAATCTGCTTCAGAAGGGAGACACAGGTATCGATCACACCATCTGCAGTAAGGACAATTACAGCAGAGCAGAGTCCAGGAGTGAAACGAGGACTAGTGCAAGGTGGTATTGTAACTCTATATAAGCCTGTACAAGGCTTCTGCTCTGAATGGTCTTTATGTAGGAGCCCATATGTTTTCACTGACCCCAGAGGGAAACTAGAGAAAAGAGGCACATTCTGGATCTAAATATACATGGCATAGTCATATCTGAGGTATTTTGCCATGTCCGTTCCCAATTACTGTTGGGAGAAGGGAAAATAAAGTGTTGTTCTGCTTGTGCTGGCATAGAGACCCACAAGAACATAATTGTTCCAATTACAGCAATTCTACAAAAAGGTAAAAGAAACCAAGATAAGCTATTGTACAGTTTCAAGTTGCCTGGGTACACAGAGAAAATGGATAATTTCGCCCTAAAGGTGTTTTTTTTTTTTTTTTCCCTCTTAACACTTAAGGCAAATTCTAGGATTTTGTAATCCAAACATTGTGTGACTCAATGGGAAGAAGAACCTGCCTTCCAGACTCCTAATACAAATACCACCAGTCTCATCCTTCTAAACTCTTTGCAAATAGTTATCAGTGTATTAACACACATTACACTACTCATTCATGATTAGCTCTTCAGTGACTTATATATGAACATTTTAATAATAAGGTAATTTCACTATGTGATTGTATGGGATTTTCAAAGCCTAACTGCTTGCAGTATTAGTGTTCATGAGACTCACTAAAATTACTCAGGATTTCTATAAATAAACTTTTTTCTCTGCTATATACATTTTTCCTTTTTTTTTTTTTTTTTTTCCTGAGAACAGTTATATTCCTATAACAGTGAAGAGAGGATAACAGTTAAGTTAAAGGTTTCATATTCCAGCACAACCAGGTATTTAGAGTAATAGTATGAGACAGTGTACAAGGGCCAGACTGACAGGTGCAACCAATCTGGGCATTATCATTCAATAAGTTCAGGAATTAATAAGCAACATTTACAGAAGGAATAAGACCTTCCTAGAACAGTTATGGAAGATATTCCACAAATTAAGTACTTTAATTTTTGCTATTAGCAAGATAAAATAATTTTATCTTGTGCTGTTTATTAAGCAAGAGTAAGGTAATTTTCATCCTGCAAAGCATAAATGTCTCTGAATACACAGACAGGGTTCAGTTCTAACAGAAATAGGTAAATAGACTCACAGTTACCCAGCTTACACCTGTTAGGATTCTTTTAAATACATTCTACTTTATATTTAAATTAATCTTTTTATTAAAAAAAAAAAAGTTATGTGTATGTACCTTCATATATTCACCTGAAATTCAATTTATTGTTTTTTTTCCTTTCCTTTTTTTTTCTTCCTAGTTTTTCCAGTCCTATCCTTTCTCACTCTTTCTTCCACTCTCCTTTTCTCTTCCTTCTTTTTTTCAGCATGATTGCTTAAGGAAGCAGGGATTATGTGATTGCGCTTTTGCCCACCCACCTGTCAGCCCTAGGATATAGGCTAATTTCAATCATATTTGTCAGAGTCATAGGAATCTCAAAGTTCCTGAACTCTTACAAGTTTCATGAGCCTTCATGGCTGTTTAGAGGGGAGGCACACCATGCAGTTCTCCTATTGAGCAATGTTACAAGGTGACTCCAACAGCCATCCACCTGGCTGGATAACCAGGAAAGGCTGGTAACACAACACAGACCCTGAATAAAAAACAGTGCATACTGCCTCTTACTTACATGGTAGCTATGTCAAATAGGAGACAAATGAGAAAATTGGGTATCATCTAGTGTACTTCCAGACAAAACCAGATATATTGCAGATAAAGGTCTGGCAACATGGAGTTCCTGTAAGAACTACAATGGTGAGCTGTTGGAGTAATACAGAAGAATGGAAGGAAATGAAGTTGGGGTGTCATGAGGAGTATGGGGCAAAGCTGAGTCTGCTTAAATAAAGTGACACAAGGGATAAAGGACATTAGGCATTTAATTCTACTGTTAGTTAAATAGTTTGCTTTTACTTGTTTTTCAAACGAACTGTGGCTTGACTCAGAGCACAGTTTTTCTATTATGTCATAACATTTTATCCTAGTAAGTAATTTCACTGATTAATTCTGTCTCTCCTTTTTTTCTTGGAAGTGTCTTCTTTCATCTTCAGTCTGATCCCTTTTTCAGGCTCTCAGAATCCCCCTCCGTATCTGATATTTTTATACGGTGAACAATATGGCTCAACCAAAGCTAAATAATGTATGTTGGCTGTTTGGGGTATAAATTGGTTTTAAAATTAACTTATTTAAATTTCAGAGCAAAATAACTTAAAAAAGAAAAAAATGGAAGATTAAAAAGAATTTATTGTTTTTTTAAATGAATTTATTTGCTGAATTTGACTGTGATAAACTGTTCTAAAATATTTACCCAGCTGCTTTCATTAACTGTCTGCCTTGCTGCAAACATGGAGAACAGCCATCCCACTCCCGTACACTCCGTGTTTGTCAACTATTGCTACAACTTGAATGCTGGTCTGTCCTGACCTTTATGTGAGGGAAAGTCAATAACTTACATTGCCATTTCACCAATACAGTCTGACTCAATGCAGAGTATCATCCTATGGGGCTTATGGGGTCCTGTCTGTGTGTCAGTCCTATTTCATCAGGACATACTCTCATCGTTGCTCAGCTTCTTACATACTCCCATCTTTGCTCAGCTTCTTGGAGACAGAATAATAGGTCCCGGGCTCCCTGTTCTTATACCCACAGAAGAAAGCTATAATATTGGCTAAATGATGTATGTATCAGATTGAAAGTTAGAGGCCAGAACAGAGTTCATCTTCACTGTGTTGAAAAAGAAGTACCCTCAAGATCATGGTCTCACTGATGACTTCTCTGGGGTGCTGTGGTTCTACATGGTCCCTAAATAGTGTTGTGATATAATGACCGCATTAGTCCCCCATATGTTGCATCTGTCCTTGAGAGGGAGTTCCCCCAGAAAAAAGAGCAGATTGCACCTCTGTGTGCATGTACAAAATTGTTATTATTTATGTCAGTGTGCTTATTGCTTGAACATTAAGCCCACATTCTTAAAAACACTTCAACCCCAGAGAAAAACAAACATACCAATCAGTATCAACCCCCTACGGCATACATTTATGCACCAGAGGGAAAGACATTAATGGACAATCAGAGAATCCTCTAAAGCAGAGGAAGTAGACTGAATGATCTCTTTTCTTAGAAGGACTGCTGTGACAGTGGTCTTTGAAAACCAGAACTGGAGAGCCAAAGAGGAAAAGCACACTGTGCCTCAGTCCTTGGAGAAGTTCCAGGAATTCTTTCCTCTCTCATTTTTAGGCTGCTTAAAGCCATGCTTCAAGGAACCCGTTGGACTTTGTTGTGTGCTTCCTGTCTATAAAGGTTATTCTAGCTGGACTTCCAGAGCACAGAAAAAAGTCTGGGTTTGCTAGCTCTAAACACAGATTTTGATACGTGGTTGCACTATAAGACTTGGCACCTCAACTCATAAAAGCGTCACTGTAGCACATAGCTACTGAATTGTAGATCAGAACTTTCTCATTTTAGTGCTGGCAGGCAGCAAGGACTGGCCCAAGTTCACCCAAGGTTTGTCTTACCTTTCGCTCAGAAGCATCACAGTGTTAATGGAAAGAGTTGTTGCTCTTCTAGTAGGAAATATGTGGTCACTTTTTAATTGCACCAATATTTTCTTAATGTAATATTCCCATATTAATCTGCTGTTGGTAAGACTACTGGGGCTTAATTCTTCCAGAAGGCTATTACAGTGTTCTAAATTCATTTCAATTATAAACAGAACTCCACCCCTCCTTACATTTCATCATAATGCTAACAATAATGTTACACCCCCCATGCTCTTCACTTGCCGCTTTTTCCTTCCCTTAACTGCTCTTAAAGGCTTTCACTTCTGTCCTTGACTTTACATTTTCTCACCTGCAGCTGACCCTGTGTTCTTAGAACTCCCTCCCTCTCATTCAAAAGAGCCCACTGTCTCTTACCTTCTTCACAGGCTAACCTGCAAGAGCTCAATTTTCAGAAAAGACAAGATACAGAAATCATACACTGTGAGATCACTTTTATTTCAGTTTTGGTTTTAAAGTTTTACATTTCTTTTCTATTTATTCCTGCAGCAAAGTGGTAATCCTTTCAGAATAAGCAGATTATAGTGATTTTGTAAATATGTGCCCTGAGACACAAACATCAATATGTTTCATGAATCCTTGCTTCTTACTCTGGTTTTATGCCAACAGAACTGCGTAAAGCAGTTCTTCCACTATGAAAGAGGTGATGCTCAGCAATGAATTGGTGCCTCTCAAAGAGCAGTGGTACAGATTGCCATCTCCCCCTGGCACAGGTCCACTCTCCGGGCGGGCATTAGCTTGCTGTGTTTGGATCCAGCCACTCAATTCCATATGCTTCTGAGGTCTTGTGTTGTGACCGTCACTGCTCACAGTGCTCTGATTTTCAGGAACTCACTTTCAGGACAGCTGTCACAATTATTCCAAGGATCTAGTGTTAACACGGAGAGCACTGGTGTATGGGAATTATTCTTTCCTAGTTAGAGGTGTCATAGGAACATAGCAGGAGAGCAAGAAACACAGGAATTCCTTAAGCATGCACAGACTTAGGAAAAAAATTCTTAGAAATCCATGCAAAAAAAA
>VXAA01006436.1:51539-64733 GCA_013399115.1 Anseranas semipalmata
AAAACGGCACTGAATACCATGCTGCTTATCTCCTGCCACTGTTACTGCTGATTCTTGGGTGCATGTGGTATACTATTTCATAGCATCTTGTCTTTTCAGCCTGGTCTATTTAATCATGGCTGTGAAATCACTTCTGGCCAGAGAAATAGTCTCCTTTTACATCTCTTTGATTACATCTCTTTGTTAAGAACAACCCCTCAAGTCCCAAGAAGTCCCAGAAGCAACTCCCATCTACCTTGTTAGCTTTTGTAAAGATTTTTTTTTTTTTTCTGTAAAGAAAGTTGGTGTCTTAACAGATAGAGTATTTGTTTTCTCTGCATGTGCATTTTCAGCACTAAGGATCCTTGATGCATCTGTCATTGTGACTTCTGTCCCGATGTCTGGAAAATGATATTCAGAAAACCAAACCTTGTCAGGATTTGCCAAGAAAGTCAATAGTTTTCTCTTGAACTTGCATCCTGAGCCGGTTTATCCCATAGGACAATTGAAAGGGAGAGAAAAGACAGCAATTATCAGCTAAGAGAGGGGGAAGATGAGAACTACTGAAGCTGTCTGCCACCAAGAAAAATGTGGACTTACACATCTTAATCATGATGGAGCTTCCAATGAAAGTGAAGGTCACAAAGAAAATGGACTTTGCCAAATAAAGTGGAATTCACAATTTGATATAGAACTTAATTCCATAATATCTCACACCTGTTATTTGTTCTTTAAAGTGCAATGGTGCCTAGAAGGTCACTTTAAGGCATACTGCTCCATTGCATCCCCTCAGCTCCAACAGCTGGCATATGGTAGAGAACTGTAGACAAGTGACTGCCTGGAAACAATGATTTAAATGAGATAAATGTAAAGGGCAGCTGTCAAAGAACAGTATTTGTAAACATTTTCTAGAATTTTATAGCTATCACAGCACAGGTGAATTCCTTTATGCTTTGGCCAGGCAATAAAAATTGAACCCTCCAGCAGACCTCAGTTTACAGCTAAAAAACTATTTGTAACTACAGTGCAGAGTGAAATGGAGGTGCAATTTATTTTTCAGTGTAGTGATAAAAAGTACTCATAGAATCTTTGATCTTGAAAATTGCATTTTGAAGTTTAAGACTTTGAAAATATAAGTCAGTATATTTCAATGTTGAGACACCAAGCTTAATTATTTGATCATGGTAAAACATATCATCATAATAACACTTTAATAGCGTTTTTCATCCAGTGATGTCAAAGCAAGCACTTTGAAAGTGTTTACTAATTAGGACTTCTTTGCAATATCCATGAGGTAAGTATTATACCCATTTTACACATGACTAAGCAAAATAATTACGCATTTCAAATAGCAGACTCAAGGCTTCTTTTCTCAAAAACAAAAAAGAAATGTTTGTCATTCATAGGAATTAATATCCTTCAGAGAACATCCTAGTCCTGAACATCCACTAGAGTGCTGAGTTTTCTTGTATTTTATGATAACTGAGGTATCCTGGCCTTTTCTAGGTATTGTTCTAAAGCTCTGGAATATAACCTTTGCATATTTGCACTCAATAAAACCATTTCAATAGCTTATTAAGTAAACAACAGAAAAAATTGTTAGTCTCAGAGATATGAATTGTTGTTTCCACAGTTCAAAGCCAGGAATTTGCAAACATACAATAAAAAAGGCTGAAAGCAAAAAACCATGACATGAAAGAGAAAAATGAAGACATACTAGAAAACAGATGATTACATGAAAAACTAAATGAATTCTGTATAAGAAAAACAAATAAAATTAGGGGAATGAAGAGAAGGTTGAAGATATACATCATACAGGCAAAGAAACTGTACCTTGAAATAATTTTGGAAATAGTAAATGACTTTTAAGACTTTATTTATCGTCCTATATCATCTTTTTCTTCCTAATATGTCTTTAAATGATGCAAGCAAGCAGATCCATTTCAAAACGTCTTTATGGTTCATTATTCAATACATTAACTCTATTGCATACAGAAAACTGATGATGGAGTATGGTGAGTACCTGGTGATAGCCATGACACTAGAAATCCTCCTGACACTTCCCACATATACAGTTTCAGCATACCAGGTATGATGCCTCAGATGGTGACTGTGTAGTGTACCAAATTTCATTGCAAACCAGGAAAGAATTAACTTGGACACAACAAAGTTCAGAATAAAATAAATACTTAATTTACATAAAATATAACTGAGCTATGCAAGCCATGGTCTAATACTTCAGAGGTACAAAAAAATAAAAAAATAAAAAATCATGAAGTTTGAATCACTAGTGACTGTAAATGTTTTGTTGTCACTTCTTGCTCTACAACCCCCCTTCTAAACTGATAGCAGTAACATGGGATTCTTCTTTCATTGTCCTTAAAAGTTTTGTGAAACAAAATTATATTTTCAATTTCTGTACACAGTGAGAATTAGGTACCTCAGAATGAAGTACATAAAATCATCAAAAGGTCCAGCACTGGACATTTCCTGATTCTGTAGTAAAGAGGGACTTTTTACTTTTACATCCTCTATATGTTGCTCATTGTCTACCTTACTTCTGGCCATATGGCTTGCATTCCTGATTCAAAAGCAGTGGCTCATGTTCTTAGCATATCCTGGTACTGGTACTCAGAGCAACTCTCTTGGGAGATGCATTTAAACTAAACATGATGAAGAGGGGACAGAAACTGGGGCTCTTATTTTAGGGGAAGGGATCTAAATAATAAGCTATTAAACAAAAGCTCATCATTTTATTACCATCAACGTTGACTGAAGGATTTGAGCTGCTGTTTAATGAGAACTTAAATAAGAACCTCAATGAGCATCATGCAGGACGCCTGTCAATGGCCGTGTCCTCAGTACGAACACTTATGAACACATGATTAATAACAGTAGTTGGCCCATAGATCATCCGGGACATGCAGGGATGTGCCTGAATTACAACATCTGCAGAATTATGCACTCCTAGAGCATAGACCCCTCTGCTCTAGCAGTGCACAATTCTTCAGACATAATTTAATCATGCCCTGGGTCTTAGCTATGTTTTTAGGTGCTTAAACGCAAATTTGCTTATGGTAATGGGAATGATTGCAACCTCTAGAGGTGTGCATGTGTGCTATAATTGGTATATAATAATTTAATTTGTCCCTTTCTAAGACATATATTGTTTTGTATTTATCTCTGTTCTCTAAAAGAAGGCAATGATATATATTTTAGACTAAGGTTAAAAAAATACGTGGATTATGTTCATCCTAAATTCCCACCTGTATTTATATTTCATTTTCTTTCAATACCACCAAATGCATAGAGCACTAACTCCCCTAGAACAGAACAACATGTGTTCACTTCTGGGAAGTTAACAGCAAGGGCAATACAAACAAAAATGGCACAATTTGGTGTTTCATAAAGCCTCTTTGTTTATGTGTATGTCTCAAATCCCAAGAAATTTCTGTCTCTTCACAGAGTGTTGCAGTGCACTTGTTGCAAAAAGAAAAACAATTTGCTTAGCATGAATGTCTGCATCATAGACTCTAGAAATAGATAAACACACTTATTTGTTCACTTATAGAGAAATCTTGTGGCATTATCAAACCTGTTGGCCTCAACTAACGTAGATTTTAGTGAAAGTCAGATGGGTGAAATCAGTATTTGACTTTAGTTATAGGAAAATTTGTAGAAAACTTAGTAACTTTCAAATCAGACATTTTATAAGACATTTTATAGTATGTGCCTGTGTTACTCCCATTCATGAAGGTATGTTTCAATGCCAATATTTAAAAATTTACATATTTTCATAAAGTGTTTGGATGATCCCTGTGATGCAACCCAGAGTATGATCAGACACGAGCAATGCTGAAAGCCGCTCTACCCAATTAAAATCCATCTCTGATCAAGTCACAGAGACATGCTCTGCACTACTTCATTTGCATATTCCAAGCTTCCCTATGAGTAATATGCAAAATTTCCGCCTGTCTCTCTACACCTTTAAAGGCAACCAGAAAACAAACAAACAAAACCAGCTGTGTTTTGATCATTTTCTTCCTTTCTCACATCTTTTTTTTTTAAACTTCTAGGTGATGGCCTGAAAACTAACGCAATCATCTTGCTCTGCTGCTGCCACCATCACGCAATTTATTTTACTGCTAGTATTGTATTTTAAAGAGGAAATTTTTTAATGCTTCATTACTAAGTTTAAAGCATTAAAGGGTAAGGCTCAGAAGTCTGTTTCTGAAGCACCCTAAACACTCTATTTGGAATATAGTTGGCTTAGGTCCTATACTCCTTTGTTTAGAGCTTTGTCAAATGGACCTGGAAAGCAAATATTCTTAACATTTGAAAAGTTTCTTTGAGGACCATTAAAAGAATACTTATTGAGTATTATAAAATAGCTATTCAGGTTTCTTAGACAAGAACTCAAATACAGTCTTGGTAACTGATTTAGCAGAGCTGAAAAGTTGATCAAGCCTCCGCAGGATCAACTTACCAGTTAACATTGGAAACATAGTCTCACTCTCTCTTCTGCAATAGAATGTATTAGTCAAACTGTATTTTCCTTTGCCCTTGAGAAAAACAGGTGAACCACTATCTTTTGAATTCAGGATAACATTAGCAAGGCAATATTCATTACTTATTGAGAGAGGCAGGCAACTCAGCCAAGTGCTAACTATGCTGTCACTTCATAATAATCTCCGACCCTCACACAAATAAGTGGAACCAGGACTGTGTAAGAGTTAAAAACAAAGCAAAGTGTTTGCAGGCTAGTTAGAGTCTGAACGTCATCAATCTGTTTCAACATACTGGAGACTCTAACAGCAAATTTTGAAGTATGAAATTAGCTGATAAATGATTAAAAAAATTAGTCTGAAATATTTACTATCTCTGGTGCTAACAGTCATTCCATCTATATTAATTGGCACAGCCTCTTCTGTGCCAGATGGTCTATTGCAGGGAGTGAACATTACCCTCATGGTTTTATCCAAATTATGTATTTGGGGTTTGGATGAAAGCATTTTACTTTTTTTAGTAGCTGAGCACCAAGAATAATTTGTCCTCTTAATGTCACTATTGCACACAGGTAATGATATGGCATCAATAAATATGCATACAAAGGTCTTGCTGGATTATAAGCAAAGATATGTGTGACAGATTTGTGAACATAGCTCTCAAAACTGGGGGCCTATTAATGCCAGTGTTTACCTCAGCTTTCAAAAAAAAAAAAAATCTGCTGTAAGACTGTAAACCAATTACTAGAGATGAAAGTCACTGGTAAATGTAACCGTTTATCATCTTCCCCAGATCTAGGTATTCTGGGGAAGACCCTGATTAAAATATTACCATAAGCATATTGTTTTTTTAGGTTAACACCAGTACAGGTATTATAGGTTCCCCAGTACTACAGGTTTACTGCCTGAAGGTAGGCTGCTCCTGGGCTGACTCGTCCCTCAAGCACTGTGGTATGGCAGCTCAGCTGAGAACCAGACTCACACAGACCCCCAACTGACCCCAGACTCATCACACCATGTCAGTCATACCAGGAGAAGTGCCCTTGTAGGATGGTGGAAAGGAAGGGACTCTGTAATTCAACAAGAAGGTCCAGTAGGGAAGGAGGCTGAATGGATTGCCCAAGTTGCCACTCAAAGGGCTGAGACACCCCTGAAAGGCTAGGTTTTCAGTCAGTTATCTGATAGCCATGTTGGACTTGATAGTTTATGAAGTTTGTAATGGTCCCTTTTTAAATAACTAAATAAAACAGTGTCAGTTTACTTCTTGCTATATAGATAAAAGCTTCCAACACAGACTTTTCATTAATCACAACACAGCACATAATGTGTGAGATAAGAAGATTAAGAGCTGGAAGCTCTATGCAGCTTAAAGAGTGTTAAAAAGGTGAGATCATCTGTTCTACATACATACGCTCAAAGGGTATAGTGGGGAATATAAAAAGAGATAGTCATATTGGAAGGAACAGAGAAACTTAAAAAGGAGGAGAAAGGGGGATGGGAAACAAAGACAGAGAGTAGGATGTCTCCTGACAAAGGAACTGGAGTGAACACAAACAGGAAGGTAAGTGCAAAATGAAAAACAAAACAAAAAAATAAATAATATATATATATTAAAAAAAAAAAAAAGATGTTTGTACAATATTGAGTGGGAAGAAGTTTAAAAGAGAAGAGGNAAAAAATAAATAAAATATATATATATTAAAAAAAAAAAAAAAGATGTTTGTACAAACAAAGAAAAAGAAAAACAATGGACAAAAAGGGAAAAGATGGTGGGAAGAGTTGGTATGGGCATACATAACATGGGAAAGAGATGGAAAATTTAAAACTGAAGGTGAAATAAGTAAAGAAATGTCAACGATATTTGTGCTTCTTTTTGCTCAAAAATATTTTGCTCTAATTTAGAAAAAAATAGTATCAGTTGTATACCAAGAATTGTACTTTGGAAGGAATATCAAATCCTGGCAGTTAAACTTTGACCAGAGCCCTCTCTTCAGCAGGTGAACAGACTGTGGAGACATTCAGTATTCTTCAGTCCATTTTTATCTAACAAAAATATCAGTTACAGTTTGGAGACACTAGCAAAGCTTACACGAGAAGATTTTCACCAGTCTTCCTACAGAGAATTCTGTGACTACAGTTCCAGGGGGGTTTAAGCTCATTGTGAATATTTAAGTAAAAGAGTCACTGGATAGCTACAACTTGCTGCTTTCTACCCTGGCTTATGCTTACCTCAGAACTTTCACCTGCTGCAATAAGTGACTTAGGCTGGAACGGGGTCAGCAAAGGCAAGAAATATGAATGGACATTAACTGCCTGGTAAACAAAGTGATGATTCATGAATACAAATCAGGCATGATTTTAAAGGTCACTAGACCCAGTAAAACTGCATGTGTAACTCTTGTGTATCTGGCACACACAATATGCAGAACTGCCATAGGGCAATTACTTGGGTATTCATCAGCATGAATAATTCTGGTCTCATGTAGCACATAGTAATACTAAATTACATAAAGAAAATGAGGTATAGTCTAAGATCCATCGTCAGTGATTTTAGCACACGATATCCACCTCTTACAAAAATTCCAGCATTCTTTATACCTTTTAACCCTCTTAGGAAATATGAAATATTTCTAGAATCAAGCTCCAAAAAAATTCACTTTTGCAGCCTGGAGCTTAAGGAAAGCTCTCTTTTCTGGCAAAGGCATAGGTCTGTCATTTTTCAGCATGCACTCATAGGTCACTTTTGGATGGCTTTCAGCATGGTGCATTAAGATGATTTCAGCATTTTATTCAGATATGCTTTGTTATTTTAATTGTGATATTTCTTTCTTTCTTTTTTTTTCCCCCCCTTTATTGCCACTTTTATCTGTGGCACTTAGAATGCCAAGACAGATCGTCTCAAGAAAAATAAAAAGCATTATTATATTCTGTCTCTCCAATATTTGTGCTTTCAACATAATAAATATTCAGATGTGTTTGCTGTCATTAGCTAGAATGGGAAGACTGTCACAGAGAAGAGGAAGACCTATTTAATAACAGCAAGACCAAGTTTCCTTTAATATTATGGAGCTAAGCAACCTGTTATTTTCATCAAAGGCACAACAGAGATCTTTAGCAAAAGCCTAACAACCTGGGGTGAAGATGTTTTTGTGTGTGTGTTACTGGGGTCCTTCCTTAGGATCCTTCCCACTGCTCTCGAGCATAATATGTGTGTGCAGTTCATCCCTTCATGAGATGTACAATATTATCTGTTAATAGGCCATATGAACACCTTGGAAAACATCCTTCACTTTTGAATATCTAAAATAGATGGAAGCCAGCCATACTCATGGCCAAGGTGAGATGATTCTACGCACTCTACCTCACTACCCGTCTGATAGTCAAACTGCAGTCCCCCCCTTCTTCTTTAAATAAAGAAGGAGAAACCACCTTTACAGTGAGATCAGAAAGCATACCAGAGGGTTTTCAAACAATGATAGCTTGTTATTACTTGCTTTAGGCCACAGGCATCTGAGAATCTCAGATTAGTTTGCTGGTTTACTAGATGAGTCATTTCCTCTTTCACTATCCCCATCTGTAAAATGTGGATATTGGTCATTGTAACTGCTCCTTGAAAAATTATCCTAAAATGGTTTGCAAAGAAAATTACATATTAATCTATATTATAAATTTGTACAGCTCAAAATTTCTGCAGATACATCCCAAATCAGATATTGAATGTTACTGTTTTTGCTTTGAAAATAACTTCTCAGTTATTTTCAATTGTTAATTCTTGTGTTTTTTTTTCTTAATCCATGTATATGAAATATTTTATATTCTAAATCAATTACAACTGAAAGAATTAAATATTTTAAACTTTTAACATTGTTTCTTAGTAACTAGATACCATTCATTTATCATCCTTGCAAAATCTTTGGTACTTCATGACCAGTGCTTTATTGTCTTTCCTTCTCCATTAAGAAAATGTATTTTATATTCTTCTTTTGTCTTCTGACTACCACTATTAGATTGGGAGAGAAAGAGAGTCAAATTAATGGACATAACTTTGCTATACATGCAGCAAATGCAGCAAATGCAGCTACTTAATTCAGCATCAAGCTCATACCCATAAGAAAGCAAGTAAATTGAAATGGCAAGGTCTAAATTTAATACATATTTTTTGTCCATGATTTCACTGATATAAATATGAAGCAAACTGTGTATTTATAGAAACAAAACAAAATAAAAACTTATTTTTCCCATCCTTATTCTTTTGACTTCTCTTCACCCAGCAAAATTCCTTTAGGAAACAAGATACTCTACTGCATATATTTATCTCCCTAGAGAGAGACTGAAGAAAAAAACATGTGACAGATGTTAGTCACATTGCTTAATGTACTACTGGAATGCATTCAGAAACTATGGTGATGAACGTGATATAAATAGTCTATAAAGAACAGAATCCCAAAACCTTTCCTCTGAGAAAATGTCCATTAATTTCAATTAGAATTTTGCCTGGGAAATGATTAATATGGGCTGATTCCCAGACTATAGATATTTTTAGTCTATTTTTACATATGCATAATACCACCATTATGTTATTCTTAAGCTTCGTTCCCCAAAACTTTTCACTCGTTTTCTCAAAAAATAAATAAATTTTTTAAAGCAAGATGTACATGATAAATAGCAGCATCACAGGTAATAACAACCTCAGAAGTGATACTAGCCAATGGCTAAGTTAATAAGCAAAATGCCTATTATAAATTCATACTACCTGTTGGCCAGAATATGATCAGCACAGTAAAACGGCTGTATGAGGTCAGACCAAAGGGCCATCCAGCTGAGGACCCTGTCTCTGCTCAGTGTGTATTGGATGACACAGTGAGAAAAAAATCTCTGTTCAACCTCCACTTCTGTTTTGCCTTTCCCCTCATTTCTCTCTTCTCTAGATAGAGGAGTCCTAGCTCACCCTGTGTGCCTCAGTTTTGTCCCACTTGAAAAAAAAAAATCCACACCTTTAATTTTTTGTTGTTGTTTTAATCATTTTGTGAATCATCTCCAATTCTAATATAGCCCTTTGGAGAAGGGATAAGGGTGGGACAAGGACCCATAGTGTGCAAAGTTTTAAAGGTGAATCATGATTTACTCGTTCTATTATCTTGTTCTCTGTTTTCCATATATTCAAACAGTTATTATTTTTAATTTCTAGTTCCTAACATTTGACTTTTTTTTTTTTTGTCTGGTATTGAGCACAGGACTGACATTTTTGTGGAACTAACTCTCATTATCTCAAGATCTTCCTTCTGAGTGATAAAGCTTAGCTCAGAGCTCATGATTTTACATGTGAATTTGTGATTTTTTGTTATTGTTTTGTTTTTGCCCCTTGTGCATCATTTTACATTTTTCTGTACTGAATTTCATCTGTTATTTTATTACCCAATCAGCCTCATAACTTTCTGCAGCAATTCTTCACAGTCAAGCTGTGTTTTTTTTCATATTTTGAACAATTTAGTATTAACAGCAAACTTTCCCAACTCCTTACACAAAGACTTTTCCAGGTCATTCATGAAGACTTTAAACAGCACAAGACCCACTTTAGCTACCTGTAGAATTTCACAGGGACCTCTCTCCTTGATGATAATTAGTGTTTTATTCCTTTTCTCTGCTTCTGTCTCTTAACCAGATACTTTTATCCATGGAAGATTCCTTGCTCTTCATCTGTGACTGCTCATCTTCTTTAAAAGACTTTAAAAATGTCCGCTGTCAAAAGTACATCATTCTTATTTTCAAGTTTGATGATTTTGTCAAAAAATGCCAAAAGCTTTTCTTCACAGAAATCATGCTGATCTTTCCAAGTAGCTTGTTTTTATCCATGTGTCTACTAATTATGATGTATATTTTGTCTTCTAATTTACTTCATATGGAAGTCAGGCTTAGAGAAACTAGCTACCCCAATCTGCCCAGAAAGCCTTTGGTTTATCATCTGCTGTGGCTACAGTGACATGCTGAAAGACTTCAAAGAATGTGGAAGAAATTCTGACTACATTTTACCAGGAAGAGTCTAGGCATGTGCCTGCCCAAGGTGAAATCTGAGCATATATAGATAGAAATGCAGTACTATTAATAACTCACTGAATATTTTGATCAGTGTGTAGATTGCAAAAGATTATCACTATCATGACATCTTGATTCTGAACTGTTTTTGAAAGAAAGTGACTGTGATTACTCTATGTTCTGCTACATCCACATCCCATATGCTGTCCACTTAGGGTACTTAATACAAAAGCCAGAGCACACCTGTAGGATTTGTTGTTAAAGGTTTATAGATACTGTGATTATGAAGCCCTTAAACAGGTATCAAAACACTTCACTAAGATGAAAGCATCTCTGGAGAGATACTGGAGCAGGATTTCAAGTGGCTGAGTGTGTCCAGCATTAAACATCTAAGCAACTGGCCAGACCTTTCGCACTGTCATTGAAAACCATGTTAGGTGCTTATGAGCTATTTTAGATCTTTCTCCACCTTTCTTCAGTTTCAGAACAGGAAGAGAAAACCATGTTCTTGATTCTGGCACAGCATTTTACTCTCATTAAGATACTCTGATCAGACACAATAAGCCACCTGTTTTCATTTAGAAGGCACAGTCTGAATGATGAATTTCAGGAAAATCCAATTAAAAATACACATTCCTCAGAAAAGCCTATTTTTGCACTGCTAGTAGGGAAAAGAGATGTGTGACATAGAAAGGTCCCATTCATACAGATTTTCCTTTTGTAATAATTCCTGTTGAGTGTACTGACATCTTGTGGCTTGATATTTGAAATGTGCCATGTGTGTTTGTGTCAAAGTGAGGTAATTCTTGCATGGCATGCTGGGATCTTCAGCTTTTATTGGAGACTTCTGTCAAAGGCCCCATGTTGAGGAACATCTTGAATTTGATTACACAGAGTTGAGTCTTCCTGGGTTGAAATTTTTTCACCTCAAACCTCATAATCTTGGGGACAAAATTAACACTCTCATGTACATTTATTATCTTCAAGTCACACAGTCATTAAATGTCTGTGCCTGAGACACAGGACAGAGCTCTGAGTATGATAGTAATTGCAAGAATTCTGGCATGTGGTTGGCAGAGTGATCTGCTCTTCTTTGATCGGTTCTTGGCTTTCTTTTGTGGCCAGATGTTAGCAGAAGGAGGGAATCTTGCTCTGCTTTTTTTTTTTTTTTTCTGTAAACAGAATGGAGAACTGCACTCTTGTTCTTTGGGGTTTTGTTTGTTTGCTTTTTCTAAAAAATAAATACCCTGCAAACCCTCTTGTCTCATCTTTTTACAGTCTAGAGATGACTTGTGTCACTGATGTCTTCTGGCTATTCTTTTTTTCCACGTTTCTCCCTTTTGTGTCTGTAGTGTCTTTTCCACACTCACCATGTTTTAAAACTTGTCTTCTTTCTTCCTTCTATTTCTAATTGCTTTTTTTTTTTTTTCAAAAAAAAGACAAGTTCAAGTGTCTTCAGCAGCAATCTTGTTGTGCCCATCTGCAGCACAGCAACTGATTCCACAACAAAATTTACCAGCTTTGATACCTTAATTTTGCTGTGAGTGAAAAAGGAGAGGAGCGGAGACTGTGTGTGTAGCTCAGGGGAACTTAATAAAGCTGTTCAGAGTTATTGTTAAGATGATTTCTATGCTGATGGCCCAGAGTACAGGAGAACTGCAGGTGTCTCTAGAACAGAGAGCCAATAATGCAGAATCAGCAGCTCTTTTAGGGTTAATATGATGCTTCTGAGGACAAGGGGGAGAGGTTCTGCAGGTAGTTCCTGCCTCAGGCATAAGGACTGGCATCCACTGCACTCAGTGTGAGAGTTCGGCACAGTAAGAGAGGCTCTATGTATACAATCTGTCTCCCTCTGTTTATGTTCATGATTCATCTGTGCCAACATGCTCTTATGAACAGTATGCTCCACTATGTTATTAAACACGAAACTGTGTACATAACTTCTGGGATTTGTATATATGTCTCATAAGATGAAAAGAAAGGTTTCAGTGATATCCTGCCCATATGGCAGGTCAGCATGTATTAGTCTCCATTTTTCTGATGGGCCTGTTCTGAAGAACCATTCAGAGACTTTATCTAGCCAGCACTACAGGAAATTTCCAAGCAGGAGAGAATACACACACATATGTTTCATAAAGGTTTGATAAAGTTTTCAAAAAGGTACTGTATCAGAAACTAGAAGAAAGACAATATAATCAAAGTATGCTGTAGGTTCAGCATATTTTCAAAAAATGTGGAAATTAACTTGTAAAGAGTATTTACTATGGATAATAGAAATGAAAGAGAATTTAGTAACCTGGGAATATTCTTTTTAGGCCATAATAAATTGTTATGACTAAAAACAGGAAAAATCTTAATGCCTTTGGGAGATTTTCTAAAGCAAATCTAGTAGTTACAATGTCTGAAGTTATCTGAGAAAATTAAGAGATAAAGTGTTTGTGAGATCAACACAAGAATTAAAAAATGGGCCTTGGAATCTTGGAATAAATATACATATCCCAGAAAAATTGTTGTAACACTTCAGACACTAAACTTGGGTGCTTTCAGTGCTGATTGATTGTATGATTAAGAACAAGCATATCTAATAGGAAAATATAGTCAAGTGAGAGGCAGATAGAATACCCAGATAAGTTCAATTGAATTGTTCCCTACAGTAAATAGTGTTTTTTTTTTTTTT
>VXAA01006436.1:64746-90695 GCA_013399115.1 Anseranas semipalmata
TTTTTTTTGGTGGTTAAGACTTCGTGGTTAAGAACTGATTTGAACATAAAATATTTCTTTTTTTTTTCTCTTGTATATCTGTATGGGTGTCAGGAACTTTAATCTATATCCCTGACTAGTGTGTATGATCACAAATAAATGTTATCCTCATTTCAAGGACTTTCCCAAGATCTATAAAACGCCTTGTCATGGTTTTGGGTGGGACAGAGATAATTTTCTTCGTAGAGGCTCACACAATGCTGTGGTTTGGATTTTTGATGAAAATAGTGGAACACACCAATGTTTTTAGTTGTTGCAGAGCAGTGCTTACACAGAGCCAAGGACTTTTCAGCTCCTCGTGCTGCCCTGTCAGCAAGGAGGCTGGGGGTGCACAAGGAGCTGAGAGGGGACAGAACTAGGACAGCTGACCCAGGCTGACCAGAGAAATATCCCATACCATATCGCGTCATGCTCAGCAATAAAAGCTGGGGTAAAGAAGGAGGAAGGGGGGGGATATTCAGAGTGATGGTGTTTGTATTCCCAAGAAACAGCCACACATGATGAGCCCTGCTTTCCTGGAAGTGGCTGAACACTGGCCTGCCGATGGGAAGTAGTGAATGAATTCCTTGTTTTGCTTTGTTTGTGTGCGCAGCTTTTGCTTTACCTAGTAAATTGTCTTTATCTCTACCCATGAGTTCTTGCACTTTTACCTTTCTGACTCTCTCCCCCAACCCACCTGGGGAGAGTTGGCAAGTAGCTGTGTGGTGCTGACCTGCCTGCTGAGTTAAACCACAACACACCTGAATTCCTTTAAAGGTATTTTAACAAGGTTCACGGGGGATTGAAGTTATTTTATACTTTGCAGAATCCTTTGTACTGGGAAAATGAACTGTATAAGCTCAGAAACAGTAGTTCTGAGAGTTCATTTGTAAGCACGTCTACTTAACTGCTTTATTAAAGTTGCTATATTAAACCCTTTATCAACTTTTTATAAACTTTATTATCAACTAAAAATGTCTAGTTCATTTATAACGCACAAACTGTAAGAAAAGAAGAAAAAGGATCTTTCCCTCTCCTTGCCAATATTTCATTGAGTACTTTTCATTTTATTTCCTAAACTCTTCAAGCACTGTGCATTTGATTTAAAACACATCTTGTACTCTATTAATATTCACTTCGAGGATTTAAAACATATTTTTGTAGGTCATCCCTGTAAAAAGAATAGTGGTTGAAAATTCCAGCACAGCCTCAAGAAATTCATACTACTGCAAATAGTTACCCTGAGGCCACGCATGCTGGAGTGAAACCAGTCATATCAATCCAAGTTGTGTCACACCTGGTGAGATTTTCCTTATTGTGAACCTGTAGCACTGAAGAAAAACAGTTTTAGGAACATTTTTCTGCAGTTTTATAACCACTTGCAGTTAAGGAAGCATTGACTTTTCCTATGCTTACAACGTTGATAAATCTGTTACCTAGAGGTGGTCGGTGCAGTTTGTTCAAACAGAGTTGTGGCCACAATATTCAGAATATTCCTTTCTATTCTGCAAATGAAATACTCATATGCTTCAGCTTCCACAAAATTCCAGTAAGTTTTATTCCGAACTAACGGTAATGGGACCTGGTGAAATCAAAGCTGAAGATTTTGTACCTCTGCCTTCTGCATCTAGTGAGATCAAAAATATAAGATCAAAAGATTTTAAAACCCTCAAAGAACACACTTTATTTAAATAAAAAGCAGAAATTTAGTTATTCAAGTAGAAAAGACTCAAGTAAGGAAAACTTGCTTGTAAACATTCTTTGTCCATTTTTATTGCTTTTCTCAACTCAATGAGCTTCTGAGAAGCACCAAATATATCTCAGACCCTTCTAGACCCTAGGTGTCTTTCTTGCAGGAGGAATGCTCTTTGAAATCTTTTTGCTACCTGCTCCCCACTGTAGTTGTATAATGTACTTTTGTGAACTTCAAGCTCTTAACTAACTCAAGACTGTTAACTAACTCAACAATACCCCACAGTTTCTGAGATACTGTGCCTTGGAGTATGCTCAGTAACTCCGACAGGGAAGGAAGAGTATCCCTTCTCCTCCCAGCACACTTTGCACCCAGCTGTTTTATTAAACGAATATAAACATAACTCCAAATGCACAAAAAAGCAGATGCTACCTGGCACTATCAAAACAAACAAACAAACAAATGAACAAACAAACAAAACCACCACCACCACCAAAAACCCTAGAATATATGTTTCTTTGCTTGTTAGCAACCATAAAACAAAGAAGGATGAAATTAGGATCTGGGAATACTGTGCACATGATGCATATAGTTGTTAGTGTACATGCCAATACAGTCTGAGTAAAAAAGGATCCTGGGAATCATCTTGTCTTTCAGAAGTGCCCTGAGCTTCACTTGCACTCTGGGCAGTCTGCTGACTTATGTAAGAGCACTGGTGAAACGTGCTGAAAGAAACCAGTTTCCAAGCACAAGACATTTTTGAGAGGTGCTATTTTCAAACTTCCACAGATCACCCAAATCAAACCCAATTTTCCCTGGAACACTTCAGTGCACTACTTCTCAATAAGGAATAAGTATCTGCCAATTTCTAATTTTCTAGGTTCAGCTGATTCATCAGTACACTTCTTCAGCAAGTAGTCATAAGGCAGTTTATAACAGGAGAATTCAATTTTAGTCCTCTTATATTCCAGAGGACTGAACAGTATTAATCCAAACACTGCAGAAAAATAAACAAATTGCAGGTTTAGTCTAGGCTTGGAAAATTTTAATCTCCAAGGCAAACATTTCAGAGGAGTATGAATGGATGAAAAAAAAAAGGATTTTAGAAGGCAATATTTAGGAATCTACTGTTAGAATAACAGCTGTAGCAAACATTCATTAGTCTGAACTATAGGAAAACCAGTAAATTCAGACAAACTGACTTTTCTTGGCAATCGAAAATGTATTGAAGAATTGATGATCACAAAAATTGAAGTGGTTTTCTGACTACAGAATTTACAAAGGATTCATTGCAGTAATTCTACAAAAAAAAAATAAAATAAAACAATTGCCTGTGCATCCCAATTCATAATCCCAAAATTTTAAATTATTGATTTTACTCCACATTGGTACATCAAAGTGATATATTTGTCTGCCTAGTACTGCTAATATGATAATTAAGACTGACAAAGTGGAAAGAATCAACCTGCACTTGTGCGAAGGCAATAACTTCTCCTTTCTTAACCTCTTTCAGGCATTCTGTCCCTCCTTTTTTAAGATTGCAGTCCCTAAAGCTTCATCTCCACCGCTCCTTCATGGTCACTCTGTGCCCATACTCCATCCCCTCCCATGGGATGCCGTCCTTCCTAAACTGATCCTGTGTGGGATTCCCACAGGCTGCAGTTTTTCAAGAACTGCTCCAACATTGGTCTATATCATGGGATGCAGTCCTTCAGGAATGGACTGCTCCAGCGTGGGTCTCCCACGGGCAGCAGCTCCTGCCAGGCCTCCTGCTCCTGCGTGGGCTCCTCTCCATGGGCTGCAGCTCCAGCCTGGGACTTGCTCCTGCGGGGGCTCCCATGGGCCGCAGCCTCTCAGGCCACATCCACCTGCTCCATGTGGGCTCCTCCATGGCTGCAGCGTGGAGATCTGCTCCATGTGGTACCCATGGGCTGCAGGGGGACGGCCTGCTCCACCATGGGCCTCTCCACGGGCCGCAGGGGAACTTCTGCTCCAGTGCCTGGAGCCTCTCCTGCCCTCCTTCTGCACTGACCTGGGTGTCTGCAGGGCTGTTTCTCTCTACATTTCTCACTCCTCTCTCACAAACGCTATTGCGCAGCAGCTCTGTCCCTTTCTTAAATCTGCTCTCACAGAGGTGCAATCAGCGTTGGCTCATCTTTTTCACTGCTGGTGGGTCCATTTTGGAGCTGACTGGAACTGGCTCTTATCACTGGGCTCTTCTCACAAATGCTACCTCTGCAATCCCCCCTGCTACCAAAACCTTGCCATGTAAGCCTAATGAGGGTCTTTTAGAGAAAACAATAGCCACTCCATATTTTCTGCTTGGACAGTGAGGAAAGGAAGCAGGTCTGTCTCCACATATGGAAGATGAAAAAAACTATTTCATTCTGTATGAATCTTTGATGAATTAGAAATTACTTCACAGAATGACAACTGAAGTACATTGATTGGATGCAAATGACAAGTTGATGTTAGAAATATCTAAAAATGTTTCAAGGAAGCTAAGGACTTGCATGTACAGCCTACAGGATGGACTTTTCTCCTCTTGTTATTCATGCCATCACTGGCCTTATGCATGTTCTGTCTGACAACAGAAATTTCTTCTTTCTAGTTGCTATAAGAACAACATCAGAACCCTGCTTTCTCCTGAGATTCAGGAAATGATAATGAACCTTTTCTGCTTGCTTGGAGGGACTCATATTTGAAGCAAATGACGAGAGAGCTTTGAAAGCTGTCCCCCACTCAGTACTATTGATATCTGGCCTGGTACCAATGAAGGCAGTCTTTCTGTGACTGGATCAACTATCTTGGCATGGATTGTTGCCTTTGTGCCAGCGGGAGCCACATTTCACTGTGCCTTGCACTTCATCTACACACTGGCAGAAGCCAGATTTCCCTGCAGGCTGCTTAACCATCTTGGCATGGCTCTTGTCCAAATGCTGGCTGGGAGCTGGTTCCTCTGTGGCCTTCTCAATTCTCTTGGCACAAACATTGCTCAGACACCAACTGGGAGCTCAGTTCCTGAATCCTGCTGTTTCCATCTGCTAATTCTGAATGGCAACAAAAAGAGAGGGGCTATCCTTCAAACTACCTCGGAAAATCTTTTTTTTTTTTTTTTTAAGTTTGGAAGTTTCTGAGGAAAAAAAAATCAAAGAGACAGAAACACTAGATTAGACATCTTGTAAAAGCTCTTTCCAAAAGGAAATTAGATGTCCAACCTCTGTGTGTCTGGGTCAGTTCCACCTGGGCACTCAAGCTACAGCTGGCTGTAATTAATCTGCAAAGAAATGAAGGACTAGCCTGTGGGATGCTTTGCTCCATCCACTAAGTACGGAAAAGCCACAGTGATTTCTGGCTGTTTAATATGCTTCTTACTTACAGATGAGTTCTGGGCTCTGGCTCTTCAGTCCTGATCTCTGCACCTCTTTCCTTTAATCCTTTTTGTAACTGCTGTCTGTTTTGCCTGACCTTCTGATTGTCCTCCTTTTTCTCAGTCTCTTGTTGAATGGTGTTCTTGGATTCTTGACTATTCCAGATTTATTTTTTTCAGTCTAGTGGAAAAAATATTTCTTTTATCTCCTTTTTGGTTTAGTAAAAGTAGGTTTATCTGTTTTTCATCAGCCTTATGCACTGAGTGCAAATGTCCCAGACTTAAGCTACATTTCCATGAAAGGTTATTTCCTGGCCTCATAGAAATCTGGACGTTTCTTCTTGACAAACGGTCTTAAGTCTAGATTCAGAATGAGATGGAGAATCTTTATCTCCTACAAGCTGAGACAAGATAAGGCTGAGGGCATTCTCTCCTTCTGCAGCTTAGTGCACTAATGTATCTCTAGTTCTGCTAATCTCAAATGTTGAAGAGTCCTGTGTCAGACATGAGAAATCGTGACACTTCTAAAAACTTAGGTGTATATAAAAGCTGCACATCTCAAATGTCCTTGCCATCTGGGGGTAGAAATAAAGGTGGGGGAGGTAGAAATGTAAAGAAAATGCTTATTACTGGAAATTATTTACAAGAGCAAGTAGATTTACAGTTTTTTTTTTATTATTATTATATTTCCAGAGATTTTAGCAGGCAGATTTGAACATTAATACCCCTTCTTTGACTAATGTCTTCATATTTTTCTTAACTTCCTTACTTGTCTTTATGCTGACATTGAATAAGGAGTTTGAAAATGTCTGAAGAGTAAAAGGAAGACACCAGACAACTTTACCCCCTAAAAATTTATATTCCCTTGGTTAACTTGTTGGGTCACATAGTCCTTGCCTACTGCTTGGATTGCATATGTAGGAAGCTCCTATTCTGCCTATTAGTCATTTTAAAATCAGATAATTTGCTAATAACTTTAGATGAATGTATGAAAACTTGTGCCAAAAACATGATCCGAGTGAGAATCATCTGTAGGCAGATAGCCACTTCCAAATGCATTTATGATCTCTGGGCCCACAGGGCCAAAAAGTGAGTTCCTGACTTGGTTCATAAACTTTCAATTTGCAAGCTGCTATTTTAAAATACTCTCTAGGGAATTAACTGCATCCTGTGTCAATCTGTAAATATGTAATATTTCAATGTGAAGTTTAAAAATTAATTCTAATACTTAATACCAGAAGACATATTTCTTATGCCGTAATACTGTTAGTGATATATAAGTGGATAGGGGTTCATGGTAAAAGCCTTTTAAGTACAACTGTATATAAAATATATTTTAAAATAAATTAAACTCTCCCTGGAATCTCACCAATTTATCTGATTTGTAGAAGTATAGTTTCAATCTGTCGTAAACAAACTTTCATGAAATTAAAATGCAATAATTTTGAAATGCAATTATAAACACAAAATGACTAGAGGCATTTTTAAAAATTGGATTATTTAGATCTATTGTTTAGGCTACTTATTTAACATGCTGTGCTGGGTCTGGCTGGGATAGAGTTAACCTTCCCTGCAGCAGCCCATATAGCATTGCACTCTGCACTTGTAGCTAGAACAGCGCTGGTATCACACCAGTGTTTTGGCTACTGCCGAGCAGTGCTGGCACAGCACCAGGACTCTCTCCAGACCCCCAAAGCCAGTAGGTGGGGGTGGGCAAGAAGTGGGGAGGGGACATCACCAGGGCAGCTGACCTAAAGCAACCAAAGGGATATTCCATACCATGTGATGTCACACTCAGCAATAAAAGCTGAAAAAAGGAAGGAGGGGGGGGGCTCTCGTTGTGAAGACGTCTGTCCTCCCGAACAACCGCTACGCGTATTAAGGCCCTGCTTCCCAAGACGTGGCCAAACACCGCTCATTGATGGGGAAGTAGAGAATAATTTTTTTTCCCTTTCCACTCTGTGCTTCCGCGCGGCCTTCGCTTGTTCTTTCCTTTTTTTTCCTTTAATTAAATTACCCTTATCTCAACCTGCGAGAGACCCTGTTTTCTTCACATCATACTTTCTTCTCCTCCTCTTCTTTGAGGAGGGGGAGTGAGAGAGCGGCTGTGGTGGAGTTCAGCTGCCTGGCAGGGTAAAACCACTACACATGCATGTAATAGGAAAATGCATATTCCGTAAGATGTGGCTTCTGCTCTGAAAAACAACTATGTGATTATGCTTCTTCTTACTCCATAAATTTATTTTCTGTGCATAGTTAGAGTATATCTTCCAAAGTTACTACTTACTACTGTGGGCTAACTCAGTAAAACTAACACAGCTCTAACAGAATTGACTGATTTTTTTCCTCACTCACTGTTGATCACACACCGCTGGCAGAACTGTTAATATTCTACTTGTTAGTAATTAAGGGCATGCAATTATTTGTTGATATATTTTAGTGGCAGCCCACAGGAAGCAAGAGCATTTCTGTGGTGTAACTAAAAATGTAATTTGAGCACCATGGGCTAGTATAGATATAAATGAAGTCAGTAATCAGTATGAATAACCTTTGTTACTGGCAGTGGTGCACAAGGAGAAAGAAATTAACTTTGTTTTCAGATTCCATGTTGGTTTTACAGGGTTGAAATAAGGAGGAAAAAATATTTTTACTGTTATTCTGATCTTATTAGCACTGCAAATTATGCCATAAAAAAAAATAAAAATCCTATGTTCACAACATAGTTCTACAATAAACTAGTATCACTCTTGATGGATTTCCATAGAGGAATACATTTTAAAATGCCATTGGCGTAGGGGTAAAACTGATTTTCTGAATTTCTTACAATGACAAGTTTATCTTTATTTAACTACTATGGCAGTTGCTACTCTTTCTTCCTTCTGTACCCAGTCACCTTAGAAATCCTTATAAACCGGAAATAATTTGACAGCAAAATTCCCTTCTCCCCCCAAAGAAACCTAAAGCACCAAACAGAACGGAACACAACAGAAAACAAAACAAAACAAAGACCAAGAAAAGCCCTTTCCCAGACTGTATATATATATATATTTAACAGAACACCTCTTGCAGGATTACAAGAAGAGTACTTGAACAAAATGCAGCATTTTATTTCTGTTGGTACACTCTGCTTAGCCACTCTTCACCTTCTCTTCCTGTTCCCTATGTGTCAGACTACATGGCTACAGAGACAGGTCAAAACAGCTTGCCCTTGTTTTAATTGATTCCTTCCAGGCATATTTTCACTCATTTTCCGAAATACTAAATTGTATTGTAATGTTGATAAATTCTGAAGTCATGACAGTTTTGAAGTATAAAGATTTGTGTAAAGGTATTCAACATGCACTATAAAAACTGGTAAAAGTACTATTTTTAAGAAAAAAATATATCACATTATCCTAAAGCAAGACTTAAAAACTAAAAACAGATTCTGTCTTCTGGATTAGTCATATTCTGAAATATAAATTCAGCAGTAGGGTACACGCTATAACTACCCTGAAAACAAAATAGCAATAATTTTATTGTTCCTCTGCTAGACATTTATTAACACAATTTTAAAAGATTATGGTAGCAGTGGTATGCTTAGCAATGTATAAACATGAGGAAGGAAATATCTGTAAGAAGAATGTATACATACATATATATTTTTCAAAATCAGTCAAAACAACAACAAAAAATGGAATTACTAGTTGAGATATGTAAGCTTCCTCTATGTGGTCCAAAAGAGCAGCTCTCTGAGTTCCTGCGAGCTTGTGGCACTTTTTGCCTAGCTGTGTGAGATGCATGTTCAGATTTCCACAGGCAAATAAGTGGGGCTGTAATCTGTACCCCCAACAATGGAGAGAGGGCTGAACCCATATCTCCACTGAGATGAATAGGGCTATAACTTGTGATGCCCTGGAGGAGCCAGGGCAGAGGCACAGGAGGACAAAGCAGGGAGTTCTGAAGGCATGGAAGGTGCAGAAAGCAGTTTTAAGCATGAATTACATACCTATTTTCAGATCACAGTCAAAATGTGTAGTCTTGGACATTGCCAAATTCAAATAAACCGATCTTCCTATATGAGGCTGCACCAGGGACAGTTTGATGGAAACAACCATTGAAGTCCTAGCCATTGCCAAACAGCCTGTGACAGACAGCCTTTCTCCAGAACATCCCACCTTCTTCCTGAGGGCTGTCCCTTGGGCACCCTGCTGCTGGCACCAGGGTCTCTCATTCTTCCTCTTCATGCAGCCTGCCTAAACTGACATCTAGACATATGGAGAGAATGCAGGGATGAAGTTCTTGCTAGGTCCTTGGGTGGGACAGCCTGTGGCTGTGCTGCCAGGAGATATAAGAAGAACTAACATAGTGTTAGTATGAAAACCACAGGTCTGAGGACCTCAACAGTTTTTCCAGATATCTTGTTGAAGTGCTTTTGAAGCAGTATGTGCCATCTACAGATAAAAATTTTCTGTTTATGTATTATTGGAGATAAGGAGATAATTTAGAGCTTCCCCCCCCCCCCAAAAAAAAAAAAAAAAAAGATTGAGCACATGTAAAAATGCAATTTTTTAATTTTTTTCCTTCAATTTTACTTCTCTTTTAATCCTGCAATATTTTGTCTAGGTAATACTCACTTTTTTAGTTTCTCTTGTCTTGTTAAAATTGTAACTTGGGGAACCTCTCACAGATCATTTCCTTAACACCTGGTGCTGGAATGGACCATGCTAAAACTTATTTCTATTTATGCTGCTATAAATCAAATAAATGCAATTTAATGTTACATTTTAAATATGTTTAAAACACTTGTGAGCCAGCCATTTAAGACTAGTCAGCAACACCTAAACAATCATTCACTCTTCTTTCATTTACTCCATTTTACAATCCAACAACCCTTAAAGAAAAAGGAAGTAGTATATCTATAGCTATACTAAAAAAATGGGTACTAGTAACCATTGAATGTTTAGATGGAATGATGGAATGTCTCTTTCCAGCATCACTGTTTTTATAGGGTATTGAAAATTATTGTTGCTGTTGTTGTATATAAATACTGAAGCTACAGAAATCATAATAGTAGTTTATAAAAGAACATGGACAACATGGATGTGTTTTATTTCTTTTGTTTGTTTGTTTGTTTGTTTTGTTTTGTTTTTCATACCTTCCTACAGAACTATGTCATGTGCTATATCTAAACATATACCAGGGAAAATAAATTGTTTTCTAGTAGGGTATCTGTCCCCTTTAGTATTTCTACTGCACAATTTTTATGTTTTTACAAATTTATTTGTCCCTTTTTCTTAGAGTCTGTATTACCTTTAAATAGGCAGACTTAACTTTTCTAACTGGTCATGTTTGGAAAGAGATTTGCTATTATGTACTCATGCATACATGACAGGAAGTGTTTTAGTGCTCTGGTACAGTGGCCTTGCTTTTTAGCAATCTGATGTTATGCTTACAGCTTTTTAATTAATAGGGACTAGTTATATTTTTTTACCACTCTTCACTTGTTAATGATATTTTAAAGTATTTATTCACTACTTTTCTGATTAAGAATAAAATTTTAATGAAAATTCATCTGCATCTAATCTCTGTTTTCCTTAGTAGTAGAGGAAAAAAGTCATTGGAACTATTAAAGAAAATTTGTGTGTGAATAGAAAAGACCGTGCCAAGAAAATGTTTTTATGTCAGTAAAATGTTTAAAATCCCATTAGGCCTCAAGCTCTTAAATGGGATTTAAGTTTTGCAAAGACCTTTCCAGGTTCTCAGAAGGGGGTGATTTGCAAATATATATAACTACTGTCAGATTAAGTTCTTAAGGACTGGTATTTCAAACTGTTTGCTAGTAATGTTTTCAATGACTCTCAGTAAATGTTTGTTAACTAGATCCTTCAGATTCAGATCTAGTAGTAATCTTTTTATACATGGTCTTCAGTGCCCCATGAAAATTCTTTGTGAGGTTGGAGTCTTAGCCAAAGTTGTTTGAATTCTGTTAAATTATATACATTAGGTAGTAACTTGAAAACCTCACCACTTAAAGTGAGTGCTGTCAATTTTTATCTTAAATAATAGCTTTTGATGCTCACATAGTTATTTTGCAACTGGTACTATATTAAAACTGTGAACTGTTCTTCAGAAAGTCACATTTCATTCTAATATGAGGTTCCTACTGTGTGCAGAATTGTTTGTTCACACTCTATTTAGTTCCATAATAATTGTAATAAACTAATTTCACTGTCAGAACGGTCCAAGGTACCAGGAGCTATGCCCTACTGAATACAATTTTCAAATCCAAAGAGGCAAGAGCAGGAAAAAAAAGATTTTAATTGAATCTAGATCAAATCTAGATCTAGTGTCTCCCAAGTTAGCAATAGCATTTTCAATTTGAATTAAAAGAATATTTAAAAATTATCTTCCTATCTACTAATATGGCTATTACATTTGCAAGGTTAATTTTACATTGAAAAAAGTGCAGATTTCAGTATATTTTCATTGAGGTGGCTAGTTCAGTGAGGATGGTATTAGAAGATATTTGAGTGATGTGCAGAGTTGACATTTAGAAAGATTATTTTTGTTAATAACTATTTAGCATCTTTATTAAAATCAAAAACAAAGGAAATGTTGTAGGCCTTGTTGTATCATGGGTTAGTATATATGAACTTGTGTGAACTTTAAGTGAACCTTAACTTATACAGGACCCATAGAAGCTGTGACCAACAGATGTACACAGAGAAGTGCTCACAAGGCTGGAAGATGGTAATAAAAATAGTAAAGGACAATGAAGTAATAAAGATTTTTGCTGAGTTCAGCATGGGCCAGTGCCTTATGATCCAGGTGGAATATAGGAATATAGGATACAGATTGGGAAATCTAACATGTAATTTGTTTTATCACTTTATAAAACAAACAAACGAACAAAAATCTTGTCAGAAACCTTCTAAGATTTACATTGATGTAGAGAAGCCTACACAGCATTGTGCTAATAGCTTGCTACAGGTACAGATGTTCCAATATTTTGACTGTTAGGTGATGAATTTGTGAACGCCATGCCATATAGACAACAAACTATGCCCAATATTAGCCATTGAGCCAAGTCTGGCTTTGTTTGTTTGTTTGTTTTGTCATAATTTCAGGTGTGCTGGAAAGATTATAAAAATGGTCTAAAATCAATTAAACAATAATAAAAAGAATAATAAAAAGAACCGTAGGGTTGTAGAACTAGCAAAATTTTTCAAAACATCTTTCAGAAAACAGATTTTTGCTCTTTTGGAATTTTTGAGCATATTTCTAAGAAAAATGAAATGTCTGCACTACTTGCCTCTAGCTATTTTTAATCATTATTTACTATTTAAAACATTTATTATATAAAAATTATATGCATATTGACGTAAGTGTAAATTACTTTTGAAAAGTTGTGGTCAATATATATATTAGGTCAATACATACATTATTGTGGTCAATACATATATTATTAATATGGTCAATAGTTGTGGTCAATACATATATTATTAATGATAACACATTATCAGGTGGCCAAGAAGGCCAACAGCATTCTGGCTTGTATCAGAAATAGTGTGGCCAGCAGGACTAGGGAAGTGATTGTCCCCCTGTACTTGGCCTTGGTAAGGTCGCACCTTGAATACTGTGTTCTGTTTCCTCACTGATCCACTGACTGGATTCCTCACTACAAGAAGGACATTGAGGTGCTGGAGCATGTCCAAAGAAGGGCAACAAAGCTGGTGAAGGGTCTAGAGAACAAGTCTTATGAGGAACAGCTGAGGGAGCTGGGGTTCTTTAGCCTAGAGAAAAGGAAGCTCAGGGGAGACCTCATCGCTCTCTATAACTATCTCAAAGGAGGTTGTAGTGGGGTTGGGGTCCGTCTCTTCTCCCAGGCAACAAGTGATAAGACAAGAGGAAATGGCCTCAAGTTGTGGCAGGGGAGGGTTAGGTTGGGTATTAGGAAAAAATTTCTTCACTGTTGTTGTGAAGCATTGGAACAGGCTGCCCAGAGAAGTAGTTGAGTCACCGTCCCTGGAGGTATTCAAAAGATGTATAGATGTGGTGCTTAGGGACATGGTTTAATGGTAGACGTAGCAGTGCTAGGTTAACGGTTGGACTCGATGATCTCAGAGGCCTTTTCCAACCTAAATAATTCTATGGTTCTATGATTCCATTCAAAAAATGTTATTTCTAGAAAAATGCTTGCAAAATTAACAGAACATCTTTAGACATTTGTAATAATGTATGGAGTTAACATATACCAGTATTGGCCTTAGTTATTCAAGAAAAGGAATTGCCTAATGTAATACATTTTCAGATGTTCATTTCACTTGTATGATATGTATACAGATGTACACATTCTCACTTTATTTCTATTAAGTGTAGAAAACATTCTGATTAAATGAATTATTAATGTGAATTGCATTATTAATTACTAATGTCATCTAAAACAGCTTTCTCAAAACTCTCTTTGAAATTTCAGAGGTCCCTTTTCCTGTTCCTCGGTCAAGGTGTCAGTAGCTCCACTCTTCCAGGGAAGGGGACTGTGAAGTAGTTGCTGCAGGTATGAGCATTCACTCACCTACTCTGGAAGCTGCCATTATTTAAAGTAGATAATGTTCCCTGCTTCTTTACAAAAAGCTTTCCGCCAGCCCATCATTTCTTTTGTGGTTCTGGCCTGCAAATCTCAAACAGCTTGGTTCTGGAAGAAGTGTGCATGAGTGGATGGTAGAGAAGAACAGATGTAAGTACAGAATTGTGACACTTTGTTCCTTTTTTTTTTTTCTTTATTTTTTTCCAAAATTTGATTTCGGTTGTCTTATAGAATACCGTTAACGAATCTAGGTGTCTAATTCTTAGTTATCCTAAAATCCTCTTGTATATGATTCTGATATCCACACCGATCTTAATTAACCTGTAGAGCAACAACAAAAAAATAAACTACTTGATGTGTTTTGTATGCACATAATGAGTTGTACTGAAAAAAATAACACTTCCTATTCATAAGACTCCTTTCCACTCTGATATTAATTTCCTGGCTTTCAGTCTATGATTAGCATCAGATTAGAACCCTGGTCTATGGCAAGATACTTGACTAACTGATCTTCCAAGGTCGTCTCAATCCCATATCCTGAGTCTAAGATATGCTTATTTAATTCGATTATCTGTTTCTGTTTCTTGGTTAAGAAAGCTCTCTTTAGAGATTTTTCTTCCATGCTCATTTAGTTTTTTACTTGGTTTATGCACATATATACACCCCACCATTCACACAGCCAAATTCCAGTCCTGGATCTTGAACAGTCTCCTTCTTTTCCTCTGTGCCTGGAGTCTGACAGAAGCTGTTGTCCAAGCCACAGTAGAATTTGGCTTTGGCTTTCTCTGTTAGAAGTGCCATCCTGCACATCAGTGGAGGGGTAAGCATAAAAACAGAAAATTTCTTCTATTAAACCTTATTACAAAAAAAAAAAAAAAAAAAAATAAAATTGTTAAGCCTCTGCATTGTAGAGATAGGCATTCTACAGTAAAAAACTCTCCAGTTCTTATCACGACGTGTCTGCATCAACCTTTAAACTTGAATCCACTGAATATATTTTGAACTGTAATGTCTGGTTTTTTCTTAATTCTGTCTTTTGAACACCTCTCAGGAAAATGTACGAACGATGCATGATAACATAGAGTCCTTGGATTTCAACAAAAGTAAAGTATACTTCTAGCATTGTTGATGCCGATGCCTAAAAAAGGAGTTATGTAACTGACAGCGAATGAAGGGAACAAGAACAAGGGAAGGACTGTGAGCAGTCTTTAGGAAAGTGAAACTGAAGTGTCATATCCTTTCATTTAGAAAAAGACTTATTCTATTCAATATAATTATTTTTCCTTCAAGTTTTGATGAAGATGAGGTTGCTAGGAAACCTCATTCTGTTTTTGTCTGTGCCTGTGTAAATATGATGTAACCAATTTACACTGATGAAAGCTCCTGAACTGAAATAAGAACAGCTACAGAGTGGTTTTGATGCTTGTTCGTAACTAACCATTTGGAAACGTGTTAGTACAAAAGAGACCAAACTCAATGACCAGTTGTTACTACCTGGTCTCTGGGCAACATTTGGTACAAACTAAGAAAATTAGATTTATGCTGTCCTTGTAAATCCCTGATTCCTTTCCAGTAGAGCTGGATGAAATTCTTGGCATTGAAACACATCTCCACTACTTGCATAATATCACTGAAGATTGTTTTGGAACAATGAATCCACATTTATGGCTCTTATGGATTGACTTCATCTGCATTTAATATTAGAAGACAAGTGATAATAGCTTAATACTCTCTTTGTTGTAGGTTCTACAGGAATTATGATAAACACTGTAGCTCTCCTTAAACCTATACTGCATTTGGTAGCAGTACCTGAGTACTGCTTACTTTTATGGGTCAGTGGGCATACACGGCTTGTGTAAATGCTGTTGAGACTGTAATACTCACTGTGCACATCCATGCAGCATTTTAGCAGGAACTCACGGGGTTATACATACATATATATATATGTATATGTATATATAACCCTGTGAGATCATATATATATATATATATATATATGATACTTATATCACACTTTTTGTATTTTAACACTGCTGGCCATGCCAGATGTGTGGCCCACATAGCTTTGCACACACCCCCAGACCTATCCCAACATGTTTTGTATAAAACAGTCTCTTAACTCTGTACTACAATTCCTGCACTGCTATGTTGCCTATCGCTGCACCATGGGTGCCAAATCATGTCTGTAAGCAGATTTCATCTATCCAAACCTATCACAAGAAATAAATAAAGACTCAAGAACTATGCCAATTCAAGTTATATCATTGACAATGATGGAAATGCAGACTATCCTGACAGCAAAACTGTTTCTGTCTTCTCCTTAGGCAATATGCTAGATCATAGTTTTGGACTAGGCCAATCTCCCCTTAGCTGATCAGGGACAACCAGCACTGACTAATGATTATAGACTGTCCTCCTTAGCTGGTATGAAAAACTGCATGAAAAGAATCATCTTCAACAGGGGACCCTTTTCAGAACCTCCAAGCCAACTCTCCCTCACTGGTTCACTTTTATTTAGCCAATTTTTGCCACAAGCAAAGAAGCTCTGCAAGCAAAATAGAAATAACTGAAACAATTTTTTAGTGTTTTACTGAGTAGTGAACACAGTAATATAATATATATTAGATTATGTATATGGTAATATTGTGGCAAGATATGGAAGTAAAATTCAAAGTTATGTGTGCAAAAATCAATTTTTTCTTTAGTTACAATTCTGGTGCAGATGATAATCAAGGCTGTGCCTTTACACACCCAGTGCACTTAAGACATGAACTCCCTGGCTGGCTCAGGAACTCCACAACAAGTCATCTGCATAGATGAAATGCTGGCTGGTCTGGGACAATGGATCTGATTTGAAACTGCGAGATTGACCTAGCTCCTAGACACCTTCACAATTAAGTATTTGACTGATTGTTACAGGATCTCTTCAGGTGAGGTTTTCAACACTTCTAGAGATTTCCCCAGGCAGCTCCTGCTATTCTGAGTCTAATTTATGTGTGGATTAACACCCAGGGTAGAAATTTCCTAAGATTTCCAGTTGGCTGCCACTGCAGAACTGATCACATTGTACATAGATAAGACATTAGTAAATAGAAACCTTTCCCGCAGATGAAGAAATTGTCCTTTGTAGGTAGTAAAGATGTTTAAGAGAAGTTTTGTACACAGCTAAAATAACTGATAGGGATCGATCATGCACATGTTGGGGCAGTAACATAGGACAACAGCTGGTTTATAAAAACTGAACAGAGCAGTGGTTTGGAGAATCTCACTCTATCCAGCTGAAGATACTGTTACAAGGATCCTTGTAATGAAGGTTCCCATGACTGTCCCAACAGCAACTGATCATCCTGTTTGAAAGAACGGATTCCCCTTCCAAGAAGTACCCTATGCCAAGATCAGACTAATAATTTCTTCTGAAGAAGTATTTTGTCTGTAAGTGTCTGTGCAAGAGTAGATAGGAGTCTGTGCTCTTTTTAAGAAATGTTCCCCAAATAATGGGGAAATCCAAGTACCCATCTGATAGCCATACAATGCTCTACAAATCCATAAGCAGGGATATAAATCTTTGATTCTGTAGACCCTTATGGGTCATGCAAGTTGTTTCATGAATACATTGACCACCTGCCGTAGGTGTAAAATGCGCTGCCTATGTATTACAAACCCTCACAGCCTTTGACTGCAGAAAGACTGACACTTTCGTCTATGAACAGACAGAAATGTGAATGAAATCAGGATGCACACCTTCTCATGGGTAACGATCTGCATCTCTTGCTGTCTTTAGTCATATAGTTCTCTACCCAGACAATTAGGCCACACAGGGAGTTCAATCAAATATTAATGTTTTATATATGAGAATCCCATTTCGAAATGCCTGAAGGAGGAGGGATTTTTTCCTTTCCTTTTTTTTTTTTTTTTTTAAGGAAAACTGAAATTGAAGCTGAACGCCTGCTGGGTTAGCAGTGAAGTGTGCTTTCAATTAGCTGACTATGAGATACTGTATCCTCAGGTACAGCCTCAGTGACAGTATCCCAAGCGCCTTTTGAATCATCACGTCATGCTGTATCCTACAGCAGGGTCTTCTGCAAGGCTGCCAAGAAGCTATCCTAAGTACAGATTACTTTCACTTAGCCTAACACAATTACAGGCACTGGCTTTGCCTTCTGTGATGGGATGATGAAATACTAAGTCTGCAAAATGCCTTTATATTCAAGTTTCTGACCATATCTAGAAACACTGCTTCCTTTCTGCGTTCCATTTATTGTTTCCATCCCTTCAGCATCACTCCTCTGGATCAAAGGCTGAACAAGGCTGAAAGCTTCACAGTGGTCTGAGCCTCCAAGAACCTGTTCTCCAAGGTCTGGTGTCAGGACCTATCCTGCCTAGCAGGATACGTCTTGTGGAAAGGAAATCCTTCTTTTATAAAAAATAAGTCTGTAGGGCAGATTGTCCAGAATCCATCTTTCTGAATTCCTTCATCTACCAGAGATATACCTTGTTACCAGTATCGTTATTCTACTGTGTCCCCTACAGACCCTCCAGATGAGTCTGTAACAATGTGCCAGGGGGCCTGGTAATCCATACAGAGACAAAAGAAGCAAGTTGCTAGAACATTTCAAACATATTTATCGCATCAGGGTTAAAGGGGACCCTGGTCCCATACCAAAACTCAGCAAATTCAAAGTTTCCGTGTCACTTGGGTTTAAAGTTGCATTCCAGGCAGAAATTTGTCCCTGCTCTTGTGTGTCTTCTAGGTGATATGCCACTGGCTACTCTTCTGTTAGACTATTTATAGTTTGAGGGGAGAATGTATTTCACAGCAGGCTTTCCTGGCTTCTTCCAAACAAAAGTTTTTGGAGATGCAAAGAAAGAAAGTGTTATCCCTTCCAAAAGTTATCAGACTCAGGGTAAACAACAGAGAGCAGATGCAGCAATAGAAACCTAGAGGAGTGTCACAATTCAAAAGTGAATGGCTATGTCAGCAAACCTATCTGCAAGGGCAAGAAGACCTAAACCTTCACTAAAGAACTGCATCAATCCGCTTCCCCACCCCACACCAGAAGGTACCAGCTGCACTCTTGAGATCTGCCCAGAAGAGGAGCACATCTGTCTGCACCATATGAGAAACACCACACCTGCAGTAGCTATATATTTTGTCTCAATATCCTGTTCTAGATGATGAGTACCTTAAGCATGAGAAGATAATGATCACTTTTATACCCTTGAAAGTGGAGTAGACATTTCAGTATTGGCTTGTTGGCTATTCCAGCTGTACCTTCATGCTTTTCCCGATCAAATGCATCTGTAAACTGTGGTGGACTGCTAAAGTCATGATAGGCTCATGGAAGTCTAGACTAGCTAGAGTTACTGCTACATGTTACCTTTGCCATCAGTACTTGTGACAAACAGTTCTGCACCTGTTGCACCGGGTCCTGAAGCCATGGGAACTGTGAGAGCAGATAAAGTAATGACACGTCTGTTTGTGTCCCTGTGTCTGGAACATGGCTTACATGATGAAACAAACTTTCCTATTTCATCCTGGTATCTCAAAGGAAAATCTTCCTCTTTAAACCAGAGTGACTGTGCCTAACCCTGAACCATGATTTGACTGTGATTTGACTGCCTGTGAACTTAAGAGGCCAAGAATGGACCAAACAATTCCTGGAGATGCACAGGTAGATGAATCCTTCATGCCTTTGCAGACCTGCCAAGTGAATGTTCAATGCCCAAAGAGTCTTGGGAAAGGGATGCAGATAATCTTCCATTTCACAGCTGCTCTATCATCAGGTCCAGGCCATGACATACTTGCTGTTGCCACCCCTGTCACTGCTTTTCCCCAAAGTCAATGCTGGGGAAAGAGGAGGGAGGGATGCTTCTGAAGTTCTCAACTCACTGCAAAGTGTTTAAACCTGCTGATTCCTGTCTCTTGATGGTCAGAGCCTGCTTAGTATACCAAGCAGCACCTACCCCCTTAATAGAGCAAGTCAGGAGGAGCCAGACTGAATGCAGAGTGTGGCTTGTCTATGCTGCACCTAGGCCTGTGAGTTGTTTTCACTCCTCTCTCCTTACCCAGACTTCCTTGCCAAAAGGGCAGCATGCATATACAAGAGAAGAGCTACGTTGTACATCTCCATGCAGATGGTGTGGATAGTGTTTGAATAAAGACGAGTAATAAACCAGAAGCATTGCAGTGTGACCATGAGACACATTCTCTGTCACCGGGGAATTCCCAATTAACCTGCTTCAGCAGCCCATACAAAAGAACTGTATGTGGCTTATGGATTTTATCCTAATTAGAAGTGTCTTGACTGTTCCTTCAATTAGTGTTATACCTGCTAAACATGAACTGGGACTTGGATGTTGTAACAGTACCAATAAATTTACATCTGGAAAGTGTATATGAGGTGTTGGTGGTAGGGAAACACCTTTCAGAGTACATTTTCACTGGTTTGGACAAAGTGGTTCTGTATATAGTGAGGATATAGGCTAGAGAGCAATTTCTCTGACATATTTCTAAAGTCTGCTTTTCTCTCCTCCAGCATTCAATCAGCACTTCAGCAGGAAGGGCACAGAGATGCAGGTAATTCAAGCAGGACTCTCAGAAGGTGTGAGAGCTGCTATAAATGAAGTCCATTTCAGATACTGAAAATGTCACGTATCTAAAGTGTTTTTTTTTTCTTTGTTGTATTTTATTGGAATTCAAAGTCATATATGTTCAGTTCATTCTGACAGTTCTTTTTTGTTTCTTTCTTTATTTTTTGGGGGGGGTGAGGGTGGGAAGGAGCACCAAATGTTAGGATCCCTTGTACAAGATTTTCCACAGCAAAAGGGAACTGATATTCAGAAAATGCTCAACAGATAATCTCTGAGAACCTAGTCTGTTTAAATGTGCCCTTGATATGAGCACCACTCATCCACAAAAAAGGCACCACTTTATTTTTTTTAAAGGCTGTTTTTTTTTTTATGAACAAGAAATTATAGAATGGGGGAGGGGAGGGAGAGGAGGAGAAATAAAGGATTTACACTTAGAGAAAATAAGGGGAGAGGAGAGAAGAGGTGTTGGGAATCAGAGTATCCACTCTTTCTTCAAGTAACAGAAAGATAGCTTTCACTCTTTTATTTGACCAGAAGAGTGAAATGTATAACAGCTGCTGCAGTTATGGTAAATGTCTGTGAGCAAGTAGGCAGGTGCAGTAATGCTAATAACTGCATCAGTGGTATCTTTGGTGAACACAGGGCTCCTTATCCTCCTGCTAACCAGGCTTCCACATTCTTCTCCACCTTTATACCATCTTGGACATTTTCTAACAATGTCAGATTTTAACCTTCACCTAGATACATTCCTATTGGTTTAATGACACCAGCAGTTGTTTAAACCACTCTCTATTTTTTTTTTTTTCTGTATAAAATAACCTTGACTACGTGAATCAGAGCTCTTATGGCTTTCTTAGAAATTGGAAGATTATGTATTTTTTAAGAAAAGAATATCTTTCCCTGCATAGTGGAAATAATAGGTTTTTTTTTTTTTTTTTCTTTACAGTCTGGGTTCTGTCAGCAGCAACTCAGACTACCATCACCTGCTTGTTATGTCTCTGCTCTTAGACCATTCTTTGCTCAGTTCAGACCCTCATATGCTCTCTGCCAATTGTCTCAGGCCTGGATGCACAAGACTATTCAGGCACTTAACTCCCCTAGGTGTCATTAGTAGTTGGACATCTAAGAAGGTCCAAAATACTCTAAATTTAATTTGCAGCAGCTCACATCAATTTGATGAACTGAAAGAAATCTCCATTTTCATTAGTGCTTCACTACACTCATTTTTGATCTATTCTTATAAAGTATTTCCAGGAATATTCACTTATTCCAACAGTTTATCATTGAAAATGTTGATTAGTTAATATTTAGTCATTATTTCTGGAAAGTGTAGCAGTTAACTATCAGTACAGAGAAGTGGGATGGAAAATAAGGGAAAGCTTGTATATAAAATTTATCACATATTTACTATTGATAATTTTCATTACTTAGACTAACATCATGCATTGTCTGAAATCAAATCATTATTTAGCAACCTGTAATTCATCCTATGTTTCTCTACTATTCAAATGAGATAATTTTAATACTTAGGTTTTTTAGCTATTGATGGCAACAAAGTTTTTGAGCTGAGTCCATATTAAATTTGCAAAACGCCAATTTACTCAAATTTTAGTCCTGCAGAAAGCAGGTACCTTTCTTCATTGTGCCCTATAATATTTTCCATTGTTTCTAGAAGCTCCATACTCAAGTGTGAAAAATACCTTAAGGAAAAAGCTGAAGTTTTGTTACTGCATTGCTTAAGACACCCATTTTTAATGAGAATGGATAAATCATTTCTAAAACCTACTGGTGAAACTTGCATCTTTCTTGGGGACAGGCTAGAGAATTTTTCTGCAATGAATAGTGTTATACAGAATCATACCCACTACTGTTATCCTGTAATCCTATAAATAAAACTAGTTAGAGCTATATTCTTGTTCCCATATTGGGCAAATACATTTTAGGAGGTCAGGTTCTCTTTGAGATTAATTCCATTCAGATTTTTCTTTTGCAAAGATTTGAAACATTCTCTGGGAATGTGTTATTTCTGTGAATATATTTGCCAATAAATTCCTTTTCTAAATTATTTCTGGGCAGCAAATGAATGAGAAAAAAGGTCAACAGAACTAAAACTCTTTTGTAACTGGGTTGTATATTTATCAGAAATTGTTTGCAGTGTTTTTACAGGTACCAATACAAAATTAACCACATTTGTTAATGTTTCTGCATTCACAACATTGTTTATTGAAAGAACCTAAAGGGTTTTATATAGATTATTGGTCTTATTGAAGAAAATCTGCTGAACTACCAGGAACAACTGAGCAAATCAGGTAAAGAAATTTGTGATTAATGAGACAGAAGCTGAGACAGGGTCAGCTCCGAGTCACAGTCCCTTGTTCCACAGTGAGGGACAACACTTCTCAGCATAAGCCATCCAGTCTCCTGTCATTGTGCTCCTATACACATTCCATCAGTGTTTCCATCTATTTACTCTGGTATGTGGAGAAACAATGGCTTTGTTTTCATTTGTTGGCAGACCTTTAAGTAGCAACACCCTGAAAAAAGGAGATTAATAGGGATTTAATTAATAAATCAGTTTAATCAATCATGAATGAGCAGAGATCTCTCCAATTTCTGCTCTTATACTTTTGATTGTAATTCCAACTTGACTTTATATCTGTGTAAATATAATTATCAAGACTATAAAAGAGTTCAAATGCATTCAGTTCTTCTGGAAAATCAAACCATGAGGATCACTCTTGCCAAATCAATAATAAGCTGGACTTCTGTGTCATTGTCTACACTGTGGTCTTTTATTTTCTTACAAGATCTGTGTAATCCTCAAAGGCTGCTTCTATGCATTACTTTTTCTTGCTGATCAAAAGTACAGACTGTACAACATTTACAGCATTATAATCAAGGTCTATTATAAAGACTTTTTCCACTTGGAGCAAGGCAAGATAATGTTTATTAAATCTCAGAAAAACATTGTTAAAATGATATTAAAGGTATAAATACAAGCAACAAAAGCCAAGGATTTAGTGATTTTTGTTTGTGCATTATTCTTAACACAATAAGGTTTAAAGGTACTACAGTCTTTAGGCACACAATGCATTATCTCCTGTGCTAGACAGCAACTGTTATTACTTCTGGAGAGTAGTAAGGGACTGAAATTATTTCATAGTATCATAGAAGTATTGGTTGGAATCTCCTGCTTGAACCTCAGCTATGTACAGGAGCATTGTATAGGAGTAGCTGCTGCTTTGTCTGGATGTCTTTGAAATGGCCAGGATGGAGATTTCACAGCCTTTCTGGGCAATTTATTGCAGTGAGGGACTACCTTCCTGGTGACTTATCTGTCTGCTATGTCAGATCTTAATGTTCCAAGCTGCGGTTTGTTACCACTGCTACAGTTGTGTTCTTGGGCACTACAGCAAAGAGTTTGGCACTCTGATCATTGTAACAGCCCTAAAAAATTGTTGTAAATAGCTATTGGAGTGTTCTCCAGCCTTCTCTTCAATTTTGAATTTGAATGATTTTGGTCAAAAATGAGTATTTTCATTTTGTTTCAATTTTATCAAAATAATATTTAGCCATTTTGAAACTGACTTAAACGTTAAAAACAAAGGAAAAACAAACAGAAAACTGCATTTTTTCAGATCTGTCTGTTTCCCCCCCAGTTTTTCAATTTGAACTTCCCTCACACTCCTGCCCTGCACCAAGAACTCCTCTGTCATTAATTTTGCCTTTTTTTTTTTTTTTTTTTTTTTTTATGTTGCTGAGTTATTTTACCCCCTCTGCTTAGTGTCACAGTTTTCAAATATTTAAAATAAATAAAACCTTTGTCTGAGCATTTTTAATTTCAGGCTTCACATAGGAAGTAAACAAAATGTTTCAGTAATGCTATGATCAGAAAACAGATCCAAGGGTGCTGTTAAGGAAATCAGCTAAAGGAGATAGTGATAAGCAAACACTGCCATTGGGCACTGACTTTTGCATTCTTGGCTGTGGCTGTGGAATGGAAAAAACCTTGGAGGTCTCCTGGCCCTCAGCCTTCCGTGCTTCACTCAGTTTGTCTCCCTGCTGTAAGGCTATGAACTACAGCAAGGGATACATTCTGGCTAACTCAGGCCTTTATATTGCACTTAGGTGCTAGACATATAGTGAAGCAACTGCTTTAAAGTGAATGCTCATTTTCCTGTTTATCAATGGAAGATGAATTGCTTTTCTCAAGAGAAAGCATTTCCCTCTGGACACCCATACCTCTCTTTTGACTGCATTGCCAGGGTAGGTGGTCTGGATCCTTTGGTGTCCCAAAAGCACACTGCAGAAGCTGCTGAGGTCACAAAAATATCTGCCCTGATAGCAGAGAGCAAACACAATCTCTCAGAATAGGAGCATGAGCTCTGCAGAAGTATGTATTGTTTGGTATGTTGACAAATGATCATTTTTTGTTAGGCAAAGCTGGTAAAATATCCCTGAAAATTTGATCATGTCTTTTTTCCAGAACAACCTGAATTAGTATGGGTAAACAAATAGCAACAGTTGAAACATAACCCATTTATTCCAATTTAGTTTGGGAATCCAACACATTTAAAGTTCCCCCAAACTTCCTGATGACTACCAAGCCTGATAGTAAATAACAACATTACCTTTTTGATAGTGGAGCACTAGCAGTGGAGGATATTAGAAAAGGGTTCTGGAACAAGGAGGCCACTAAGAAAATGCAGTTCTTCTTAAAGGACTTGGATTGGTGTCTGTATTAAAGACAATAATAAAGGAGCATTTTGAAATGTTAGTCTTGGACCTGTTAACAAGGAGGAAAGAGTTTGTATTACATGTCAAGATTAAGATGACTAGATCTTCACAGTCTTAAAACTAGATATTTAACATCCTTCTATTCTGTTTTCTTTCTGGTAAACTCTTAAGAAATCTATTTTATTTTATTTTTTACATAAAAACCAGGCAAGTCCCAAGTCATAAATAGCAAAACTACATGCTTGCTTATTTTTCACTTATGAAACAGATGAGTCCATTCCTGAACAAAAATGTAAACCACACTGTAGCAAATTATAAACTCCTCAATAACTAGATAGTTTAAAGGAAATTAACTGCAGAAGATAAGACCTACGCAAATGTTTTTGCTGTAATATAATGCCTATAGCACAATGCTGAAATCTGTAGAGACCAGAATAGAAAACTTTAAGTGTGGAGAGAATCCTCTGGGACTTGTAGAACAATATATAAAGTATGCTAATATTATAAATAGTGCTATAGTTTACTGTCTTGAAAGAGGACTCCAGGGATTGGAACTGAAGACAAATCAAAAAGCTTGCCTCTTTTTAAAGATCTGTTATGCTGCTACATTAGAAAGCACACTACTCCTTCATTAACACAGTTATGGCAGCTATAAATGCTTTGTATATGGGAACAGAAATGAAAGGTGCAGCAGCTTGGATACATATGTTTCTATAAGAAGTACACATCAGGTGGAAAACTGAAATATTGCTATTGAACTTCCCATTATTTTTGTTAGTTTAAAAAGACTTTCATCAAATATGGGCCTGAATCCAGATAATGGAAGACATGAGGCTACTGCTTGCACAAATCTTCAAGAATTCTTTGTGGAGATTTTGCTCCTTATCTTCTTTTGCCTCCTTGGATCAACTTGAGAAGGTGTCTGTGATTCTCCTGGTAACACCACTTCCCCTGCTGGAAAAAAAAAAAAA
>VXAA01006436.1:90900-161650 GCA_013399115.1 Anseranas semipalmata
GGAACCCCCCTTCCCCTGGGGGAAAAAAAAAAAAAAAAAAAAAAAAAGTTATGCAAATATTAAGTAAATCCCCAGAAACTCCCAAATGGAGATCATTTCTTAATAGCCGTGTAGCTAGGAACTGTTACACAGTAGGATTAAAACCAAGTGAAGAAGACTTTATTAAAAACAGTGTATCTTCTGACATTTTTTTTTTTTTTTCAGAAATTTGACTCCTCAGAGTTGTGTTATGTAACATGTAGCATGGTTTTGCATTTGTTTTTCTTTGTAATTGCCTCTCAGGTTGTTTTTGGCAGTTCAATTTATCACAAATGTATGCACAAAAAGTTAGTGAAGTGTAAAGATTTTGCACATAAAATTCATTATATGAAGCTCTGCATGAACCCTGTGTTATTTATGTACAACTGTGCATAAGCAGCACATAATAGTTTATGTTCAGCTGTTTTGCACAGGAAATTGTATGCAACTCCTGGCACATAAAGGTTTGTCTATTATAGCTTCTGGCATTTAAAGCTTTCACTACCCAAAGGTTTTATCCCTCCTTTTCTACACAGAAATATGCTTGGTAATTACCTGGAAAAAGTTCTGGGAGCCATTTATCATTTCATGGATAATTCAGAAGTCCAATGGTTTTAGTGCCAGTGTTTTCTTCAGTACATTTGTATTGTTATCCCTGAGGTGTTCAAAATGGTAGGCTGAATATTTCATTCCCAAGCATACATTTCTGATTACCTCTAACCTGTCTGACTATGAATTTAGGAGAGAACCATGCTGAGGGCTGGTTTGGCAGCCAGTATGTTAAAATTATAGGTAAAACTCCCCAACCAGCTGTTAAAAACTGTTTCTGTCAGGCCCTGCTCAACACCATAGGTGCCTCTCTGAAGAACTCTGCTCCTCACACCTCTCCTGGGGGAGTGCTCTGCCTCCTTCCACAAGCAGAAGAGCCCTTGCCTCTCCCCAAACTCACCTCCACCCTCCCTGGTGCACCTGTAGAAATCACTGATGCTTTTGTCATCTTAAACACATTTGGGGGATTTTCAAGGATGCTGAGACACTAGCTTCATATATTCCTACCTGAATACCAGGTCTCAGATCTGCCACTTTCCAAGTGTGGCCACAACAGCTCTCTCTACTGAAGAACCAGGCTGTGAACTTGACCATCTGGGCCCAGGTCATCTTCAGCACTGTATTAATATGTCCAGAGCAGAGAGGGACAGCTATCCTACTCCTAGACTTTAAAACAAGCAAACAAAAGTCTAGCTAGATTTCTAGCTGTCCTGTTGGACATCTGTTTTAAAAACCTGGAGTCTGATCTGCCACCAATGTGTACATAAATGAAATAGCACTCTTACCTCTGTTCGGTAGCCAGACACATTCCCTATTCATCCTAATACAATGAAGCTTTAACACATTCAACACATTGTTGAAGACAATGTAATTGTTTAATGGTTGTGCAATGTTAAAACACAAACACAGCAGGATGCCTAAAGTGTAATTATAAAACATGTCATGCTGTTAATTTAGAAAACAAAACCCACTAACTCCTAACAATGTAAGCTGACCTTCTATATACTGAATTACACTGTTTATTTTGCCCCTTTCAATTACTGCACAAATCTTTGGTTAGACATAGAGTTGTAATGTATTCCTGCTGATTTTCAACATCTTGTCCATAACCTAATTTTTTCAGTGAATTGGTCACTTTTTTAAGGTTTGTAATAGGCATAAATAAAAAGTAGATTACACATTTTTGGCTAGGGCTACAAACCTGCAGAGTCAAAATAAAGCTTGTGGAAAAGCTTTCTGCTTACAGGCAGAAAATGTACAAAATGTGTGATAAGAAAATCCTGCAAAACAGTTCTGTTAAGCAGAAGGCAAGCTACAGTGGTCTTGGTTTTAATTTGGTTCTGTTACCTGTTTCAGGTTTCTGGTGTAAAATAGGACCATGTAGTTAGTTTCTCTGCATTCACATTTTCTATTATGGGTACTTTAAGTCTTGTAATATTTAAAGGGTGGCTGTCTGTTCAGTAGGATGATTCTGAGCACCTTCCTTCAGTGAGCTGGAGAGACAGATCCACAACATCCACAGTGTCTGAGGAGGCATTAATAAGATGTTTGTCTCTATCTAATGACTCCGTAAGGCTCCTGCATACTTGGGAGAGTGTCTGAAAATCAATTGGAAATAGAATTAAGAGAAGAACAGAAAGAAGAGAAGAAGGATGGTGAGGACAATAGAGACTTCTCTAAGCAAAGATGGTCCTGGATTTTAGACTGAGTTTGAACTGCTTCCCAGAAGCACTCTAACTACCGCGCTGCTACCAAGGCTGAGACTCACCGGTCCTCCCACTGAGGCTGGACCACCTCACAGACAATTGCTGTTGCCAGACATAGTTTGAATGTTCACAAATTATTGGGCTTCACTCACTACGGCTGGATCCAGGTGGACATTGGGCATGTTGTTGCTTTTCTTTGATGAGCCTGGTAGCTTAGACACTAGTCCCTGCTTGCACAGGATCTATCTATCTATCTATTTATTTTTTATTTTTTATTTTTGCAGTCCCATATAAAGCTGACAACTAAATGCAGACTCTTGCAAGCTCTGTTTTCTCAGGATGGTTACCTACTTGAGCTGCTGCCTGAACTCAGGAATTTGAACCTACTTTTGTTTACCATACTACATGCTAGTTTTCCTCCTAAACTCTGCACAACTCAGTTCAAAAATTCCTTTGTGTCTCAGCTGAAAGGCAGATAATAATAGTGCTATGACAGTATGCTGCTTTGAGGATTAATCTATACATTACTAGATGCAACAGCAAGTGTGACCATGAGGTGAAAATTTGAATTCTAACATTTTAAAAATTTGGCAAATTCATTTTTTTTCCCCACATGTGTAAAAGGGGTGTTCAATTTTATTTAATAGAAGAGAGAAAGAAATAAAGCGTCTGTGATTTAGTTTTTATTAAAGTGAGTGTTATATATATATTTTTTTTCAACCCCAACAAAGTTTTAGAAATGAATTGTTAAGTCCAGTGGTGATTTTGTAGTTTTTACCTAGTCTAAATTTCTCTTACATGAAAAATTCATTTAAACTGGTTGCTGAGATTAATGCTGCTAAGCAGAATTAATAAAATGTACTAACATGCTATTTCTGTGCCAAAAAAAAAAAAAACTGACATACGCTTTATTTAGGTTTAAATACATAATGATTTAGATAAGTATACCATACACCACATGATCGATTTTCTCCCAAACATTTTTTAGAAAGATAATTAAACTTGTCAATCAATAAGGATATAAAAATATCGATACTAGATGTCTGCTGTATCACAAGTATTCTGATCTATGGAACAGCAGCTGAACAAGAGTTACTTCAGTGAACTGTGACAGTACTGAATTTTAAATGAGTAAAGAGGGTAAGTGAACTGGGGAATTTCAGTTTATATAACCAGAAGACAAGATTTGAAGTGCATTTCTCATGGAAAAAAAAAAAAGTAGAAAATCATGAAAAGATGTCATATAGTGTATCAATACTCTGCACTGCATAAAATTTGAGGTATCCTCACATTTATACATACTGTACTGTTATCAGTAGACCCCTTAATTTGAAAATGCAGTTTGAACTGCCTGGTCTATTAACTTCCATTACTAATGTACCCATATACTTAAAACAGAATATCTTCCATAGTGAAGGATACATTTCCCAAACCTCATAGGCTTTAGATGAAACATGAACTCTATTTATTGTACATAGAAATATGTTGCTATTCATTATTTGAAGTGACGGCTTCTGTAGTTCTGCTTGAGCAGATAAATGTAAATGTCTAGGGAAAACATCTCTGCTGTCAACAAAGTTAAAGTAAAGACATGTAAATAGTATAACTAGTACAGATAAACAAAAAGAATGAAGAGTTTGTCCTGTATAAGCCATAACCTTAATAGTAACAGACAGCCACAGCATTAATTCAGTGACTAATGCAATGACATTTCTGTTTTTCCATATGTCCTCTTGCCACCGAATGCACAATGTAGATGTGGAGCTGCTATGCATACTAAGCTTTTTCGTTCTCAAAATGTCACAGTTACATATGAACTTTCTACTATCCTATCTGGTTAGGAGTCTGCTCAATTTATGTGCTGTGTATCCTACAGTTCCAAGAAACTAAATCTGAACAGAAGAGGCATATTCAATTTGTCTCTTTCAGACATGTATTCTGCTTATACGTTTATATCCACGTTACAAATTATTTTAGGGTTAAAAAAAAAAAAAAAGAATTGTAACCACTTTTTTTTTTTTTCTTGAAGTGGTGCTCTGATGTTACAAGAGCAACCAGGTAACCAGCATGCAAGTAGTGGCAGCTACCTTGGGCACACGGGGTCCATGCCCTACCAAAACTTTATAATCCTCAGTAAAATCTGTCTAAGACTTATTTCCCTTCTTATGCAAAGTGAAATGGTGTAGTCCTAGTATCAAACCTGGCACCACTACACTCTAAAACAATAAGTGCTCACCAAAATATGCACTGGAGCAAGAAATACAGTGCTCTATGCAATAGCGTTCAGTGGGAATTCTCACAAGCTAAGCATCATTTGAGCTCCCACTGGGTGTACACATTTTCTGAGCATGGTTATAACAGGTTATTTAAGCAAAATAAATGTTTGCACAGAAATGATTGGTTATAAAACTGTTCCTGAATTATCTGAAGCTTAGAGAGGAACCCAACTAAAATAATAATTTTGTGTAAGCTTCGAAATAGATACTTTGTCCTTACTAAGTTTTATAATGGAGACAGGAATATTTATAGCATATTATATGACATATTGCTCATTATAGCATAGACCAGACTAAGGAGCAGTTCCTGATACTCTTATATCATTGTTCAAGCACAATCAGAACTGTATCTAGGTATATTTATATTGTGCTTAGAGGAGTGTCCTGCAATCACTTTAATGAACCAAATTACTTTCTGTAGACATAGAATATGTCTATGTTGCTAAATAAAAGAGGATCAGGGAAAGAACTTGAACATTGGATCTCCATTTGTCCACAATATAGAATGATATTTTTTTTCTTCTTCCCAGCTCCCCAAGTGCTTCAGCCAGCTCTCAGCAGGACAAGAAGCCTAGACATTGTCTGGGAGACAGAACACTCCAGGGAATATCTATTTAGCAATGTGGACAAAGCCACAGCAGGCGTCCAATATAGTCCTCTAGTGCTATCTGAGAAGGCACTGCACCCTCAAGAACTTCCATATGCTCATATGCCAACCCACAGTATATGCAACCTGTACTCAGTTTTGTGTCATAAAATCCACTCTAGCTGGCTATGACACATCCCTCTTTTTATTTTGAATACTTTCAACAGAAGACATATCTAAGATGATAATTATACATCACACTATGTACTGTGACTTAGATCGAGCTAAATCTCGGCCATACGGATCTGAGACACTCTGCAGCAGTTGATCTGGTGGCCAGGGATCTCTTACTGGGATTGATATATTTAGTTGTGTAGCCACTGTGGCTTGATGTGGATACAGTAAACATGTACATCAAACTGCCCTGTGACCCTCATGATAGCTGAAGAGCATCCTCTGGAGCTCACAGGATCTGACATGTTTAAGGAGGCCTCCTACCTTATGTAAATAAACTGACTATACTTAATGGTGTACCTAGCCACTTGCCCAATATTAGTAGTTTAGTATAATATAGAGTGCATTTTGTATGCTTTCTTCATCTGTACTAAGTGCTTACGTGCACTTCTGGAGAACATGAGATCAAGACAAGGTGGACAGTTTCGACAGTCTGCTTTGAGACCAGAGCTGGCATAGCTCTGTGGCATGTTATAAACCTCAGGAGCAGAGCCTAGTTCTCAAATACAAGNTGCTAGCTGGGACAATAATAATGAGCAGGTATACTGGTATTAATGCATATTTCTCCATCTAAAATAATTGAATCAATAGCTCTCTCTATTTTCTATGTCCTTACAAATCTGTTCCAGGTCACATAAGTGTCCACAAGGAAGGTTTGTTCTCAGTCCAGTTTAATTAACTGATGACGTTGTAACCAAGAAACATTGACTTCTTTCCTGGGCCATGCTAAACTACAAATGTAGATGTAGAGACCTTGAGAGACTGGAGGTCCTAAAACCCCTTTGAAAATCCCAGCCCAAATACTGTTTCCTGCTTTCCACTATGATTTCTACTGTGTGTGGTTTTTTTTTTTGTTTTTTTTTTTAAGTAATTTCTACGGTCACCCACGTTTACAACTTCTCTCAGTTGCTTCAGATGTAATTGATACAATACTTATTCCTTCTCCTTTATCATCACTTAAATATTTAAGAAAATAAACTCAGACTCTTCTTGACTCTCTCCTGAGTGTCCTAACATCAATTTTATAACATGCCTATAATACTTGTTCAATAAAAATAATTTTTGATCCACAAATAAGGTTTTATAAATCTGTAAATGCAGTAATTAAACTCCTAAGAGTTTCTGATTGACATAATGCACTTAGTATGTTCTATAGGAAACAGAAAATCATTTCTTTTATTTGATTTATTTTGTTTTTGTTTTGTTTTGTGTTTTAGACAGAGATAGCAGCAAGATTCTTAATGCCTTGGGCAAAATTGACAATGTGCCCCTTAGTGGGAAGTTATACAACAGTGCTGGAAGAGCCTTCAGTCAATACTACCAACCATTCAAGTGCAAAAAATGCCTCTAGGTCTGACAGAAAAGGAAGTATTTACCTTCTTGTTTTAAAAAATGATGAGAATATGCAACAGAAGAAATACAAATACAATTAATTACACTGAGGGTAGCTAATATTGTTATTTCTGCTCAGGCCTCAGCCATAGTATTTTACAACTTTTCTACATATGACATTTGAGGAATGCAGCCCAAATTAGTTAACAATTTTAATCTAAGCTTCACTGGTTAAACCAACTTAAACCCATGTATTTGATTTAATCAAATTTACTTAAAAGAATTTATTCAATTCTCTAAATTAAGGTCACTTCTCACACTATTTATTTTAAATTTAGTATGTTACTGTATTTTTCTCAAATGCAGAATACAGAACCACCCTTACTGCATAAAAAAAAAAAAGTTTAACCCCTAATGTTCTTTGAAATAATTAGTGTGTTTACTTCAAGAAGGAAAGAATCATCCTAATAATGTAATTCTATAGTTTCTCTGCTTCTGTTGTGATTAACACTTCAACCTGTACAGAGTATAGAAGTAAAATATATGTTTCTAAGCGTTTATAGCATTGTTTTTCAGTATAACTTTAATTTTCATTTCAGTTACAATAAATATGTCAACTTACCATATGTCAACCAACTTACCGCAAAACATCATGTATTTTTGAATACATCCTTCATGTTTTTTTCTCAGCTGTCTCTTTCAGGGCACTCTTTCTAAGTCATCATGAAAATGATTTCACCAAGGACCTTATGGGTGCAACTCCACTCTTCACTCAAGTCCTGCAGACAGCTGGGGACCCACTTGGGAATTTACTGAAAGCTTGAAAATCAGCTGCTGGAGTTCACCAGTCCAAGCAATCAAGTTCGTATGCTCTAAGGTACTCGTGCTCCTCAGGAGATCCAACAAAGAGGAAGTTACAACAGACAAACTAAGCAGTAAATTTACACAGGACTTTTGCACTCATGTAAACAAAGAAGATAGGACAAAAAAAAAAAAAAAAACTATCAGAACTGAATGCCACTGTCTTAGCCATGCCTTTCGTAAACAAGTGCTTAGTTTGAGTAGCATGGAAAGATCCTGAAGTTTTGATGCAGCTCAACAAAAGCTGACTGCCTTACAGCTGTAGCAGTTCATACATTCCACAACACAGAGTGTGAGTCAGTAGGAATTGCCTGTATCCCCTATTTTTGTTTTGCTGTGACTGGATTCATACATATAGATATGCTGATTTAGGAAAGATTTCAAATATTTATATCTATGAAAGCAAAACTTTCAACTTTCAAGTGTGGATAAAACCTTGTCTATTATATCAATGTGGAAAAACATTATATCTGTTGTACCAGAGGCTAGTCTTTGCTCTTGAAAAACTTTTGGAAAATTCGATTTCTAAGAACTTTTGAAGGCTTGTGTTAATATGTGCTGTCTTACCAGTGAAACTTATGTACTGTACTGTAAATCTGAATTATTTTAATGGGTTTGAATATTCTGACTAGAGAAAAGGTCTGTGGTGTAAAAAGATAACTGCACAACAGAAATGTGGGAGATAATGACAATGTTGGAGGCTAGGGAAGAATTTGTGTTCTAGGCTTATAATAATCAGATTAAAATTCTTAATGTCAGTTGCACTTCTGGTCTAATTGCAGCCATGATACATAGCTAAGCTCAGATGTGATGAAATCAGACACACTGAAACTATGTGGGGTGAATTACCTCAACTATTTCCATGCACTTGAATAGATTTTAACTTTTACTAGTCATTGGTTGCATTAAGAAATGCATAACAACAACAAGCAATTCTTTGGAACATTGAGCCTGATACACAGGCATTGCTGCATGTGTCTACTCATTGTTTCTAGTCCAGGCACTTCACAGAGGTAGGGAAAGTCACACAAGATTTTCCATCTTCTTTACTTAAGTGTCTTCAGAACCTTTCATCATTTACTGCTGGTATTTTGTTGTTGTTGTTGCTGTTAGTTTTGTTTGTTTGTTTATGTAATGGATTAATTTCAAAGATAAATCCTGTTTTGATGGATTTGGGAATGATCATTTAACTATATACTCAACATAAGAGAAATGAACATGAAAATACATTGTCAAATAAAATGGTGAAATGTCATTAAAAATACATTCTTTGTTAGAGAAATTGCTGTATGGGTAAATCACTCTTTGAAAGTGCTCCTTCTATGACACTTTCTGGGAAGAATTGATAGGATGTTGGAAGCTTTGCAGTTGTCCTGTAAATCAACAATGATTTATTTCTTATAAAACCCATGTAAGCCTGAGGGAGAAAATGTATTCCTTGTTTCCTCCATTAAAGTCTCCAGCAGTGTTATTGGGCTTGTTGCATTGGTTACACCGTATTACTACTCACAGGAAGAGCAGTATGTTTTGAGTTTTTGTCAAGGATGTTTAAGTTAGCCCCTATATAAATACAACAACAAAGAAATAACTGTAGCTTACAAAGGAGAAAGTTGACAAAAACAAAAAACAAACAAACAAAAAAAAACAAAACAGACAAAAAAAAAACAAACAGTGAATGAAACAAGAAAGCCTGTCAATATGCTATTACTATGCTATAAAGGCTTTAATTTGAGCAGCTTGATTCTGCTCCCTCCAACCATGATGTTAGGCTGTCTGCAGTGCTACCAAATTCAGTTTCTTACTCTGAAATTACCAAATTCAGTGTCTTTAGATTTACTGCAACTGCCATAGAACATTGTGGCAAAGAGAAGAGATTCGTAAATTTAAAAACAGCTATTATTTCTGTCTCATAATCTAGAGATATACTACCAATTAAATTATTTCAGGGAATAATTTAAGAAAAGAAGTATTATTTCTATTGCTCCTAACTATTGTTTATTGCATATGTTTTTCCTCTTACACCTCATTTCTTTCAGGACACAGAAACATACAATAAGAAAAGCTTTGTGGAGGAGGAACGGAGAGTGTTTTTGCTAGGCATGTGTCTTGGAATCGTGACACAGGATGGCACTATATGAAAATATGTATAAGCTATCCAGTGGTGTGAGTATGGTCTTCTGCACTTTCATGCAGCACAGCACTAAGTCTCTTAAGTTGTCTCCATTGCTTAAAATAACTTGTCAGAAAACAGGAAACTCAGATAGCCAATGGTTACAGTAGATGAGACTCTAGGTTGATTCTAGCTTTGAGCATGTGAGGGGAATATGATCAGTTATTTTGTAGGCAGCTGTTTCTGTCCCTGTGCCTTCAAGCTCTACCCAGTTGGCTGAGATGTGAACAGAAACCTCATGGGATGCAATTTTTGAAATGAATCCAAAGCATCTTGGCTCATGCTGTGTTTCATGTAAGTTTTATTTTTGATCATGATGACATAGGTTAAAAATAGCTGAGATGTTTGTACTGTTCATGAAATAGCAAATACTCTGGGTTTCTCACTGTCAAAACTAGACAAACCAAATATCTTTAATCTGACAGCTGTGTTCCTGCTTGTCATTCTTGTGTGAACTGGTACTGCTGTGGAAGAAACTGGTAGTGATACAGGAGAAAACCTTGCATGTTGCTAGGCTAGGCAACAAAAATTGGATGTGTTGACAAACACATCCAAACACGTCCAAAGCACAGTAGTCTTCAGAATGTGAATTAAGGTGAATTTTAAATCCATCAGATTCAAAATAACTTTGGAATTAATTGCAGAAAGACTTTTGGGGCTGTTTTTCTCTCTTTCTTTATTTCTCTCTTTTTCTCTTTCTCTCTCTCTGTCTCTTAAGTTGTCTTCTGTTCTTTTATTCTGTCTTTCTGTGTTTCTTTCTCTTTCTGTCTCTTTCTTTTTCTGTCCCCCCCCCCCCTTTCTTTCTTTCTTTCTCTTTCTCTCTTTGTCTTTCTCTCTCTTTCATTTGCTTGGTCATATCAGAATGAGTTCCTAACTTAGTATTCAGGACACTCTATAATAAATATCTCATAAGGGAAAAGCAAGTCTGTGGAATATTCAGAAAACTGCAATTGGCAAGGAAAGAAACTTGAATAAAATAATAATAATAAAAAAATGGTCTTCCAGCTGGCAAATATGAGAAAAGTTTAATTAAAGACATTTGATTCTTCATGTTCTGCTTTCTCCCAATCCTTTTGATATTCCAAATCAGTTTTGATTTGTGCATAAAAAGTAATCATCAGAAATAAAGGCATATGGAGGATAACTCAAATTTCCCTTACCTTTCGGTACTCTGTAGTCCATGTTCTGTACATTTTTTAGCATTCAACTTTTGGTTGTCTGCACAGCACAGTGGGGTGAAGACTACTGGATGTCTCCCTGCTGAGAGAAGGGTTTGAGAGTGTTTATATCTGGGTCTGGGATTCACTGTCACAGAGAAAAGTGCTGTGAACAGGCTGGAGAACAACTACCCCCTCTGCATTCTCCCCTCCTGGTGAAAACACAGAATCAAGGCTTGAATCTTCCCCAGCTCCATTTCTCCACTTAATTTCTGACAGCCATTTAAGCACAATGATTTGTTTGGTAGCTCTTGTTTTTCTTATTCATACAGACACATATAAACTGGTGCACTAAATGCTCTCTCTAACTCATTGCTTGATTTCAGGCACCTCACTAAACTTTATGGAATTTTAGTTTATGAGTCTTTTAAACAGACATAGGCAAGAGTTATCTCCAGACTAAAATAGTTTTCAAAATGCTTTAACATCTTCAGAATAACAAAGATGTTGAAAAAATATAGTGCCATCACATTTTGTCCCTGCTGGTCTTCTGCAATATTAGTGAAATGAAATACATGCTTTTGTTTGCATTCAGAGATGCTAAATATGTAGTTTAGGAAGACTGGGAAAAACATTCTTGAATTTTACTCAGTGTGGCTGAAACTGCTAAAAAATGTTTCACTGTATCATTTGGTAAAAGAAAACTAAGAAAACAATCTGAGAGACACTAAACAACCACGTGTATATGAGCAGATAATAAAAGCCTGGCAGAAATTTTGCAGAATCTAGCACTTATATGAGTTTAAATATAATTATTCCATTTCCCTAGCTTTGTTTTTCAGCTGTAACAAAACTGAGGGAGTTCTAAGCTGCACTCACTAAATGATAACAGCAACTTAAGAGAATATTAACTTTTTGTTACAGATGCATGATATTTCTTTGTAATTCTCTTCACAAATTAGAGGGGAACAATGAGTCTCAGTCCTGTTCATTTTATACTGTACATCCATTAAAAAAGCAAACATGGTGTCAATGTATTCTTTTTGTGAAGTATTTTTTTACCCATTAATAGCTCTGCTGTACTTATAGAAAGCTAACCATAAAAGGTAATAGCTACAATGAGATTTAAATGATTTTGAATGCCAAAGTAATACCAGTTGACAAGACGCACAATTAAAAATAAAGCAGGGTGGGTTATTGATTGGGAAGTTTAAATCTTAGCAAAGATTATTGATTTCTCAGTTGGCTGTATTCCTTTCTTTGTTTCTTTTTCTCCTCGTTCTGCAGAAATACAGGACAAAACATGAAAGGGAGAAGTGTTATGTTTTATCTCAAATTTCTTCTACCTGAAACCTGTCCTCTGCTCCATATGGGAGATGGTGCTGTGGTCCTTACAATGAAATAGGACAAACTCTGCTCTTCTGTATATTATGTAAACAGCATCTCTAAAGGTGACTGGTTCTTCCAGAAGAACGGAGTGAAATCCTACAGGCTCTGGAAAACCCTCTTTCAGCTTCTTATTAGAGTATGCTGGAAGACTGAATCAGAAATGTGGATCTGATTCCTCAAAGTTCTTCCCTCTAAGGTCTGTTAACTGACCTATTATTTTACTAAAGGGTCATTGTAGTTATAAACTAAGATTTCTCCTTAACTGCCACCTCTAAATATGATAATTTCTGACCTATTCAGTGCATTTTTATTGTGTATACTAATTGAGTTTTTGTTTTGTTTTATTTTGTTTTGTTTTGTTTTGTTTTTAATCAAGTATTTGTTGAATTCCCTGAGACTTCACCAGGCAGGAGATACTCAGGCTTGTCTTTGACACTTCTGACCAAAGGAGTCTCTGGGGAAAAGAGATTAGCAAAAACATCAGCAAGCTTAGGTTGAGACCAGACAAAAGAGAGAACAAATGTCACTGCAAAGTTGACTCAATTTCCATGATACAATTTGGAAACTGTCAAGAGGATGTAATTGTTATTGGAGAAGAAAAAAGAAATATTGAGCATAATGAGGAGAAATCCAGGCTGAAATGACAGAGGAAAGCAACACCAGGAATCATCTGGGACGATTTCAGAATACAGAGAAGTGTTATAGTAGCAAAAAAGGGAGCTCTTTAATTGGTGAGAAGAAAGGGAGTTTGGGGAAGTCAGAAACATGGAGAAGAGGGGGAACAAAAAGATAAACAATGAATATTTTCAAATATGTTACATAGAAATGGTCACACCTGGAGGTTGTGTCTTTTCAGTAAGACTTTTAAAGAAAAATATATGCTTTTCCTACAAAAACATTCAATATTCTAGCAAACATCCCACTCCTTACCTCAGAAAAAAAAAAACACACCCTTTAAACAATTTCAGTTAAAATAATAGATATTTAAAGTTTTGGCATATGGTAAATGATTCAAGTATCCAAACTTTTTAACTTTATGCATTAATCAAATTTTCAAGCAGCAATGAAAGAGTGGAAATAAATGCAACATGAGTGGAAATAAATGCAACTGTATTTGGTTGTGGAGATCTGTGTAGGCTTTAAGAGAGATATCTATTTTTTTTTACAAGCCATCCAGGACAACTTGAAGTCATAAAATGTTCAGAATGCTATTGTTACCCTCTTGCTTTCATAACTTACTCTAAACTCATTTTGCAAACCCACTCCCTAAATTCTTCCCAATTTGAAATTCCTTAAAGCACTCAATATTTACTTCTGATGTTTATATATTTCCAAGTTCAGTAATATGCCTAATAAAAATAGAGCTTTAAGATCTTAAATTATGTAGCATTTGGTGGGTACTTACAGAATAACCAGCATCATCATATTAGTTGACTGAATAGTTTTGTCCTTCAGTATATTTTGATCTTACAGTGTAGGAGGGTAAATACTGAACATGCTGCTACATTTTACTTCAGAGGATAATATTAAAATTTTACCACTTTAAACATGCTTTATATAGGAAAGCAATGGGGCAATCTTATAAAAGATGTGCAGAGTCCTGCACATTATTGCAATTCTGATAATAAATACAATAAAATTTCCTTATAGCTAACATTCATTAATATATTTGCAATCATTTAGATTTGTAAATTATTATCTATACTGGAACAAATCAGATTTTTAAGTCAAGGTTTCTTATAAAACATAGTAGAAAGCTATTTATTGGTGCAATCTAGTACCTTAAGAAAGCATTATCATAACCTTTTTGGATCTAGCCATGCAGGAACAACCACAGGTAGCTCCCAGGTTGACAGGTAGAAGTGGCAAATAAAATGCAGCTTTCACATTAAATTTGGAGCTTTAATTTGCTCTTTTCTGTAATTCCATATTACTCTACCCTACACAATTTTGTCTTGTGCTACCTCTGAGTAATCTAGTACCTCTGCATGACCCATCAGAGCACCACACAGAAGTAATGAGCCTGGATTTCAGAAACAAAAATAGTAAGTCAAAACTTGGCATAGTGCTGATATAAGTGTACTGCTTCTAAGTCCAGGTTTAGCTGCCTGAGAGCTCGCTAAAGTATATCACAACAGTGATCTAAGAGGCTATCCCATCCTGAGAAATTAAAGATTAAGAGATTAGTCTTGGTTGTTTGAGCATAATCATGCTGGAAAAGAATAATAAGTTTATTTCATGCTAATGCAGTAATAAATTTGTTGTCTGCAATCAGTAAAAGTGCATACCTGTTAGGTGTTGTCAGCAGTTAAAATAAAAAGTATTTCAAAGAAAGCATAAAAGGAGAACAGTTCCTGGAACTCTCTGTATCACAGGCATTGGCTCTTATGAGAGATGTTGACCTCCTTGGTATTTTCTGGAATGACAACGTGGTGGGATGCAAGCAACCAAGCAGAATTCTGAAGATGACAGAGGTACAGGATGAACCAACGAGGTGGGACACATAGCTGGTTCTGCTATTCACAGACAAGGGATAATTGGTTGGTGAGTAGTGACCTTGAAACATTGGAGCTCAGGATCCTGAGGAGACAGACAAAAGAGAAGAGTAAGAGTACTGATCCTGGACTTCAGGCAAGTATCCTTACGTGAATTCAGGAAATTTCTTGGTGGGATCCTGTGGAGACAGCTCTAAAGGATAGAGCAGCTTGGGAAAGATGGCAGGTCTTCAAGAATGGTATTACTTGAGAAAAGTAATTACTTGAGAAAACTCAATTGATACTTGTCCGTGGGTCAGGCTACATCCAAGGATGCTGAGAGAACTGGTTGACATCCTTGCAAGACTGCTTTCTGTCATCTTTCAAATCTAATGGAGACTGGGGGAGATTCCCGATGACTAAAGAAAAGCAAATTTTGCATCCATCTTCAAAAAGAAACAACAACAACAACAAAAGCTATCTGAAGCCATTCAGACTTATTCCCTGGGAAAATCATAAAGTGAGTCCTGTTGGAACACATCTCTAGGCCTATGAAGGAGAAGAAGGTGATTATGAACAGTCAGCAAGAATGTTCCAAGGGTAAATCATGCCTGACCAGTCTGGTTGCCTCTGTGATATAAAGACTAATTTCAGGCTGGATATCAGGAAAAAGTTCTTCACTGAGAGGGTGGTCGGGCACTGGGACAGGCTCCCCAGGGAAGTAGTCATGGCACCAAGCCTGATGGAGTTCAAGAAGCGTTTGGACAATGCTCTCAGACATAGGGTCTGATTTTTGGGGTGGTCCTATGGGGACCCAGGAGTTGGACTCGATGATCCTTGTGGGTCCCTTCCAACTCAGATATTCTATGATTTTATAACTAGATTTATGAATGAGAGGAGAGCAGTGCATATAGTTTATATCAACCTCAGCAATGCCTTCAACATTGTCCTCTTACCATGTTCTTGCATGTAAGTTAGGAAAGTACATGCTGGATTGGTAAACAACCAAGGGATAAAAATCTGGTAGAATGAATGATTGGGCTCAAAAGGTAGAGGTTAATGGGTCATACTTGGCTGGTATGGAGTCTGATAAGAAATGGAGTGCCACAGGTCTCTACCTGGGAGCTCTTGTGTTTACTGTCTTTGTCAATGGTCTGGAAAAGGGAGTGGAGTGTGCTCTCATCAGCTTTGGAGATGATAGCAAATCAGGCAGACCAGTCAATATCCTCAACAGCACGACTGACATACAGAGAGACTTAGGTGAAAGGAATCAGCTCACAGGAACCTTATGAAGTTCAATAATTTCAAATACAAAGTCCTGCACCTGGAAAAGAAGAATCTCCTGCAGTGATATAGACTGGAGATGGACTAGTGGGAAGTCAGTCCTGTGAAAAAAGAGCCTGGGGTCTTGTCATACAGCAAGCTGAAAATGAGCCAACAGATTTATTTTCCTGGCAGAAAATAAATCGAACAGTCTCCTGAGCTGTATTAGCAGGAGCAGAACTAGTAGATTGAGGGGAGGGATTATCGCCCTCCATTCATCACTCATTAGACCACATCTGGAGTACTGTGCCCAGTTTTGTCCCCCTCCAGTATAAGTTAGATATCGACAAACTGCACTAAGTTCACCCAAGACCACAAAGATAGCTGAGGGCTGGAACACCTGTCCAGTGAGGAGAGGCAGAGGGAGCCTGGCTTGTTTAGCCTGGGGAAGACATGACTTCAAGGCGACGAAGCAGCTGCCCCCCAGTACCTATGGGGATGTTATGGAGAACTTTTTCCACAGAAGGAAAAAGTGGCAGCTTGGCTGAAAACAAGTCACCCAGAGAGGTCATGCATTCTCTGTCCGTCCCTGGAGGCTTTCAAGACCTGACAGGACAAAACCAGAGCAACCTGGTCTGACCACAAAGCTTACCCAGCATTGAGTAGGAAGCTGGACTAGAAATCTCGAGGCTCCTTCCACCCTAAATTATCCTAAGATCCTATCTTATGATCCTGTGATACTGACACAAGAAACTGCTTATATAGCTGGGTATTCACAAGTCTCCTACGTAGTTAGCCTTCTGCCTTTGAATCCCTTAGAGGATTTGAACTTCCTGTTCACTCTTTTTCAGGGGCTTTTCTGTCCTGTTTTCTTGACTAGAGTGTGTTCCTGTTCCAAAGAAAGAAAGAAAGAAAGAAAGAAAGAAAGAAAGAAAGAAAGAGAAAGAAAGAAAGAAAGAAAGAAAGAGAAAGAAAGAAAGAAAGAAAGAAAGAAAGAAAGAAAGAAAGAAAGAAAGAAAGAAAGAAAGAAAGAAAGAAAGAAAGAAAGAAAGAAAGAAAGAAAAAGAAAGGAAAGAAAACATTGTTTCAGCAGTAGGGATTAATTACTGTCTGTTGAGTCTTTAGCTCTTGTGGGAGGTCTACTTTATCTCACCCTCTTAGTTGGGGCTTCTAGTAATAAGAAGTCCATAAGGATACATAAAATGCTTGAAACATTAAAATATTGCACTGTCCAAATATAACACAATGCCATAGCTTCTGTCTCTAATCCTTGACATTATCATTATGCACACCAACTCCTGTGAAGATATCCTGATAAAATGGGTGACCTGATTAAGCACTTCCTGATTGAACAGAGTGCTTCTTATTAGCACGCCTTCCGTTGTGCTTCTGCATGCTGGGGGAATGATCTAAAAAAAGCATATAAAGGGCAAAGAGCTGGAAAAAACTTGCGGTACCGCTACAGAATATAAACTGTGTGCTTCCACCTAAATCAAGAGAAGCAGAAATTCAATTCTTCATGTAAGGGAAAGCTAGATTCACTTGCATATTGCAAAATCTTTTTCACTAATGGCTCCTTAGAGACTTTAATTATGCAGCAGTTAATACTAAATTTAAAATTTACTTAGTAAATAGGGGACAACTACTATCATTGAAAGCAGGTAGAGAGCTGGTATCAGTTTACATTGTGAATATATCAGGGCACTGGAGGTGAATCCCAGGAGCAATGCCATTCCATAAACATTGAGGCAGCTCATATCTATGCTGTACAAGAAAATATTCACTTGACTCTAGTGCAAAGACAAGAAGACATGATTTGCAAGGACCATGTCATAAGTTACAGGTTAACGGGGTTATGAGGGAACCTAGACACCAGGCTATTAACACTTCCAGTGAGGTTCATATGTTTTGAATCACTTGATGGATAAATCCTATGCTGGGCAGATCAGGTCCATAGGAGGCTGGGCTATTTTACATATATAGATATATATACATACATATATATATATATATATATATATGTATGTATATTTATATATACATATATATATATATATGTATGTATGTATATATATATAGTATATGCAGAATCAGAATCTAAATGTTAGAAATCCCCCAAATAGGGTTCTTCATGTTGCACATATTATAGGAGACTTATATTGTTACTGTTACTGGCTCAGTTTGTATGAAAGACTAAGAAAAATTGGGCCCGGAAATAAGAATCTACAAAATTAAATGCAGCATCTGCACACTGTACACCTGGCAAGTACAGACATGTTATATCCAACATCTGGAACTAATTGTGTGATCTGCAGTACTTACTCTAACAGGTAAACTCTAAAGAAACTTCATCATCCAGCTTTTACACAGTTACACTTATATATTATATACATATATTATATATAGTTTGTCCAAGTTGCTGGAGCATCTAGTGTTACTGAGTTATTGAGAACACATTATCTTTTTGACAGGAGAGCAAAAACAGCACTGAAGAATAACAGAGTCTGGATAGTAGCTACCTAGGTGTTGAAGTATTTAAGTAAAATCAAAGAAATCTGTAATATATGTTTCAGTTGAACTGTCCCTGGAAATTTCAAAATGATCTTAATGCAAGTCTGTGAATTCCATGTGCTATGGACATCACAGATTGGGTGAACATATGTGTAAACACTTAGGACAGGACCTCACCTTATTTTTATTTTCATGCCATGGCATACTGGAGAGTGGCAGAGTACCCACAATCTTTGTTTTAAACATCTAATTTTCATGCTCTGACTTGCTTTTATAAGCTTACTTTCCTCCATTCATTCATTGGGAACTTTGGTTTCTAACATTGGTTCTCTAAATTGCACCTCAGTTACAGGCCAAAAGTAGACAGTGTAAACACTGGAGTGACAGTGTTTGCATGAAATGCCAGATGTTTTATTGCTCACTATACTCCCAAAGTTTTGAAATATAAAGTTGAATGCAATGTTGATACATATTATTCCCCAAAATATACTATCATATTTTCCTTTCTTGGGAAGTGATCACAGTTTCATAGGCAAGAAGACATTCATAAAATTTTCCAGCTGACCTTCCCTGATGGCCTTGATGGTCACAAGGTGACCAGAAATATGTGGTGCACTGCAAATAGTGTCTACCTTTAACTGTAGGAAGAGCCATTATTAGTCCTTTTTCCTACTATATTTAAGTCATGAATGGAGATTATTTGTTTCAAAAGTTTATGCAGAAATTTGGATTTTGTTTGGGAGAAAATGTTGCTGGAGATTGAGACAGAATTGTGTTGTCTCCTGTATTCAGCATCAGCTGGATTAAGCTTTCTGACCAGATTGTAGTTTTCATGATGCACTACAGTTCCATGACCCCAGTGAATCATTGGAGAGGCAGCTTGTTTTGGGAACTGAGACCACAGCAGAAAATAGAGATAAAAAGCAACTCAAATATATCTCCCATAAATCATTACAGTGGTAAGATATATTTTTTTTCTATTAAGAGTGGAGATGTTTAAGTCATTCTTTGAAATAAAAATAAATCCCCCTAACCTTCACCTTCTACCCATGAAGAGTAAGTTTTGTCTTTATTTGCTTTAATTTCTTTATTTGCTTTAACTAATGACCACTGAGCTGTGTATGCAGTTAACACAATTAACAGAACTATGGTTTTGAGCAACATAAAGGTGAAAACATTTTTTTTTTCAAGAGAATTGTATTTGCTAGCCTTTCTTGATCCATTTGTACGGTGTTTTACTCTCTTGCTAAAGAGACAGTGACTAAAGTTATACTTAGTGATCACTTTTAAAAAAGGTACAATGACCTGCTTTACCTTGTATGCAGTTCTACTTGATTGTGCATAATAAATAGTAGGGACTTCACAATATTTCACACAGATTTCCAGGAAATACTGTCCTTTAAAGCAGCAGTACCCAATACTGTAGTATGCTAAGGTTTGATATGTACGTTCACTATGTTCAGTCTATATTGTCAAAATGCATGAACAAGTTGTCCCATTCCTTTGGTATGGGTAGCCTATATTGCATTGTGAGCAATGACATAATATTCTTATCTTGAATCTCAAGCCTCAACAGGTCACTAATCTTAACTGTTAAGTGTTTATAACTTTACTGTGAGTTAAATGCAGGACAAGTGGGGGAAATTCTCTGCTGATATACAATCAACTGCTAAAATAAAAACCTCGGGCTCATGGATGAAAGCAACAATAATAGGCCAGCAACATTTTTATGCATTTCAATCCATAAATGGTGAAAACTCTTGTTTTATGAATATTAACATTTAACATTATAAATAGTCCACAACACACCCATCTGGGCTTAACATTCTCAATGTTTAAATATCATTCAACAGTTATGAAACTGTCTGAAAGTGTTATTCTCTTGCTGATTCTAAAAATTTATTTATTTTTTCTTGGTACTTTTATTTATGAATTTAAATATCACTAGTACATGTTATGGCTTATTAGACCTTGAAATATTTACTTGGAAAACAGTTTCCTTCTGAACAGTGTTTACCAGCTTCTTTAAGATTCATAAAACTAAGGATTTGTTATTTAAGCATGAAATTTTCAAAATGGGATGCATCTAGAACCCAGATTATTCAATCAAGATATGTGGTAGCTGTCTCTTAACTAGATTGAAGTAAAGTTTTGTTTCTAACTCAAAATTTCTGAACATCACAGACACATAAAAATCAGAAAATGAAGTTGTGATTACCTAGTCTGACTTTCTATATATCTTTTCTGCACTAATTTCAGTTTGAATGAGAATATATCCCACTGTCTTATCTCATTTAGTCTTGATTTTCATATTTTTAGTGATGAACTGTCATTTGATCTTTTGTAAACTTTTCCAACAGTTAATTTCTCAACCTTAAAATATTAATCTTACTTTTAGAAAGATTTTTGTTTGTTTGTTTTCCATTTCCAGATATTGGGATTTGTTATAACTTGTTTTACTAGATTGAAAAGAGCATTCTCTTGTCCTGTTTCCTATGGCAATACCAGGAGAGAAATCTACAGAAGCTAACTTAGCCTACATAGGCAAATCCTCTCTAGAATTCTTCAGTTTTCAACAATGTCTTTCTCAAAGGTAGATTCAGAACAGGACTGGGGCATTGGTCCAATAATCTTTTCCTATTTAAGACTGCATGATCCTAAAGTGATTAGCTTTTGAACACTTCCACTATTTTTCTCCAATTAGTCTTGAGGCTTTTCTTTGATTTTTTTTTTTTCCCAATTTAACAACCTACCTCTTAAGTTAAAAATACCAGAACCAGACGTTATATTAATAGAAGCTGAAATAGTGTAGAGTAGAATGTCAGGTATTTTTATCAATATTTTCATTTATAAATTGACAGATTTTGGCAACAGTGTCCATATTCTCTGCTCATATTTACCTGATTATCCAGTATGATCTCTCTGTCCTACTCAGAGACAGTGGTTTCCAGGGCTTCTACTCTACAGCCCAGCATTTATTGCTCTAAGGTAAGTGTCTTCTTATTTTTCTGTGTTAAAATGTATACTGTTTGGTAGTTCATTGTTTACAAAGTAACATAGTTTGTGTCATTTCTGCTTCACTGCTTAACATTTTTAGATTCATCTTCAGCTTTATTGATCATTTATTTTATTCCAGATCTTAAGAGATGTTGAATAGTGCATGGCCAATTAAAAGCCAACCCTGTTGGACCTCAGTAAAAGTACAACCAGTGCTGATTACTTGCTTAAAACTGTTTGAATTCTATCAGATTTCAATCCATGTAACGTGTTCCATGCAATTAGGTATCACTTCAGCTCCTTAATCAAGTTTCCCATGCTGTACCAAGTAAATTAACTTTCAGAACTCAACTAAACCACACTATTAGGAACTACCAATGTTGCTCAGATGATACTATAAAAGATAAATGTATTGAGATGATCTGCTTTCTGTAAACCATGCTGAATGACAAGTGTGTGAGTTGACACAGGCAGGCAGCAGGAACAACCATGGACTTGTGGCTAAAATGCTAAGAGTAGATTTATTCTCATTACCTCGCCAACCGGGAGATCCCCGAAGCAACATCCGAGCAGAGGCACACAGGCAAAGGCACGCGAGCGAAGGCACGTGAGTGGGGACGCAGGAACCGCTAAGCAGGGTTCATGCTAGGAGATCCCCGGCCTGCTGTTTACACCTGTTTTTATAAAGAGTTCACGCAGGCGCAGTTTTCACCACCATGCTGCGATCCTCACTGTGCTTCTCTGATCTTCTCTGTACCAAGGCCGGGAGCTCAAGCACGTCCGATAGGGCGCCTCTGAGTCTAACAAACACCTATGTTATCTATGCACAGATGTGCTACTTGCTAAACACCCAGGGCAAAAACAGCAATGGGTACAACTGATGTGCTCTTCTACATTACTGCTCCCCAGACTTTACATATTCCCAGCTGCAAGGTCACTTGAGCGTATTTACAATCCTCCTAAACCAGTGTTCCATTCTCATCCCATCCTCCTCACCAATCTTGTGCTTTTAACCCATTCCTCCCAACAACAAGAGATCAAAAGGTAATAAGTAAGGCAATGGGGTACAGCATCAAATGAGGTACAGCTAGCAAAGGACATAAAGGTTTATAAGTAGAAAGATTTTTCTGTGTAAACTAGAAGTGACAAGAAAACTGAAGGGAAGATGGCCCAATACTTTTCAAGTAAGGAAGGACAATAACTGAAGATGTGAAGAAGACTGGAAAGTTTAATGCTCCTTCAGCTTCATTTTCACTAAAATGTTCATCTGTGGTCAGGTGGACAGCTATGATCATTGGTGACAGATCAAGAACTGGGAGGTAATAAGAAAATCACAGAATCACAGAATCACAGAATCACAGAACCATTTAGGTTGGAAAAGACCTCCAAGATCATCCAGTCCAACCTATAACCTAACACTGAGAAGCCCTCCACTAAACCATACCACTAAGCTCTTCATCTAAACATCTTCTGAATAACTCCAGGGATGGTGACTCAACCACTTCCCTGGACAGCCTGTTCCAATGCCTCACAATCCTTTCAGTAAAGAATTTTTTCCTAATATCCAACCTAAACCTCCCCTAGTGCAACTTTAGCCCATTCCCCCTCATCCTATCACCTTGCATGTGGGAGAAGAGACCAATCCCCACCTCGCTACAGCCTCCTTTAAGGTACCTGTAGAGAGCGATAAGGTCACCGCTGAGCCTCCTCTTCTCCAGGCTAAACAACCCCAGCTCCCTCAGCTGCTCCTCATAAGACTTGTTCTCTAGACCCCTCAAAGTAATAGGTTAGAGATTACTCAGGTAAATTAGATGATATCAGCTCATTTGTGTGTGATAATAGTCACAAGCTGTCCCCAAGCAGTGGTACCCCCCTCCTGCCCCGGCTAGCCACCCCATATTAGTTGTTCAACATGATGTCATATGGTATGGGACATCCCTTTGGACAGTTTGGCTCAGCCATCCTGGCTGTGTCCCTTCCCAGCTCCTGGTGCACCCCCAGCCTCCTCGCTGGCAGGGCAGCACGAGAAGCTGAAAAATCTTTGGCTCTGTGTAAGCACTGTTCTGCAACTACTAAAACATCAGTGTGTTATCAGCGTTGTTCTCATCATGAATTCAAAACACAGCACCATACCAACTACTAGGAGGAAAATTAACTGTAGCCCAGCTGAAACCAGGACAGTCAGAATAGTAACAACATTTGAAACGGTGCTAAGATTTTTACTTAAATTGATCCTGGGGAACCTAGTAGATGATGGTAACTATTCTTATAAAAAATAAATAAACAATATTTTGTCTTATGTGGATATAAGTTGTTGATAAAAATTTGGAATGGCAAATTTTCAAATTCCAAAATCCAAAATAGATCAGGAGCATTTTCTGTGCTGAGTGTGATATTGTTCATTTAAACTCAAATAAGTGACATTATTGTGTGCAAGTATCATCTATATTAAGCAACTGTCTGATCCACAGCTGTTGAGGGAGCAATAGCATGGGATTTTATTTTTAGAGGGTGTATTATTGATCCAATTGATTTTAGCACTGCTTTCATAGCTTAGCAGAAGACAGGCAGTACTTAACAGAATATTGTTACCTGCATTCATAGTAATGATACAATACTTGTTTTGATAAATTCCTTTTTAAGACTTTTAGACAGTTTCCTCGTCTAATGTAGCATAGTTTTTTTTTTTTCATGTATTGTTCCTGCAACATTTTCCTTCCTTCTGTAGCATTGTCTTCTTCCATCTGTTTCCTCCATGACTACCTCATTGCAACACCACCATGTCCTTCTTGTTGTCCTTCTGTTCATTCAGTACTTCCAGTTTTCCAGAATACATACTTCTTGTGTGTCCACATATTTTGCCAGATTTATAGTGACATCATTTCTAAAGGTTAGCTACCTTTCAGCACGTGTGGTGTTACCCTCAAAATCTTTTTTATGGGCAAGGAGGAAGCACACTTTAAATATAAGTAAAGCCACAAGTTTATTTTTAATAAAATGGAAATCTTAAGAATCTAATCATTATTAGTCCAGATTTAATTGTTAAAGAAAAAGAAAGAATAATAATGTAGTTGAAATTTCTTTGCACACACTTCTTGTTTTCTACTCCTACTGCTGGTGTTATGCTCACCCTTCCCTGGCTCCTCTGGGTCCTAGTATTGATGGTTTGAACCTAGCAGGGGTGCGGCCAGGGGTGTTATGGTAAGTCACCAGCATCTTGACTCCTTTGCCCAAAATAATATGATGTTGATGTTGACTTTTTCCTCCTCCTCCAGGACCCACTCCAGGTAATTTTTTCATGTTTCCTAACATACTTTTACATCTCTATCTTTCTTCATTGGTTTGCAGCTCCACGTTTCATTCACATTTACTATCTGCAGTGCCTTTTCCATATGCTTCATAGAATCATAGAATGGCTTGGGTTGGAAGGGACTTTAAACCTCCCTGTCATAGGATCCTGCAGGGATGCCACCCACTAGATCAGGTTGCCCAGGGCCACATCCAACCTGACCTTGAACACCCCACAGGAATGGGGCATCCACAACTTCTCTGCGCAACCTGTTCCAGTGCCTCACCAGCTTCTGAGTAAAGAATTTCCTCCTAACATCTAATCTAAATCTTCCTTTTTTAGTTTAAAATGATTCCCCCTTGTCCTATCATTATCTGCCCAAGTAAAAAGTTTCTCTCCATCTTTTTTTATAAGCCCCCTTTAAGTACTGAAAAGCTGCAATGAGGTCTCCCCAGAGCCTTCTCTTCTTCAGGCTGAACATCCCCAGCTCTCTCAGACACTGAGCCTTCTGATCACCTTCGTGGCCCTTCTCTGGACATGCTCTAACAGGTCCACATCCTTCTTGAGCTGGGGGCCCCAGACCTGGATGCAGGACTCCAAGTGGGGCCTCACGAGGGCAGAGTAGAGGTGGACAACCACCTCCCTTGACCTGCTGACCACGCCTCTGTTGATGCAACCCAGGATGCAGTTGGCTTTCTGAGCTGCAAGTGCACACTGCTGGCTCATGTCAAGCTTTTCATCTGCCAGAACCTCCAAGTCCTTCTCTGCAGGGCTTCTCTCAATGAGTTCTCCACCCAGTCTGTATTCATGTCTGGGATTGCCTTGACCCAGGTGCAGCACCTTGTATTTTGACTTGTTGAATCTCATTAGGTTCACATTGGCCCACTTCTCAAGCTTGTCCAGGTCCCTTTAAATGGCATCCCTTCTTTTTGTTGTATCAACTGCACCACTCAGCTTGGTGTCATCTGCAAACTTGCTGAGGGTGCACTCAATCCCATCATCTATGTCATTGATGAAGATATTGAAAAGAAACTGTCCCCTGAAGGACACCACTCATCGCTGGCCTCCACCTGGACATAGAGCCATTGATCACAACTATCTGACTGCTGCCATCCATCCAATTGCTTATCCACCGAATAGTCCACCCTCCAAATCCATATCTCTCCAATTTAGAGATAAGGATGTCATGTGGGACCATGTCAAAGGCCTTACAGGAGTCCAGGTAGATGATGACATCAGTCAGTCTTCCCTTGTTACTCCGTCATAGAAGACCACCAGATTGCTCAGGCACGATTTGCCCTTGGGGAAGCCATGCTCGTTGTCTCGGATCACCTCCTTGTTTTGCATGTGCCTTAACATTGCTTCCAGGAGGAGCCGTCCCATGATCTGACAAAACACAGAGGTGAGGCTCATTGGTCTGTTGTTCCCTGGGACTTCCTTTCTACCCTTTTCTAAAAAGGGAGTGATGTTTCCCTTTTTCCAGTCACCGGGGTCTTTGACTGCTATGACTTTTCAGATATGATGGAGAGTGGCTTGGCAACTACATCAGCCAGTTCCCCCAGTACCATGGGATGCATGTCATCAGGTCCCATAGACTTGTACCTGTTCTGTTTCATCAGGTGGTCTCAAACCTGCTCTTTGTTTACAATTTGATATGTTTACATGTTTGATACTATTTCTATAGCTGACCTCTGGTTGGTTGCTAACAGATTTGGGTCCACAGAGCTAAGGCTGTGCCCCATCTCTTACCATCCCAGTACTGCATCCCTCCACACTGTATTCTGCATCTTCACTTCTCAGACTGCTGCTGTTGTACCATACTTTTATATTATGTCATTGTGTTAGAATTGTAAATATCTCCATCTACAAGGAATAATTGCTTATTACTTCTGTGGATATAAAACTCTGGTTTTACCATGCAAAGATTAAAAAAGTGTTAGAGGAAAATATATCGTGCCAGATCTGACAGCCTGAGAGAGGCAAGGCTGCAGCAGCTCCATGTCCCCAGGTCCAATGGGTAATGAGGCTGAAAATGTATTCCCAATAGGCACACACACACCAAGCACAGGTATACTCCACATGTATATACATATATACATGTCCAGTCACACAAGTAACAGAAAGACACACAGAACATTCACATGAACACAGGCAGTGTGAATGTCCTCATCCTGCTCCCCTCTCTGGCTGAGCAGGACAGAGGCCTGTCAGTGGGAATATACACACATATGTACAATGCAAATGCCCCCACAGCTGGGCTCAGGCACCCAGTCTGCCCAGTAGCTGTCTCTGGATTCCAGTCTGCCTGGTTGCTAGCATCTGGACATAGGAACCCCTGCAACCACAGCCCTGTTCCCATTGCTGGTACAGACCATCACACACACACATATGCATAAACATGAACACAGCTGGCCAGGACTCCCCTGGTCCCATAGCCGACCCTAATGTGATCTCACACTTAGAGACACACAGGTGCTCTCACACCCAGAGCTGGCCCTCAGACACCCAAGCACCCTTGTTGCTTCCAGGCCACTTCACCTACCTGCTAGCTCGTGGTTTGATCTTCACTGGTGATCACACACTCACTCACACACCCGCACTCACTGCAGTTGTTGGCACTACAGACCCCATGCACACATGTGCACACGGAGTGAAGATGCACTTACTGGAAAACAGTTGAAGGTGAGACAGGACAGACTGCAGTGATCAGGCACAGGGCATGGCCAGAGAAGTGTGCTGAACAACACTGCTAAATGCAAATGGACCCTTTTATTCCCTTATCCCTCTATTTTCCATACTTGTTCTTCTCCAAATCACTCAAACCCCTCCCGTTTCCCACCTTTGGTTCCTGCCCTAAACACTCTATGCAATCCTAAACTAAGTCCTAATCCTAATGCTAAAGCCTATGCAATCCTAAAATGCTCTTTCCACGTCTTCCTTGTGTCCAACAGTCCTTGTCAGTGACCCCCTTTAGTCCAAAAGGTAGTAATGAAAGCTGCTCCTGATGACTTATGGTGATGGGTTTCATACCCAGACAAGGGGGCTGAGGCTTTGCTGGAACAGTCCTGAGAGGAGCCTAGACAGGGTGTCCCTTCCTCTGAGTCCTTAATTTGGCTTCCCCATCTGCAATTGTGCACCTGATCTCTGGGTTTGTGGAGATCAACTTTTGATGAGCTGATGACTCCCTGATGATGGTCCTGAGAGCAGCTGTCAGGGTACTGTTTGGGCTCCCCCACTTGCCATTTTCTTTCTGTGCTCCTTTGTGGGTATGCAGATGTGATTTTATTACATAACCTAATGAAAGGTTCAACCATAGACACCTGGTCAGTTAGAGGAATTGCTAAACCAAGGAAAATAAAGCTGCAGGCAGGTCAAGAAAAGTTCAGACAGGACAAGCTTGCCAAGCCTCAGTCCTGAGGTCTTACAAACTCTGCTGTGTATACAAAGCTGTAATACTAATGTGATAGCTGTTACTATCAATCGCTATACTGTATTACAGGGTTACACGGTTACTATAGGCAATTCCAATCTAACGCTAGTCCAGTTAGCTTGTATACTAGGTGACAATTCAGAGTCATTGGCTTTAGGCCACATCTGTCACGGTGGCAAGTTTGGAAGCTGTGCTGTCATATTTTCAAGAGTACTTGAACTAGCCGGCTTAAAGCTGGCTCAAGAATATGTGAAAAAGCTAAGGTAAAATTATATGTCTCAGTTGCTGGATGGATGCCAATTTATGAAAAAAGAATAATTGATATACCCTGCTAGATCGATTCTATGAAATCTCAGTATGTTACTTTGAAAATCCAGGGAACTGGATTTTTCTGCTGGTGCAAACTGGCAGAAGTGCACTGCAGTCAACTTTCCACTAACACAGTCAATAAAATCAATGGAACTGTGCCAAGTTAGACCAGCAGGCAACCTGGTTTGAGATGCTGAAATATACACCATATCAATGAACAACTAATTATCCAATTTAATAATGATGAATGGAAAAGTTGTTTTCATCCACTGGACAATTCCTTGAATAAATTAGAAACTGTTCATTTGTTATTATTGCCACAATATATACATTAATTATAAAATTGGGCATTTTAGAAATTATTTTCTATTTAAATTCTTCTGTTTAAAAACATTTCTAGAAAGAAACACTTAATAAAAGGGAATAAGAGACAGATGAATGACAGAACTCTCTCTGGCTTGTCTCCTGCCTAAACACATTCTAAGTCCATTTGTTATGCAGTTGGTTTTTTTTTTTCTCTTTAACTTGTGTATGTACAAAACAAATAAATTATTTGTCCAGTTAAGTCTTTCTTAGTTTTCTACTGAGAAGTTTTAACCTAAGTGGACAGAGGTTTCAAAGACAGTGAATTCTTGTATTTTTTGTGAACTTTTATACTGGGACAGACGTAAGTCCTCCAGCTGTTTTGAGACTGTAAAAGCCGGGGATATTCACACTCCTAAATAGTCTCAGTGAGCAAGAAAATTTCAGTCAGAGCTTGTAATCTTTCTTTTAGATGCTAAGGTCAGTCACCCATTTGACAATGGGTAAGAAACTGGGTAAGAAGCTGGTCTCAGAATTTCTTGCTCCATGCAGAACTAAATCTCTCTAACTGTCCATTCTGGACTTAATATAATGAAACTTCCTGGAGCAGAAATTGAAACCCCTAAACTTTGTTCTTCTCATATGAGTTTACTAACCATCAAGATAAAGACAAGTCTTCATTCTGCTTTGCCTTAGAAATCATTGATGCCATACAACAGCTTTTGTGGAAGTAATGATTCCTGGATGTCCCACAGCCTGGCTGAATTGATGGCCCACTTATATACCTCATGAGCATCACCTTCACTTTGAAAGACCTACAAGGTCTTCCCTGAAGGATGTGCTTTCTTTAGTCCTAAGAAAAGTGTATAATTTCCATAGGACATCGACATCTCAGAAGTACCCGTCTCTTGTATCCCACACGGTCATTTGCAGGTCTGTAGCATTAAGCTTAATGCATAGCTTAATGCTGTACAGTCATAGCCACCTCTCAGTCACAGGCAGGGGCAGTTTCTCTTACACATACTTGGCTCCCCATCTCCAGGGAGGGTGAGGCATCTGGCCACAGTGGGAATTGTGCAAAAGAATGCAAAAATTTCTACAGGGTGTGGTGAGTAGAAACTGATTAATCCATGTTTCTGACCAAGTAAGGGTATTGAGAGGCAGTTAGGTGGATAAGAAGGAAAATCTGCTCTATTTTTCTGTTCCACCTGTGGAAAAATATTCTTCATTCTACATTGCATTAAAAAGGTGGCGAGAAGTTAGAGGAAGGATTTTTTTTTTTTTCTGCATATCTTCCAGGAGAGTTCAATTATTTATTGCCCCTTGGAATATAAAATTGTAACTTAGTATATAAGATTTGAGGAGGAAAATCTTAGAATCATTTACATTTTTTTCGAACTGAAAAGTCCCAGTGTTCATTTAGGATGATATTATGAGCTGCAGTGAGGTTCTCAAACATTATTAATCACTACAGATGGCTACAGACCCATTAAATCTTTTAAGCACCTGTTCGCTTATCAAATGCTCACATGGTAAGCTACCCTCTGGTTCATGTAAGTATATTAGTTTTAGAACATATAATTAGCTTACAATAACTGTACTTGTGCTAATTACCAGTCCTCTGAAAGAAAGAAGAGGCTCCTGTTGAGTAGTGGGGGTGGATGAAACTTAAAACAGAGCTCCTAGACTGAACAACAGGGCTGAATCACTCAATGTAAAATGTTTGTCTTATTTCTGGTAAGTCTGGTTAAACTCCACAGTGAACGTCTAAGTGTAATAGCTTGATTTCCTCTGCCATCAATCATAAGAGAACAACATCACACATAATTTATCACAATTTGTCTCTTTTGAAGAGAGTTTCATGATGGAAATAGCATAAAGAACAAATAATTTCTCACTCAAATTGGTTGGCCATATTTCAGAATGTGCTGTTGGCTAGAAATTACAATTTCTTGTCATATGTTATGTTTTATCAATATGAAGCTCTCTGCTACAGTACACATTAGAGGGCTCACTTTGCTAGAAATATTTGGTGGCAATACCATTTATTCGCAAAGTAATGGCCTTCCTATTTGAGAAGGGTAGGGTTTCCTTCCATCCCCTAGAATGGTTCAATTAGTTAAAAGAACAAAGATATGATCAGATAATCATACACAAAAGAATGATGAGAGATTTCTGCGTTGTGTATGCTAGCATCATAATAAAGGCACAGGAAAATTCCTAACCTCTTTAATTGATTTAATTTCATTAGTTACACACCTTTCTACCATTTCCTCATAAACTATTCTAAATACAAATCTAATCTGAAGGACTGTATCCTGGTGGCATACTACAGGCATACTCTTGTGAGCAGTCACGTCATCTTGACAATACTAACTTCTGATGAACGGTTTTCATAAATAATTTCATGAACATCCATCTCTGTATACTCTTGCTGTACATACCTGCATATAATCCTACCAGAGAAAACATGCTAGAACTAGACTATCGATAGAACAGTGCCATGCTACAAACTAGAAGTGCATTTACTTGAAAACATATCTCCCATAGCCATACCATATGAGCCACCCTAGACAAACTTAATTTACAAGCCTTGATTTTTTTCTGATTAACTGAAATATCTGAAAAATTTTGCAATAAGCTTTTGCTTTATTTTCTGAAGTAGCTCTTCATGTTACAACATTAAGAAATCTGAAGACCGAGGCAGTTACAACGCTGTGCAGCCATTTTACTGAAATTAATAGGCAGAAATCTTAACAATGGTTGAAAAACCTGTAATTTTCTCAAGGGCAGTATATATCTACACATCCTTGTCCGTGTTTTTCTGGATAATGACTGTTCCCATTTCATTTGGAATACAATATGGACTGATAGTCCAGAAGACAGTTTGTTCTGAAGGACATGCCAGGACAGCATCATTAAAGAAGGTGAATTGTAAAAATCTGGAATGTTGACTACAGGTTTATTGATTGAAATGTGTTTCCTCTAAGTCTGGTACCGCCTGAAATATTTTACCAAAAAATACTGGAAGTTTCCCAAAGTCCTACAAGTAGCTGACTAAAATATGTGCTGTTGAGGAGATTGTATAAAGTAATAGATTCAGATAAGAGAGAAATGGTAAATTGAAACTACTTTTTAACACATCTCATAAAGGACTAGCTTCTGAAAAAAAAAAAAAAGAAAAAGAAAAGAAAGAAAAAACTAGACACCATGAATATAAGCCATTCATATCTTAATCATGCAAAGTTTAGGTCCCAGAGAATCTTTGTTAAGAATTTTATTTTAAGCTCACATGGTAGAAAAAGCATAATTTATAAAGTCAAAGAGAGGGTGTGGAAGCTCCTTCCTTTATATACCCTCCAGTCTCCTCTAGGCACTCAACACAAAAAGTACATTAGTTTATATACTTCAGTGTCTTACTCTCAGACAGAATCAAATTTAAGGATTTTATCTGCATCTTTTACTTTGACCTTAGTAAAACAGAAGCTATTCCTTAGAGGTAAATCTTTTTCCTAAAAATCCATGGCAAGGTTTTTGTGTATTCTGTATGTACACAAAATAATTACATTGGTACTAAAGTCTGCCTCTGAAAAGTACTTGCAAATGAAAGGAAAACCATCTTCTCAACCCCTCACATTGGTGGCACTTCAACTAATGGGTCAGTTAATTAACTAATGGGTGTAATTTGCAGACCATCTCTTGAGGTAAAACAGCTTACATATACCACTTAATTGCCTAGTATGGATAGGCAGTGTTTGTTGGTGTCCCTGGCCCAAAGTTTCTACAAAATTTCTTGAAGTGCAGTTCCTTTGGAAGAATATCAGCAGTTACAGAAAGGGAACAAATAGGACTTGTGGTGATTATTCTTCTAAAATGTGCACGTGTTTCTTCTTAATAAAACTTATGTAAGAATGACAAGAACTGACAAGTGTGATTGTTATTCATATAAATTATAGTAAACTAATGTTAAGAAGGGAGGACTGAGTTTATAAGACTTTCAAAGTCTTATAATCTGGTTAGAGAATGTTATACAGCAAATAGCATATTTACTAGCATAAATGAGGTTTCAGACTTACCGTCCATATCCTCTTAAATAGATAATAATCCCACTTCACCATAAACTGCTTCAAATTGCAGTATTTTTCCCTTAGTGTGCAAGATTTTGAGAGCCGTCCCCTCATCCTGATTCCAAAATGCATTATTACATTTGAAGAATGAGTTTATTCTTAGACTGATAATACTCTACCAAAATACAGTGAATTTCCTCTAAATTAGTAATGAACCATGCACTTTTTATTTATTATTTTTTATTTATTTATATCTCGGTGAAAACTATATTTGGCTTTTAAGTGAGACTCTCTTGAGTTAGACTTGAACTGCTTCTGGAACAGCACTGCTTTGATTACCTAAAAACTGTGGGCAACCCATTCTGGGCAAGTGGATCCTGCTGTGTCAGTCTATTAGAAAGATGTTATCTACACAAAAAAAAAATTGCTTTAAATGCTGTAAGATATAAGAAGGAATTTGATAAAACCATATCAAAGTATTTTCCTTTTTGGTGAGATGAACTCTAGAGCTCTACTCAGCAGCACATATCCTGTAATTCTTCTGCTTTGCTCATAGAAGTTTGGCTGAGGGTTGCAGCTTTATCCAGTCCTCTAAGCTCACATTCACCATCTTCAAGACTTTGTGATGCTTTCATTTTTTACTCCAGTATTTCTTTTTCTATCTGTATCTTCCTTTAACTCATTCATATTACTTTCCTGTTATATTCAAGTAATATCAAACATGTTGCAATTTTATTAAAGCCTGGCTTTTCACAAACTTGAGAATGAGACACACAGACCTATTTACTTTCTCCAGGTTGACTTTGCAGCTACCTGGGCTGGACACTAATATTTTGATTGACTAATATTTTGATTGACTTCTTAACTTCTAGAGGATATGATATAATCTGCATGAAGATGCTTTAGCAATAAACTCAATACAGTAACTGTATATGTATGTTACATATATGTATATGTAACAAGCCATTGTCTGGCGATGTACATCTTTTTAAGTATTAGAATTAGACTCTTTACTTTGAACTAGCTATGTTCTTCAGAATGCAAACTTTAGTTAAAAACAAAACCATATTTCAAGCTTCCAGATCTTCTATGTTTTTGTAGTGTGTAATTAGGTCTTTTTATTTTAGGAGAGTGCATATATTAAGGAATAACAAAAAATAGATGAATAGTATAATGTTATTAATATTTTTGTGCATTATTTGTGGCATTCACTAAGGTGTGAAGAAATATTGCAAAGTTATATGAGTATAGGCAGAGGTGTGTGTAATTACTTGGTCACTTGAGGCCACAAAGTCAGACTAAATAGAGAATGTCCTGCAAATAAGGCTTGGTATTAATTCACTGGTTCCATTTGTTGTATATTGGATGCAGAAAATCCAGACTAATACCTCTGATAGTAGGTTTCACCCCACCATCTCTCTAATTTAAGAATTAAATCTTCTTCTTATTTAAGAATTGTGTGACTGGTGTGGTATTCATGTTAGCTTCAATGAAAATATACTGTCAAACCCTTTGTGAAGGGCTTGCCAAGTATAATTCAGAATTTAAGATATTATTTAAAGAAAATTTCTAGTCTTCTGGTTTGAAGATAACCTTCATGATGTAAATCAATCCATAGGGCCTTTACTGAATTTATAATAAGACAGCCTAAAATAGTATCATCAAGAGAGGTTAAATAATAACTCTTCTAACTGTCTTTAAAAAAATCCCAGGACTTTGCTATCAGAAAGATACGCTTTCCCCTGAAGATTGTTAAAGACTTAAGTTTTACATGGCCTTTAGAGATTGTGGTACAAAATGCTCTAACTTGCTGCAGCGAGAGTTTTCCAGTGAACTGACACCTGATAATCTCTTTGACCATGAAAAAGAGCCTTTAGAATTTAGGCTTACATTTTAAGATCATCTTTGGCTGAATTTAGAGTTCAAAAACTGATCACACGTTTTAATTGTGGGTGTCAGCACTAACAGTTCTGTATGGAACAAGTTTAAAGATTTTAAGGAAGATTTAAATATATAGTATAGCATTATAACTGGTTGGAATACTTTCAGTTGAGTGCCCTTTTTGGTGGAATATACTGGTTTGCCAAAGCCCTAATATTCCATAGAGATATAACTGTTTCCACACAAATTTTCCCTGGAAAGTATTGGTTCATTGCAAGTTAAAGGTGTAGATTTACATCTCTGTATGTGTTGTGGTTTAACCGGTCAGGCAGTTAAGCACCACACAGCTGTTCGCCACGCCCCCCNTGATGATGATAATAATAGAATGTACAAAGCAAGTGATGCACAATGCAATTTCTCACCACCCACTGACCGATGCCCAGCCTGTCCCTGAGCAGTGCCCCCCCCAACCCGGCCAGCCACCCCATATTAATTGTTCAGCATGATGCCATATGGTATGGGACATCCCTTTGGACAGCCCCTATGTGACAGCCCTTTGGCTCAGCCATCCTGGCTGTGTCCCTTCCCAGCTCCTTGTGCGCCCCCAGCCTCCTCGCTGGCAGGGCAGCACAAGAAGCTGAAAAGTCCTTGGCTCTGTGTAAGCACTGCTCTGCAACAACTAAACATCGGTGTGTTATCAGCATTATTCTCATCCTGAATCCAAAACACAGCACCATACCAGCTACTGGGAGGAAAATTAACTCTATCCCAGCCAAAAACAGGACAGTATGGGTACGGAAAAGCTCTGTTGTGTTTCAAATACAGCAGTGACCTGCAATTGGCATCAAAGCACAACTATCTGAGCAATCAGGTTACAAAATCTGATGTATGCAAACAACAATAAAGGGATGCATGTAAAAAAAAAGAAATCTCTAATTTAGATAGTGTTACTTTTCTCTATAGAATGTTATGTATTGTAATCTTTTTTATTATTATTTATTCAGGACCTGTCAAATAAAAACACTGGGTGTGAATGACTGATGGCATCTCAGATGCTCAAATACTGTAATGTTTCTAATCCAAGAATTATTTCAAATAACTTGTATAACAACACACATAAAATTTAGCTTACTTTGTCACCCTTTTCCAATTCAGCTTCACCAAATCTAATAAACCAAAATTACAACTATTCCAGAGCTGATTAAATAAAATATTCATGTAATGAAAAAGCACCCAGTCTTGTTCTGAATAAAGTCAGTGGAAGGTTTTAAGTCAAGACTATAAACTTAGTGGAGAAAGCATTTTTCAAAGTACAGAGTTATTGATAAGCATAAAATAAAATGCTGTGCTCGAAGTATGTACTTCACTTAACTCTGGAATATATGTATATATTTAATATTTTCTTTTAAAACCATTTTTCCAGGCTACCAGACAGGAAAAGAAGATTACATTCCCTTCTGCAGAGAGTTTACAATTAAATACAGCAAATAGTTAAAGTATTGTAACAAAGAAAGCAAAGTCTCAGGAGTCCTGATTCACCTATCTCCAGGCACTGTACTTAAAAACATTTCTAACAGATACTCCCTGTATACTCAGCAAGGAGAGAGAAGAATCTCCAGGGGGAGTTTCAGGTTGAAGACCAGGTATTTTCCTCTGTGAGTGCCTCTCTTTCTCACCAGTATCATAAATAAGGAGCCCGTGGCAACCAGGAATGTCTACCAGGTGCCTAAATTCAAGAAAGATGAAGATGATCTGGGATAGGCAGTAATGGATATTCAGTCAGACAATACTGCTGTTTGTACAGGTGGAAATAACGAGTTCATCATCTGGTCATGGACCTCACTGCAAGGTAGCAAGTCACTAATGTTACAAATGTTATAAATTTGTAAATATTACAAACCTGTCCAGTTTTAAAGAGAGCATGACCAGTGTGAAAACACTTGCCAACACTTCTGTCCTACTCGACAGAGACTTGTATTCTTACTGCTAGAGTCATAGTATATTCAAGTCTTGATGGAAGGAAGGATTTTGACTTGGTGTTAAGTTATTCCATATTATTTGGCAACAAAAAAAAATGATAGGCTGTCCATTAAAAGAACTTCTGTAACATTGTTTATTAAAAACATTCAGCTGGCTGTATGATAATATCCCCACAACCCATGTGAAGGAAGTGGAAGGACTGTGGTTGTCTCTGTCCTTTTCTTCCCCTTAAATCTCTAGCCTCTACATTTCAATGATTTATTGGAGATATGTGGTTGCTATGCTGTTTTACAAATTATTTACCCTTTCTCTTACTTCTACCTCTCTGCTCCATATGATTTATTTTGTCACTGACTTTCCTGTATTGCTAATGCCCCTGGAACCATCCCAATCAAAAGACTGAATCATGAACAGAAAAGCCATTCAGAAAATTAAGGAGGGTTTCTAACCCCACATCCATAAACATTGTAGAGAGGCAATTTCTTTACAAATATTTATGCCATCACTCCCTGTACTTTTGAGAAATAATTATTTCTCCTACTTTTGAATAATTGTCCTTTCTTAGGAACCAGATTATCCTCAGGTGTTAATTAATGAGGTAACACCAGAGATGGATTTTTTTCCTCTAGGTTTTCAAAATATATTTTGAATACAAAGAGACTTGGGATGTTTGTTCTTTTAAAACATGCATTCAGAAAGACCAAATGTTCTACTGATTAATGATTTTCATCAACCTTTAAATAAAATATCAATTCTACATCCTTTTCTCTTTTAACTTGTGTGTATACGAAGTATACACACATAAATGCGTATATATGCCTACATCTATATACAATTTCATTAATAGTTAAATGTATAACAGGTGTAATATTCTTCCAAACAAATGGTTTATGAAAATATTTATTACTTTAGAAACAACAGTGTGTGGAAAACACTTTTCTCTTCCATGTTTTTAATGGCTTAATTTTCTGAACATCTCCCTCACCCATGCATTACACTGTGTTCTTACTCTGAAAGGCAATCAGGACAATATATCACTTGAATATGAAGAGTTTGTAAATACTTGATTTTATGTGGCCATGGTTAGCTGTGTCTCAAATGGAGGCTTATCCTTTGTAGCTGCAGAAATACGTCTATCTTAATAAAATTTTCCCAGAGTACATTCAGTTAAAACTTGATATTTTGAATTGCAGCTGCCTCTTACTGCTTAAATTACACAAAAAGATTATGGTAGGCTATCTGATTTTCTCTTCCGCTTTCAAGTAACATAACCATTAAAGATTAATGTGAAGAACTAATCAAACAGGTGGTGCAAATAACAAAAGAACGAATCTTCAGTGGGTTAGGTAACACATTTTAATTTTCTGTATTACTTGTCTCATTTTTTTTTTCTGATTGCACACTTTCATGTTTTGCTTATGGTGTATGCTCTTGGGGAAAAAAATGTACTGCACTCTTAAATAAAGTGCTTGGTGACTGCTAAGCGAAAGAGGCACTGTTACATTCTTGGAATTTCACTTCTCAGACAAAACTGAGAAGAGAACTGACACCTTTACAGGGCAGAACAGAAAGAAATAAAACCAAGATTATAGAAAGTTCTGCAAAATGCAGATGAAACCTGACGAATTTAAATCACTCTTGAAAAGAAGAAGCAGTAGTAGATCTTGTCCCTGGGAGGGAATATTTATCCAGACTGAATAATAAGAATGAGACCAACTCTGTCTAAAACTGTGTCCCCACATCAAAAATCTTCTGATAAAGGAATGGAAGCCTCTGTTTACAATCATATACTGCCATAAAATGAGAGCATTGTGGCCATACCCTTTTTCATCTTTAAGAAAAAAGATTCTCAGCATCCTGTAACAATTTATGCTGGTTTTGCACTATTTTTGTTCTACACATCTACATCTACCGATTGTGAGAAGGAAGGAAAATGACGTGTTGAGATGATCTTAAAACCTCCCTTTATCCTGCTGCATTCCACTGAAAAGCCAGAATAATCACGTTTAAAGAAATTCTTAATAGAAATTTAGTAGCATAATCTTGAGTCTATTTCTCTGACCTGGCTTAAAACTTCATACAGGAAATCTAAGTGTTATCCCGTAAAATATTCTTTTTTACTTGCCATCTCTTGATGACAATTACACAACTGAAATTTTGTTGTCTGTCTGTCTGCATTTTACAGATTGTGCTCTCTGCTTACAGCTTTATTAGAATATAAAATCTTGTTGAAATAATTTATGTGAGATAAATTCTGAAAAATTAATCCAAAATGCTTAGCTGGTTTGTTATTAGTTGCTAAAAACATTACAATAATTTAATACTTTGGCAGTGTAATTATGTTTAGCTCTAAAAATAATTTATTTGCAGAGTAATAGGATTTCCATGAGGTCTGTGCTCCTTAAGCTCTAGTTCTTCCTCCTGGAGTAAGCTTGCAGAACATTATGGAGATGTGAATGGGATGGAACTGGGAAGGAACTGGAAAGTAGAACAAAACCTCCTTGGTTTTGTCCTATTTTTAGGTTATCTTTTGTCCTATTTCCTCATGTTTTCTTCTTGATTCTTGCTTCTTCCTTCTTTGCCCACATTCTGCTTCATGTCTTGTGTATTTGATCTGGTATCTGAGCTATAGGACCTCCTATCGCCAACTGACTCTTTTTGTTCCTGTGCGTTTGTTTCTCCCATCAGCATGCCCAGTTCCTTGTGTCAAGCCTATGGACACTGCTATGGACAATTCACACAGGTTTATTGTCCTCTGTTCCCTTCTACAATGAACTTGAAGCATGGGTTCAAACTTTCTCTAAATTCACAGTGGAAGTCATCTGAATTGCTCAGAATAGAGACTGGCTCATTTAGGTTTGGAGTCCTAAGTGACAAGGTTACTCTCTGTGAAATATAAAGACATTTACCAAAGTAGCCTATCGTTGATTTGGATTGAGGACAGCCTTTTTCTTTTTCTTTTTCTTCTTTTTCTTTTTCTTTTCCTTTTTCTTTTTCTTTTTCTTCTTTTTCTTTTTCTTTTCCTTTTTCTTTTTCTTTTTCTTCTTTTTCTTTTTCTTTTTCTTTTTTTCTTTCTCTTTCTCTCTCTCTCTCTCTCTTTCTCCTCTCTCTTTAAAACTCTTTTGTGATATTTGATTTTTTTTTTTTCTAGAAGATCAAGGTTCTGCTTCCTAAACAAAAATTATTCCGTGAACAGTTTGTGATGTATTTGAAACTAGTCTTACTGTCTCTTCCATGTAATTTTGAAATGCTAAAAGTTGGCAGTACTGCCTTGAGGGGTAGGAATGAGTGTAAACATGGATATATATTCTCCTTTGACTGCTCAATTTTGGGAAAGGAGAAAATGAGCTATTCACTGGTTTTCTACTTTTATCAGTGTCCAGAGTTTGGCTACAAACAACTCTGCCTGTGAGAAATTGAGGGTGTATGTATGGATGGATGGATGGAAGGACAGATAGACAGATAAAGGCACACTAGCATTTCAGCAAGAGGTGGTGGCACATATGTCTATGAGTGAAAGAAGTAGCATAACTGAAATGAAATACTTTTCTAATCCTTTCATCTGTCCCTGGGGAGACAGGCATTGGCCATAGCCACTAGTTCTGAAAGCATTCTGAAAGTATCTGCTCCCAGTGACCAGTGACACTGTGGCGTATAGACCGCTCTCTCTAGCACTAGCAGAGTAGGAAATTTATATTAAATCGAGTACTCTACGTTCATGAACAAATGTCTTCCTGTTGATGCCTCAGGGTCTTCTGCCACATTCTTTCAATCAGCTGTTCATCTACAAACTGTTTTGTTCAGAGTCCCAGATTTTCCAGGCACTAATATTTTTGAGAGAATGAACAAGTAACACTGGGATTGGGACTCAGATTAGACACACTTAAATCACATGACTAAAAGACCTCATAACTGTAAGCCATAACTTACACCACATAACTAATGATTATTCAGCAAAAAATATCTGTTCTATGGATAGAACTCATACTGGTCCTGCTATGCATTCACAATATGTCTTCTTGTGACATGCGTTAGCATTTTAACAGCATTTTGCAATGTCACCACGGCATGCAAGCTGTGAAATTATCCCACAGTGAAATGATTTAACAGAAAAGCAACGAAAATAAAAATAACGTATAGTCACAATGCCTGGCAAACCTGTAATCTCCAGAGACCAGCTTCCAGCAGTTCTTCAGCACTCTAAACAATACCATAAATAAAGGTAATTATCCAAATGATGTTATAGAGCTAAGTCGAACATGGCTTGTAGAGAAGTCCTATGTAATTAAATAGGGATAAAACCCATAGAATTGTGTAGGAAGGAAATAACCATTTTTAAGTCAAATTTTTGTAAGATATTATTCTTTATTAAAATCTGTACTATAGAAATCATACAGAAAACTGACCTTTTCTTTTTTTTTTTCAAAAACAAATTATTTTTTTCAAGAGCATGGTGTTCCAAAGCTGGTCTATGGTGTTGTCTAATCATAAGAAGCACAACAGTATGTTTGAATGACAGCTAATTGATTCGAGGTAAAAACACAGCAAAGACAAAGCCGTTCATAAAAGCTCACAGTTTAACTACAGTTTCTGACTGCTATGAAAATAATAGACTGCCCTGTTTGACTGGTATTTTATGCTAAATAAGAGTAGTTGAGTTAAAAGCTGTGTTTTCTCATGGTGGAACATGTTCTGTAAGCTCTCTAAGTCAGTTTTGTCCTTTCTGTATTGTTCATGAGATGTCCCAAGGGTGAAGACTAGACAGGAAAGAATTCCTTTGCTGGGGGAACATCCTGCTGGTGTAATGTGTTGATGAACTAATGTTCTCCTTCCCCTTCCAGTTTCATATTGGAGACAGGGGTGCAGGTGTGATGGGAAAGGGATGTCTCTGGTGCCTGCAATTGTTACTGTGTGGTTTCTCTAAAGAACTCCAAGTTAATGCTCAAGGCAGAGGTGCAGATTATGAGAGTGAGAGAGTTTCCTGGGCCCCAGGTTTTTACTGCCCTTTTGCTAAGGGATGTTCTTTAGTTATATACTTCTAAACATTAAAATAAAGTTAGTGAAACTTCCCCTGTAAATACTTCTGAATGCCTTTATTGCCTTGCAATTGTGTTTAAATAATGCACTTGGAAACCACAATAGCAATAATTCTTCACGTCTTACTGTCTCTATTCTTAGAACAGCTTTTAGGGGTTACGTAAGTTTCTTTGCTATAACAGTTTCCATCACTTTTTCTTAAAAACAAATTGTATTCCACTTGATTTGGACTGTTACTCTTTGTCCTTTCTACCTTTTCTTAATTCAGCCATCAGTCAACATCTGTACACATAATTTCCCCCTTGTCTTTGTAGTTCTTTAGACCTTGAATTGAACTGAATAAAGCAGACAAATTAAATGCAGGTGTGATTCCCTTGGATATAATGGAGTTACAAAAATTATGAGCTTGTCCTGATGAGAAATAATTGTACACATCTGAGCATTGCTTTTCTAAGCAGCTTCAATGCCAGTGTAGAAAGCAGCATAACCTCTCTAATGAGTGAAGTTTAAGACCTCAGATTTATGTGGTCACAGATTAAAAGTGGATGCCAAAACCGTTACTGTTCCATGCCTGCTTTAAAATGCACCAATGACAGATTGCTGTCCCTGTAGGATGGATGATCGGATGGCTCATGAAACAGCTCCTGACCACACCATGTTTCACTCAGCCTGAAATGAACGATCTGAAATCTTTTTACCCTACTATGACGTATTGAATACTGTGAAATTTCAGGAGCTGCTTCCTAAAATGTTCAGCCAACCTTGATATGGGAAGAATTGACTCCATCAGAGAGCTAGGATGAATGGCTGTCCAGTTTTAATCTACTGTCCCATATGTATATAAACCTTTAGGATTCACTGTGATCATCCAAATTCCTTCACAGTTTACTTTCCTGTCAGATGCAGACCTCTGGCTTCTGTTCAGAAGCCATATTCAGTGTGGCACAGTATAAGCCACTTGGATAAGGATTTGAATAATAGTATGCTATGTTTTCTATTGTGGTTTTACTTCCTTGTTTGTTTTGAAACAAATGAAATGGGGAGAAGTGGTTGCTCCCAGAATGAAAATTCTGTAGTCACTTCAGCTGTTCACTCTGTAATGGAATAAAGACAGGTGGATTTTTCTCAGCATCATTTAGAAGGTGACTGTGAAATACTGACATCCCTCAACAATGACAGTCATGAATTCACCTGCTTTAAGTAATACAGTCAACATGTTCCTGTAAACATCATCACACAACAATAACTCACTTCTTCTTTTAGTTTAATTTAAAGATAAATTAATACTCCTGAAAAGTGACATGTAAAGCCTTAAAAAGTAAGAATGTGTTTGTCCTGAAAACACACAAGAGCAGGAAAACCTTACAATGTTTTCCAGTTTGAGCTGACTTTATACTTGAACAATATGGGGTTAGTTTGGATTCAATGCCTATTTTGTTTTTGGCTTCTTTTCCCTGCCAGCAGGGATATCAATTGTGATAGCAGGCTATGTAATAATTATTGGGATTCTTAAGAGCTATTAAGCAGTTAGCTTCTGCCAAAAGTTACCACGCACTGGTATCTTAGATACCAGATCTATTTGACTGTGCTTAGCATAGTATATCTCTCTGGTATTTTATGATGTGGTAACAGTTGGCAATTTGTGACTTATTAATAGTGACAACTGGATGTATGAAACCATCAGTTCATTTAGCATCAGCATGCCTCTTGTACATTATTCCAGTGACATGAAATGAAAGGACAGATGTGCACTGGTAAACACTTAAAAAAAAAAAAATTGTGAAAGATGACTTCTAAGGAAATAGTGCAACTGGAACTAAAATAAAGACAAGGTAATATTATGTGAGGCTTGAAAATTACTGCATCCAGGAGCTTCTGACTATATAAATCAGATAAGGTCTTCATTACCAGCATGGTTGAGTGAATATTTTTTTGGTGAATTGTTCACTTTCCAAGAAATGAAATTTCAGTCAGCCTGAAACTCATCAGAAATCTAGGTGAAATTCTGCAAATAATTTTGGCTGAATAAAAACTGATGTAATTTTAGAAATATTCAAGTAGTCAGGAAATCTGGAAAATTACAAAAAAGACATCTTTATTAATAAGGTAAAATAGATTTACATGGGAATTTCAATGCTGTTAATAAAACTGACCTGCTGTGGCAGTTACAATGTGGATCTGAAGTATAGAAGAAATTCAGCTTCCGTAATACAATCGAATGATCCAGTTTTCTGAAATATGTTTTTTTTTTTTCTATACCTTTACCCCTGCATTATTTAATCAGGTTTAGGTTGACCAAATGGGAATTAGAATGTTTTCTTTGAAGTAGGATAGCTTTGGCAGAAAGGACCAAAAAGCTCTACCTGAGGATGCTCTCTAGCTTAGCATACTCGCTGGATTGAGAAAGAGTGAAAATAATGTTGATGTAAATCTTTGTTTTGAATACAACAGATGGATGATTTTAATCCATGTCTCTCACCTTCTGTGGGAACATCTGAGTCATTTAGCAAGACATGGCAGAGCCTCCGTTGCCATCTCCTTCCTGAGTTTGGGAGTAGGTCATGTCATTACCTGCCCAGTCTGCAAAACTCTGAAACCATTTGATTGATTGTAAACACAAATAACTAGCTATGGGTCAAACCACATGTTTATTTTGAATGATAAATATAATTTTATGAATAATAAAAAGGATTTATATGACTTATGACAAAAGTTCCACATTTCTAATTCAAGTAAATATGTATATATTTATAAATCTACTTACAAAGCTAAACAAAGAAACCCCACAACTATTTGCACAGTGTTAATGACAGATATCCAGACACCTGAAGATATGTGTCTTCTGTCCATAAATGCCAGTTAAATGGAGAATAGTTTACTCCAGTGCATTTTTCTGTAAACCAAAGGTATGCTATGCAACAAGCACATACCCCACACTACATTTTAATCGATATTTTGATATCTTTCTCAAAACATTTCTATGAAAAGTATGGTTGTTGATGCATTGGTTAGAGCAGGGATTTCTGACAGGGAAAATAGCTTGTATCTGTGGTCTGTTGAATATTTTCCAATGACAGATCCCCAGTCACCACAGAAGTGGTTGACATCTTGGAGAAATTCCAGATGGATGTACTGGAGGAGCAAAGCAACAAGTTGCCACAAAGTGCTGCAGAGAATACTTTCATTCTGTCAGCAGCTACAGTTATATTGCATGTCATGTTGAGATGCAACTCCTCAAAAGATTTTTGACAGATTCCATGAAATTTTTTTTTTTCCCCAAATTTGCAAAATATATACATGACTAATTAGATATGTTATCTTTTTAAGTTAGCAAAAGTCCTCTCCTGCAATCAAATTTGCAAACAAGTAAAAATGCATATCGCAAAGGCATGATTTTTGTAGTGTTGAGGTAGCTACATGGTTAGGCAATGCTAACAAGTCTCACTATAGATTTGAATTAGTCTAGCAACGTGGTGGGTTAGATTTGGTCAACAGCCACACACAGCTGCTTACAGCCTCATTCACCAGAGGGATGGGGGGTGAAAATAGAAAAAAAAAAAAAAGTAAAGAGAAGCCACGTTGGTCGAAATGATGACAAGGAAATCATTTGTCATCAAATCAAATTACTGTGGCAGGAAAAATAGACTCAACTTGTGGAAAATTAACTTAATTTCTTGTCAATTAAAATAGATACTTCATTTCAGAATTGTGTAGCGAGAAACAAAAAGACAAACATGAAAACAACTTTTCTTCCGTCTTTTTCAGGTCTCCTTCGATCCAGAGTTCTATGGTCTCCTGAACTGCACAGGGGGATGGGGGTGGGAGGCTATGGTTTTTGCACAGCAGTTTCTTTCTGCTGCTCCTTCCTCCTCACCTCTTCTCCTCTGCTCCGGTGTGGAAATTCCATGGGCTGTGGTTCTTTGGGAATATCCATATGCTTCAGCATGGGGTTTTCCATGTGCTGCAGGGAATGTATGCTCTGGTATTTATGCTCTCAGCCTCTACATCCTCTTGGGCTTCAACAGTTAGGGTTCTTAAGCAGTGATAGAGAAAGGGTAGATTTAGTCTGAACTGAATCTGTATTTGAGAGACCAGTCATTTTGTCATTTTTCTGATCAGTCATTTTGTCATTCTTCCTATCATTATATTTATCAAGTTCGGTGCACATAACAATGTTGCATTAATTTGCTTTTGTCATCTGTCTTCTGTCACATCTGACCTAAGCACACTGGTGCAAATTTATTCCAGGGACTAGCCTTAAGTTACCGTCAGGTGTTGTTCCGTGATTCCCCATTGTCTGAGATGATTAATAATTAATTTCTTTCATTTATATAGTTATGATGAAAGAATTTCCAGCCTGAGTTTTTCCTCATTTTCTGACCAATGCTAAGTGAGTAGATTGTGTAAAGAAATGCTATTTTTCAGAGTCCTAAGAGTAGAGTGAAACTTTCTGCTTTACCATTCAGCAGCACTGTCATGATTCCTGCAAAGCTTCAAAAAAGTGCCACCAGGCTTCCCTACTGCCACACCACTACCACCAAAAGAGAATGTGACAGGCACAGCCTGGTGTGCCAAGAACTGAGTTCCAAATGTAGTCGTGAATTATTTATTGACTTTTGCAACAGAAGTTATACCTTGAATATTGATGTCACAACTTTTCACAGTCTCAAACTTCTTTGATATCACTACACAAAAAGCGGGACAGTAGAGATTATATCTCACATTAATGCTGGATGCCCTTGTATTAGAATTCTGATATTTCTCTATGAACATGGGAAGTGTTTTTCAGTGAAAAACTTGAATATCACATGCCAGAGATGGATACTCTGTCTCCACTCTGCAAAATAAGCCTGAGAATAACAGGCTGTCACAAGCGGCATTTCTATTCTTCCTGATCCTGCTCTGGCCAGCACCTTACACTGCTCCTTGGCAGATTTCTTACTGTTAAAAATTACAAAGGGGTCACAATACGAGACTGGTCTGGCAAGAACCAAGGAGGTGACATTATGCCATGAAGAATGGAGCCATTTTGAACAAGATTTTCTTTTATGACACGGTGGAATGTTTTTGGCTATCTGTAAAAAGACTTCTGCAAAATCAGAAGCAGGTAGAAGCAGCAAAGTGCATAGCTGACCACATGGGCTTCCCTAGTTTTTGTCATAAACCCAAATTCCTTAAAGTCAAAGTGTGATGTATGATATACATGATTCTTTTATACCTGATTGAGATTGAGATGTATATAGAATAATATTAATTGCCTAATTATTTTTTATCAACCTGAGCTGACAGTATATTTTAGTGTATTAAACAAGAAACATTTCTTTATATCATTTCTTTCATTATTAAAGTACATTTGGCAAGATTATGTTCTGTAAGCACATAAAGTATGCAGTTACGGGGAAGACAAGGAAGAGGTAGACTTCACTTACCTTTGCATTCTCCTGTTTTTTGGTCTATTGTAAAAGATAGGGTGGCTTCTAACATAATTTAAACTGTCTGGCCTGCCTGCACTCCCTGTAGAATCCTAAATTCATCAGTAAAGCCCAGAACTCTCACAAGGGTTTATGTTGGAAATCTATCATGACACACCAAACCTTCTGGGGAGTCTGAAAAAAATAATCTACTGCTTTCCCCTTCATTTTGTCATGGGCAAATTCTCGCAGGATTAAGCCAGACTTTCTAGGGATATATTTCTACCAATCCAATAATTAAACAGGAAGTAATTTCCTTGTCAGTCTGGTTTCCAAGTCACATGTGAAAATAGTTCAGTATGAAAATCTCTGAAAGTCCGATATGGAGACATATTGCATTTTATTTTCATCTAGTTAGTTTTATGCTTTGGATTCCTTATATAAAATCTGTTCAAGGTCACATATGTTTGGCAATCTCAGTGAACAGTTCATTAAATTCACCCATTACAGAGTCCCACAATAAATCTTGGGATAATTTTGCACTACTGTGTAGACTTTGTTAGGAAAATTACCTAAATTATTTTAAGTCAAGGTTGAGGGTACCAGCAAGCTACAGTGGCTTGTTAGGTATTCTGGTCACTGTTACTCTTCCATTTTTGATGACCTCAAAAAGCTCAACGCATATACCTAAACACATTCAGTGAAGGAAAAATCACATGCTGCTTTACTGAACATTGTGTTCCCCTTGGGCCAAGCAGGCCATATATATCATATTTCCACTGAAGCTCATTTTTACAACTGTTATAAACCACTCAAAGTCATATATTATTTTTTTTATGAAAATACTGATATATCTCTAACAATGCTGAACTGTAGCATGTTCCTGCAGCCAAAACTTACCCTAAAAGAAGGACAATCCAAAGAAGAGACACAGAATTAAAGAAAAAGGAGTGCTTAAAGTTAGGTACTTGTATTACTTCTAGGTAGGGATTTAAGTAATATAATATCAGGGATTCAAATGCCTACTGTTTCCATACAAGCTGCCTGAAATGCAGGGTGCTGTGTTAGAATCACAGCATTCTTAGACAATGCACAGAAAAGGTTATAGGTGTCAGAAGATCACCCAGAGAAATCAGGCTGCTAAAAGGTGGTCTACTTATAGCCATCCAGCCAGGACATACCGAGGACAGGCTGGAGTCTCAACTGCATCTTTATGACTTACTCATTTAATAATTGCATCTCCTTCTGATCCCTCTTTCAAAGTTGTGCTACTAAGCCTTTTTTTTTCTTTTTTTCTTTCTTTTTTTTCTTTTTTCTTTTTCCCTTTCTCTTTTTCTTTTTTTTTCTTTTTTCTTTTTCCCTTTCTCTTTTTCTTTTTTTTTCTTTTTTCTTTTTCCCTTTCTCTTTTTCTTTTTTTTTCTTTTTTCTTTTTCCCTTTCTCTTTTTCTTTTTTTTTTTTTTTTTCCTGAAAGCTCAGGTGGACCTACTTTTCTAAAACACAGCAGGCAGAGAGTGGCAGTGATAGTTTTGCAGAGCTTCTACATTATACTTTACTAGTTGAAACATTACCCCAAAATAGGTGAGATCCAAGTTCACTCCCCCACGTCTATTTGAAAGAACTGAAACCAACACTCCTCACCATGTTGGGCAGTGCCCTCCCCAGCAGGCTGTCCACTCCTCCAGCCTGGTTAGGCAGTAGCTGTCTTCACAGCTATTGAACTCTGCAGAAAAGGATGCACAACTTGCCCAGTAAAAGAAGGAAAGTAGAAATAGTGATGATCTTGTTCATAGATCATAGAATTCACCCACAAAAAGATAGTCCTGCATCCAGATGCTGCTGTTAGGGCTGTTTGTTTCACATTTTACACAACATTTGCTTCAAATGATATCCATGAAGTCACTGAGTTAATATTAGCTTGAATGATAATTTCATTGCTAGATGCTCAGGGAAGATAATTTTTATTTTAATGAGAGCTGTTATAAATGTCAACAAATGAAAGATTATATACTTGTGCAAGAAATGAAACAAATAACTTCTGTGTGTTTTTGTGTGTTTGTTTGTTTGTTTGTTTGTTTTTGGCTCAAGNGGGGGGGGGGGGGGGGGGGGGTCTGCACAGCCTTACCTTGGCATCATGAACTTGCTGGAGGCAAATGTATTACAATAATGTTTACAATCATTGTCTGTAAGAAAGAGGAACTAAGCATGATTGGAGCAAGGAAGTACACAATATTTACCTGGAAATTAGTGACAGGTGTGAACCTGAAATGACATGAAAAAGTACACATCTGTGCCTGGAGATCAGCACCTTGAAGTAATCTCATGAATAAACCATCAGTAGTTGGTGAAAGAGATAATGAAGTCAGAAAAAATAATGTTTGATAGGGCAACCCATGTTATGCTCAGATGAGGAAACTGCTGATTAAAAAAAAAAAAAAAAAATGCATGGAAAACCACACCTGAGCCTGTGGAAGATCTTCTGAAGACCACAGAGGAGCATCTAACATTTGGCCCAGCATGGCCTGCTGTGGAAGCACAGGAGCCTCAAGGAAGGAAGACTTGGAGCCTCTTCTCATCACTGGACCCCAGATGAAGTAAGGTTCTTGGTGTATCTTGATCTTGGCTGTGGCCATCATGACCCTGTCCTTATCAATGATTTGAGGTAAAACAGCACTCCTCCTGCAGTTGCATATCAGAATATAGCACAAGAGCATGAATTCTTATGCAGTCATGGCACTGTAGATAGTAGGTAGGTCATGTGTGAGTGTGAAGTGTGCATGGGGTTTTTAAGCATTATTATTTGTTATTGTTGTTCTTTAATTATTGTTTTGTTTAGTATTACTGCTCTCTTAATGTTAATTACTATTGTTTATTAATACTAATTAATAAAATAAGAATTTGAATTTAGCAAGACCTGATATATTTCCCTGGCATGACCACAACCTTTATTGATCAATTGTCGCAGCATACTGTGACATAGTTTAGTGTGAACTGTGTGGGTAGAAAGCATTAAAAATACCGAGGGCAGCAAACTGAACCTTGTGTGCTAGCACCACAGCTGCCCTATAAAAAATTGGTGGACTAAGGAGGCAGTTGGACAATAATGACTTCATTTCTGGCAGCTAAATTTTGATGAACAATTTTAAGATTTCTCCATTAGATTTGTTAATTGAACTGTAAAACCCGTTAAAGTTCTTAGAAACAAAAGTAATGATATAATGCTACATCAAACATCTGTCTTCTTTTGCTTTATGTGAATAGAGAGGTACTATTTGTTCTTCAGCTTTAACATGTTACTGCCCCTATGATAATGCTTTGAAAAGTTTATGAAATTCTGCTATTAAAGAGTTTGCTTTGAAAGGTAAGTACAGTATCTCAGTGATACTATAAACCATAGCACAGGCAAAGTAAAGGAAAATTTAAAAATGCATTTTTATTCTTCCTTGAAGACTTTTTTTTCTTCTTTCTATTTCAGAAAATGCAGTAACACTGCAGATATTTATGTAGTGTAGGAAGAAGAGAAATCCCAAAGCACATTCCAATTATGAATATGTGATTTATATTTTATGGGCAAAAAGAGTTATTTCCCCAAGCACATTGTTTTCTTTTATCTGTGTTCTTCCTTTAATCCTGTCAATAACCCAGCATGCAGCTGCATTCTGCTCATAGATTTTTGGGAAGATAATAGAAATAAGCATTCATGGTAGATAGAACTATTCATGGGTAGCATAAAAATACCTGCTGTTCATCAAGATTTCTGCTTGCTAATTAACTAGAAAAATTGGGCACAATAATTTTTAACTGAAACAGTGGAATGTAATAGCATGAAAATAAAAATCACTTCTTAGTTAAAGGTATAATGAAATGCCAGATTTACATTTATGTTCTAAAGTGCACAAAATGTTTACTTATTTTTCATGGCTGGAAGAAGTATTTTAATATCTATATCATTTTAAATATAATATTGTTCAGCAAGTTGCAACATACAACATGGTGATATCAAAATTAAAATCATTTAGAGCAGAAAAATTCATACTAAAATTATACAGTTAATAGATGAGGAAGGAGCTGAACTGTTTTGATACACTTCAATTTCCAAACATGTTATGTGGTAGTTTGTAAATAATGTCCTTTTCCTGTATAAAGTGAAGAATCACGTTGTGGGGTGAGCAACTTTGTAAGATTTGAAAGAAAATTGATAAGTTTGTTTCTTTATTAATAAAAAAAGTCTTCAGTGATAATAAAAGTTATTGTGGATATTTTTGCACTCTACTAGTCCGGCCAGAATAATATGCCAATACCATTTCCTTATTTTTCTGTGGGATTTTTGCACAATTGCATCTCTCTCCTTTTTGATTTAGAGCCCTTTCTCTAAAGAATACTAGAAAAATATCACACCACAAATGGTCAGGAGATAAACCTGCTTAAATATATCTCTGGATGCATTCCATCTATACAGCTTCTCAAATTTCTGAAGTAGTAAATATCAGGCTGAGATGCATACAAAGTTATCTAATGATCTGGTTTTATAGCAGCTATATATAATGAAATCCCATTCAAATGAGCGTGTGGCTACAGACTGCACAGATGGCCTCTTTGGGATTCAAGTTCACCTCTCTCTTGTCTATGTTTTTTTTAGCATTGAACGCTAGAAAATCTGGGACATTTTGCTCTAGGAAGGTAATGGGTTTTCCCATACAAATTAAAATACTTTACAAAGTCACAATACCCTCTAATTCCTGGTTCTTCTCAAATATTCTCCTACAACAGACATTGAAAAATATACAGTACTTTTTCTCAAATGTTAAAAATATAACTTAATATCTAAATCCTATGTTATTGGAAACTTTTTTTTTTTAGTCTGTTCACTTCTTTTTGCTTAAGTTTATTATCCTTATAAAAACAATGTCTTTGCTTAAGAATAGTAAAAATTTTTTACAAATTCTCAAAAAAACATTCAAACCTATAGAGCAGGTAATTATTTGTCACAGTACAATCATTAAATCTGGAAATAAAACTGGTTCTGAAGTTATTCAGCCTCGAATTTTGACACAGATGTTTTTCCTGTATTTTCTGTTATGTATTTTCTATGGATATGGGAACTCTTTCTTTTATATTTTCCTGTATGCATATATGAGATTAGTTTAATATGAAGTTCTTAATGGCAAGTAGCATGATGAATTCAGAAAAAAAAAAAAATTGGTAAATACATTATGTTAAAAAAAAAACAAAACTAATTATTATTAACTCTGAAGATGCCCGATCCAGGTTCAAGACAAAAAGTAAACAATTAAGACTAGCAAATAAGAACAAATGCAGCAGAATTTGAGCATCAGATTTCAGTTAGCTGATCATGATTTCTTCACAAAACAAAGAAGAAACAAAACTTGTAAATTATAGCATGTGTAGTATAAGTACCTGGGCAAATTTTACAAAACAAAACAAAACAAAACAAAATCTTAGACAAAATTTTAAGGGAGAGTCCTAAAAGTAAAAGACTTTCAATTGTGGACAAAGAAAATATCTCCTACAATTGCAATTCCACTTGCCAGCTAAATGGACTTCCATATACTTTTTGTAAATAAGTAAATAAGGATATATTAGTTTAGAATTTCTATTTAAACATCAGAAAAGTTTTTTAACTGTTGATGACAAAAGCACAAATTATTTCATTTCAGATAATGACTAAATTCTCCAATCACAAACAGTAAGACCAAGACTAAAACAAAAACGATTCATCTGACCCTATAGAGTGCGTTTATAATCTACACTGGACTTCAAAGCTTGATACTGTTCTTGTTTTACACTTACACATAAACTTACAGGTATGATTTTATCCAGTCTTCCCTCCAGCATTTAGGTTTCTTGATTGTGCTAGGAAAAAGATTAAATGACAAAGACAACCAAACCAGTTCTATTAAGATCTTTTTTTTTTTTCTTTCACTTCCTAAATTCAGTATTGAACTACATATTCCAAAACAGCCAGAAGCAGATTTTTTATGACTAGTTTACAAACATCTGAAAATATAGAGTTATTATAGAAGGGTGATACACCTTACATTTCAGAATCATAAGCAGAGCTATTACAATAAAAATTTTAAAATTTGCAGCCGTTATCGCTACAGTTTGCAACAGCATTTTCATTATTTTGTAAATTATTGTATCATTTTTGCATATTAATTGTCATAAAAGAGGATTACAATGTGTTTTATGATATCAAATCACTTCTACTATATGAAATTGCTATTTAATAAGAATCAATATGTCACTGGAAACTCATCCATTTCAACCCTTTTGAAGTTGTAGAAAATGAGCTTACAGTAAGAAAATAACCAGACATAGCCTTGCAAAATTTTCCTAAGCTAAAAAAAAGCTTCCATTTCTTCAAATATAATTTTGAAACTCAAGTTTCTGATGTACTTGGGAAGTGCATTCCAAAAACAGTTCCTGGAGTACAATAGAAATGTATTTATGTATTATAAAGAATGTTTGTCACATGCATTACTCATACATTTTAACAAAGCTGTCTAGTGTTGGGAGTAACTTTAAATCCAGAATGATCCTTAAATTTGATGGCTGGCATCCCTATTATCCTCAGAGGCAGCCTGAATTTGTTCTGAATTTAATATGTAATCTATATTCACGCTACTTTTAAGTCTCCTTTTTCCGTAAAGCACATGATGCTGTAGTCTTCTAGGATGCATTCATAACCATTCTCTCTGTCTGACACTTGTCCCATGAGGTGCTGGCAAAGACCGGTGGAGAAGATGGACACAGAGACAGTGTCTTTCATTGTGGTGTGTAAGGTCATCTTAGTAGAGTACAGAGTATGTATTTGAAACACATGGCGTACTAGGGTTTACCTGCTCAAAGGTCATCCAAGAAACAGGAGGCTGGTATTGCTGTGCACTGTTGATATAAAAATATATTTGGACTGAGTAGAGTAGATTCTGATAAGGTGGCCTAATTACTAAAATAATAAAAATAAAAATAAAAATAAAAATAAAAATAAAAATAAAAATAAAAATAAAAATAAAAATAAAAATAAAAATAAAAAGAAAAAGAAAAAGAAAAATAAAAATATAAATAAATAAAAATAAGGCCTTTTTAATAAGTTGTTTAGTCAATTTGTACTAAATTATACTGTACATATCTAATACTTACAAAACAGAAAAACAGTTCACAGTATCAAAGCACCTTTTATTCTGTTTATTTTAATAAGACAGCCAGCAATTGAGTAACCTCCAAATGTCTAAAACCAGTTGAATCTAGCAATGCCAATAATCCATCAGTAAAAAGAGAGAACAGTATTTTCAGATGATTTTTATATTTCTAAATTTTCAGTTTGGAATAAAATTCCACTTTTCATAATTGTTTCAAAAAGCAGTGGGATCTCCAATGACAGTATGCTGCAGAGTTGTTAATGTGGGAAACTTTTCTGGTAAGTGCCACAGTGTGCCTCTAGGGAAAGCAAGAGCTGCTTTTTAACAGTGATGTGGCCTTCCTCATCCTCCCACATTACAAAAAGAAAGTACAGTTTGACAAGGGACAAGGAAAGTCACCCTCCCCTCCAAAGTCTCACCCATTTCAGATGTTATTTTTTCTTCCGTATCACTGGTTCCTGACTGCCCAGTCCTGCAGGAGAAGTATCAGTGAATGCTGGTCCATCCATAGTTCATATTTGAGATATTCTGCTAGCAGAGAAATCAAAGGAGGGAAAAGGATGACTGTAATCATCATGTGGGCCTTTATGTAGGTACATAAGAACAGATAAAGGAAATTGTGTGTTTACAGAAACCGTTCAAGACTACTAAGGACAACTTGGCAATGACAATAGTGACTGGATATGGCTATAAATATTTAGTTCAAGTTCCATCGAAACTTCAGAAATCACAACAGCATGGGACTGCATGTGGGAATATACTGCTGGAATCCTTCTCCTTCTCTCTGATTTGAGAGACTTGAGTATTATTCCAGTCATATGTGTTTTGAGGCTTAAGGGTAGAGTTATCCATTCTGTAATGAGAATATTATTTGGAATCACTTCTTTTGGAAGCACTGTTGGTTCTTAGTTGAAATGTGAGTGAGTGAAATTCAGAATCCTTTGAATGAATTCAATATAACTACTTGAAATGTTACCCTCCAAATAAATAGGATCTTGTGGTCACAGACCTTATAGGCGTTAAAGCACAAACTGTGAACCTTGACATTAATACTCATTCACTTTCCATACTTCTCTGTCAGCTGTGAGAAAGCCCAGAATAACTAAAAAGTTAATATTTGCAGTGTCTAGGAATATCAGTTTATCAGCTATACTACAAAAGAAAAAAAACAAAGTTTGTTTTTTGTAAAAAACAAAGAGTAGCTAGGAAAAGTTACAATTTAGTGATTTTGCATTCTCCAAAGGCCGTTTCATCAAAGAATATTGTACTAATCTTCTGAATTTAAATAAGAGTTTTCTGACCAGATGTGATTTTCTGGGCCCAAGTCAGAATCTGTATAAAACCATTTATAAAACAATGGGAGCTCTACTTGCCATCCATTTCTGTTTTGCAGTTAGCAATTTATGCCAGGACAGAGCAAGTTAAAATGTCATAATGCTGATCATCTAATTTTCTCACCTAAATTGTGCAGGTGTAAGCAGTATAGAAAGTGCAAAGCAGAGGACAACTGGCTATAAAAGATATATTTTAAAATATTTTCAGCACAGATGATGTCAGAAAAATCCAGTGATAAACAGCATGGTGCTGTTTTATGTACTAACTGCAAATACCTCTTAATGCTATACCCATAGCTTACTTAGATAAAACAGTATTTCATGCATTTTCTTCCTCTCGTCCATAATCTATAATAGTTACCATGTAAGAAACAATACCAAGGTTTCAGATCACAATGTTCAATATTATATAGATGTTAATATGTTTACTTACAAAGAAGCAACTACATCAATAGAGGTAGAATAGTTCACAGCACCTAAAGTAACTCTATTATTATGGTCATAAATCTAATTTCTCAAGTAAGATATTTTTCTTAAGTTCATTGTGCTGACATTATCAACAAGTACAATAAAAATGTAAGCTAAAAATGTGAATTCAAACAGCAGAAGCAGTTAACTTGCTTTCCATTTTCACCTTCACTTATTCTGATGTTTAACTTTTAGTAATATAAGCTGTTTTGGTTTAGAGCCAAACTCAAATTTCATTTAATTTCATTTTGTGTCCAGTCAACCAATTTGTACTCAATTAAAGGTATTCTATAGTACTTTTTCATTCATGTTAGCACAATCCAAAGTAGAGTAAATTAAAGCATCATCAATGTAAACATACACATAGTATATATAAAAAATAATTGGTAGATTATTTATGGAAATAAAGAAAAAAACAAAGTAGCAAATGCTATAAAATACACTAATATCTATTTTCTATGCTGTGATTCATCTTTGCATTGATCAATGCATTTTGATTAGGTTGACAAATAGAACATTAAAACATTAAAACTCTTACATCTAATGTAAATGTTTCTAAATTTTCGGGCCTATTGAATGAAAATAATGAAATCCTTGATGATTCACAGACCAAGATTTTTTCTATGTTTCAAATTGTCAGGTTTCTTCAGGTATACTAATTTATCGTGTCTTTGATTGCCAAGACAGGAACATCATTTTGTTCTTTCATTTATTATATCATCCCCAAGGAGAATAAAAAATTTGCAGAAACGATTAAAAAAGAGTGTTCTCTCATCTGAGGCCTATTTGGTCACAATATAAGAGATGAACTAAGTATGAAAACATGAGGAATTGAAACTGAATATCCTATAGGAGGAGGGTCAGAGTTTGTGTACATAGAGAAGCCAGATTTTGTTTGCAGGATATGTATCGACTTCAGAATCTTTAAAATCATTGTCTTAATAACAGAATCATTGAATTTCTAAAGTTGAGTCCCTTTTTTATTCTTACTTTATTCAAGGTGGGGTATGTAATGCAGGTACTGACTGGAAGGGCTGAGTGCTGTCAGCAAAGATAGAGGGATAGGCTAACAAACCAATACAGAAATGATTGTTGTCTGCTACTGAACTGTATTATATCAACCTTGTGAGCAGCACCAGTGGACCAGAGGCTCAATCCCCCATATATTTCACTTGTAGAAAAGAGACAAGTAGAGAATATGCAATGAATTGGGAAGTGGGCTGCATTATTGAACCATGACAATATGGCTGCTTGGTACAGAGAGGATTACTCATGTTCTGATACCCCGCTTGTGTTGTTTAAGGTATTAATTAAAGATTTTAGCAGCTATCAGGGTAGGGAGGACAGCTCTGGAGAAAAAGGAGTTGGCCAGACCTTTCCTGGTTTATGGAGTCTTCATTTTCATGTATCTTTTATATGAGTGAGGATTATAAACTAAGAGTCTGGATCCATCCTGAATGCTCACGGATCTGTTCTGTGTATTTGTAAGCTAACTATGTCCAAGTGCAGCAAAAGTGGTAAACACTGTGCTGCTCTGAAATGAAAATAATAGTTTTAGGTATTTCTTCCATTGTTTTATTTAAAATTTCTCTAGGGAACCTGCTGTACTCTAGGGAACCTGCTGTTCCTCTAGGGAACCTGTTGTGGCAGGGGGGTTGGACCCAATGATCTCTGGAGGTCCCTTCCAACCCCTACAATTCTGTGAATCTGTGAAAATCTCTCACTTATGTCACATTATCACCTACTGTCTTTCAGAGACCAGTATAGGAAACGAGGAGAAAGCGAGAAGTAAAAATCAATTTCTGCTGCTACTATACCTATTCTATAGTTGTGTAGGCAGACTTTGCATCTATGTGTTCTAGACTTTTTAATGATTTCAGTATCTGTATGCCATATAAGGAGGACATTTTGTTTTTCATATAGAAGAAGATGTGTTTAAACTCAGGGCACCATTTTTGAAAACTTTCAAGCAACTTTGATGTCTGTATGACATTTTTGCTTGAGTTGCTCAAGCTTTATAGATGTATCTGTGTACAGCCCAAAGTCCAAAATTTAGACATGGCCAAGATCTCCAAAATCACGATTGACTCAATTACCACCAAACCCAGTGAATAACTAAATATTTTCTGAGAAGACACATCGGATGCTTCTGAATAGTTTGGTACTTAATCTCATATTCTGCATCTCCTACTGCTATTGTGTTTATAGAGATTCCTGGAGCAAGCCCTCTCACAAAGGACAGACATGTGAAGGATATCAAGGTTTGGGTGATGGGAAAGCAGAAGCATCATGCTTAATTTTGAGGGCTTTTATCAATGGCATAAGTTTTAGAGACACCTGTCCCTACTCTGAATGTTGTTATTTGATACAGTGCTGCTTTTAGATAAATCATAGAACTTGTGTTAAAGCAGGGATCAGAATTCATAGAATCATAGAATCATAGAATCATAGTCATTCAAGTCTCATCTTCATAAGTAGTGACTCCTTTAACTACAGTCATGCCTATTTTTGCTTGCTTTCTCTCTGTTCTCAGAAGCATTACATCTATTAATGTATTAATGCAGTGAAATGCTTTAAGGTGTGGGTGTGATTTTTTTTTTTTTTTTTTAGTGATATTATTGCTACAAAAATTAGTTACAGAGATAGGTAATATATGAAATAGCTTTATGAGAGAAATAAACAGGAAACTGCAATGCCCAGCAAAGATATGTGCCCATATGTGTACAGGAGTACACACTTGGTTTCCAAAGGTAGTGGAAAATATGGGCATCTGTAAATTTCCAAGCACCTAAGAGGAGGAGCTGTGGCTGCACTGGATTGCCTGAATTATATGACAGTGCTGCTTTGGGTACCTAAGAGCTTTTGTGAATCTAAGCATAAACGAAATTTGAAAATAGAATCTCTATCGCACTAGAAAAATGTTGCTGTAAGCAATTCACACAAGTCGTTGGCAAAGTCAAGCTAAGAATGACTACTGTAGTCCTTTGAACAGTAGATGTAGACTGCACTATTTGGAGTGCAACATGCTATTGGCATGGCAGACTACTCTGACAGCAAACACTGTCAAGCTTGCCAAGCCAAGCACTGTCACCAATGCTGTATCCACAAGAGCAGAAGCTAGATGTTGGCCTGCCACCTGGAACATTTGTATGATTACTTTTGACTAATGTGCTGAAGAAGGAGGAGGCAGTTAATCACCTTTAGTGCTTTTAAGAACCTTGCTTTGCATACTGTGAGCTGCAGACACACTTGAAGTTGGTGGCTTAAAAAAAACACAGCCTTCCAACAGTATTGTTTGCTAGTACAGTACATCATGTAATGGAACAGCTGGGAGGCTTAGTAGCACTCAACTGTAAGCAAAACAAAACAAAAAAAATATGACAAAAATAGTAATAGCAAAAGGCACAATTCTGCAATGAACTTCCCTATGATCTCTTGCCATCTCTAGTATTTAGTAAGCATTCTCCTCTTCCAGTCTGCAATTTGGTAGCAAAGGTGTCTCTGTGTTAGACTATTGTTTGGTCTTTTGTGGTTATTTGACAATATCCTGCTTTGAAGACTTTGTAGTGTAGAATTATTAGCAACTGTTTTCTTTCTTTCTTTCTTTCTTTCTTTCTTTCTTTCTTTCTTTCTTTCTTTCTTTCTTTCTTTCTTTCTTTCTTTCTTTCTTTCTTTCTTTCTTTCTTTCTTTCTTTCTTTCTTTCTTTCTTTCTTTCTTTCTTTCTTTCTTTCTTTCTTTCTTTCTTTCTTTCTTTCTTTCTTTCTTTCTTTCTTTCTTTCTTTCTTTCTTTCTTTCTTTCTTTCTTTCTTTCTTTCTTTCTTTCTTTCTTTCTTTCTTTCTTTCTTTCTTTCTTTCTTTCTTTCTTTCTTTCTTTCTTTCTTTCTTTCTTTCTTTCTTTCTTTCTTTCTTTCTTTCTTTCTTTCTTTCTTTCTTTCTTTCTTTCTTTCTTTCTTTCTTTCTTTCTTTCTTTCTTTCTTTCTTTCTTTCTTTCTTTCTTTCTTTCTTTCTTTCTTTCTTTCTTTCTTTCTTTCTTTCTTTCTTTCTTTCTTTCTTTCTTTCTTTCTTTCTTTCTTTCTTTCTTTCTTTCTTTCTTTCTTTCTTTCTTTCTTTCTTTCTTTCTTTCTTTCTTTCTTTCTTTCTTTCTTTCTTTCTTTCTTTCTTTCTTTCTTTCTTTCTTTCTTTCTTTCTTTCTTTCTTTCTTTCTTTCTTTCTTTCTTTCTTTCTTTCTTTCTTTCTTTCTTTCTTTCTTTCTTTCTTTCTTTCTTTCTTTCTTTCTTTCTTTCTTTCTTTCTTTCTTTCTTTCTTTCTTTCCTGAAGCAGTATTACACGACTCTAGAGATCTCTAACTCACATGCCAGAAAACAGAATATATAGATAGAAAGACTGGTATCTCTAGACTTACAGTCCCCTGAGAGGACAGAAGGAGAAAAATCTCTTCTGCTGTATTCTGATGTTTAGGGCCACTTCACGTGAGGATTACAAAATCAAAAAAGCTACAACAGCAAAATAAGAACACTCAACAGAAAACCCCACCAAACCCAAAGAAATCAAACTAACAAGTCTTGATAGTTAGGCTGTGATCTCTTCATCTTGACAGCTTGAAAGAAAGAAGGAGAGCTTCTCAGTTTTTGATCTGGTTGCTAATACAGTCTGGAATGAAAATGAAAATATAATTTTTTTTTTTTTTTTCTGAAAGATCTGATGAATCATAATTTCACCCAGTTACAATAGCTTTGCCTTTATGTAGCTTTAAAGATCAACGCTTTGTAAACAACCATCATTACAACACTGTTAGAATATTTTTGATACCATGCTGACAGCATAGTATGTGATACACACACATGAGAAAACTAACTACATTTTCTACCCAAGGGATCTCATGCAGTTAAACACACAACATAAATCCATTTCAAGTATCTTTATTGGTTGAGAAAAGACAACATCTTGAAACTGAACAAACCGTTAAGTAAGACAATCAGTGAATTCTTCAAAAAAAAAAAACCACAGTTTTTCTTAAAAGTAGCTAAAGAAAAAAAAAAAAAAGAAAATTAAATCAAAGTACCAGGGAAGCATGAAAAGGCAATGTCAGAAATTTTGCAAGAGGTACAAACAGAAGGAAGTCGCTCGTGTTGATAAGTCCAAAAATTATGTAGCATTGATCTCTGGATATTTGTGTTTCAATCTTTTCTTCTCCTCTGAGGAAACCTTCTCTTCTATTCTGATTGATAGGACAGCGCTGAATAATATCTCAGTCTTTCTGATCTGTTTAAATTTCAAAGTTATATTTAGGATAGCCATAGAAGATCCTCCAGCACTGGTAACTCATTTGGTAGGACCAAGGGGCAATTTGGGGAGGAAAGCAGGGCAGAGGCAACGGTATCAGAGCATGACGTAAGGAGCGATTTTCCTTATCCTAAAAAGGTTCTTAAGACATATCTGATGACTCTGACTCGAGAAGTGCTTTATTTCTCTGCATTGACTGTATTTGAACACCTGGCTTGGAAATTGAAATTTACACTGTAAACATCTAAGTCATAAGAGATTAATCCTATTTCAGGACACAAACTAAAAAAAAAATAAGCAGTTCCTTGTAAGGGACAAGGTTTGATTAACATCACCGTTAAAACTGCCCCACTTTAAAATACATTACTATTAGCAGTTTCAAAACAATGAAAGGATTAGTATCAAAAGGCATAAAGGCAATCCATTTGCATAACTCCTGAATTGTTTGAACTTGTGTGCCATATTTTTTCATTGTCATAGTAGAGATTCTGACCTTCAGCCTTCAAGAAGGAAATACATCTCCCAGAAAACTTCAATCACATCTGCAATCCTCATGTAGATGTTTCAGTAGCTTACAAAATCTCAAATCATACTGAATACCTAATATTTGGTGAGCTGAATTAATTCTTGTATAACTGCATGAGGTACAGGATAAAGAGGAAAAAGGACCAACAATATTACCAAAAGTGAAAGCACAGGATTTTCTTTTCTTTAAAAAAGGTTAAAAGTATCTTCATAACTTAATATAGTAACCATTGCAATCCACTTTTTTATGGGTTGTCTTAAAACATCTGAAAAACAATATATTTAAAGACAAATGTTCTCTTTATTACATATGGCAGTTAGGTGCACTTTTATATGTCTGAAATTGTGCCAATAATATTTTATAATGAAAATGCAAGATCCCATGCCCTCATCCATGTATGGCTTTAAAGAAAGTGAGCACTCAGCTAAATGCCTGAGATATTGCAGTTCACCACTAGCAGAAAACTAGAGCAAAGAGGTGTTATCTGGAACTTCATCTCGATGTAGATATGGTTGTAGGTGAATATACTTCTGCTTTAAGTCAGTTCCAGACCTCTCTAATGATTTTTTTTTTTCCTGTAAGATCTCTAACAGGATAAGAAGTTGAGCTCTGCAATAGTTGTGCACCAAACACTTGCTGGAAAGCTGCCTGTCAGAGAAGGACCTGGGTGTATTGGTTGATAGCTGGCTGAATATGAGCCAGCAGTGTGCTCAGGTGGCCAAGAAGGCCAATAGCATCCTGGCTTGTATCAGGAACAGTGTGGCCAGCAGGACTAGGGAAGTGATTGTCCCCCTGTACTGGGCTCTGGTGAGGCCGCACCTTGAGCACTGTATTCAGTTTTGGGCCCCTCACTACAGGAAGGACATCGAGGTGCTGGAGCATGTCCAAAGAAGGGCAACGAAGCTGGTGAGGGGTCTGGAGAACAAGTCTTACGAGGAGTGGGTGAGGCAACTGGGGTTGTTTAGCCTGGAGAAGAGGAGGCTCAGGGGTGACCTTATCACTCTCTACAGGTACCTTAAAGGAGGCTGTAGCGAGGTGGGGATTGGTCTATTCTCCCATGTGCCAGGTGATAGGACGAAGGGGAATGGACTTAAGTTGCGCCAAGGGAGGTTTAGGTTAGATATTAGGAAAAACTTCTTTACTGAAAGGGTTGTGAGGCATTAGAACAGGCTGCCCAGGGAAGTGGTTGAGTCACCGTCCCTGGAGGTATTCAAAAGATGCTTAGATGTAGAGAATAGTGACGTGGTTTAATGGTGGACTTGGTAGTGTTAGGTTATAGGTTGGAATGGATGATTTTGGAGGTCTTTTCCAACCTAAATGATTCTGTGATTCTGTGATATTCTGTGAATAGTTTTTAGGATAACTTTCAGAATGTGGTTAGCAGTTTCAACTTCACACATGTACATTAGCACACTGTAGACATTGCAGAGCCCAAATGGAATATCGTCTCTCCCCCCAGCCTCATGCAGGAGGTACCAGCTAAATGAAACTGACAGAAGGAACTTTCTGAACAAGTCCTGATCCAATCCCCCCTTCAGGCTATCAAAGGACTCCTGTAACGTGAATCAGGACATTAGCTGAAGAAAGCTAAGCATTAAAAATAAGGTGTGAATGGATCACAGAGTCAAAGCAGTAAACTTTCTGTTGTGTTATATTGCTTCTGTTAAGGTATACCTTCATGTCAGAATTTTCAGATTTTTTATTTTTATTTTTATTTTTATTTTTTTTTGTAACTGAAGTAAGGATTCAGGCTCATGTCATTCACAATATTTTTGCCAGCAGTCCATAACAATAAGGACACTAGCCATACAGTCATGAAATATGGAAGAACCTGTGGTTCTACAAAACCTCTCCCATTACAATAGGTGTACTTTGGCACTGTTTGAACACAACCCCTGGCCTGAATAAGGAACTTGGTACATTCCAAGTGAAACAAAGTGTCTTCCTTCACTAGCTGCTATAACATGTCTTATCTGGGCTGAACTTTAGCTAGTTGGGTAGCATCCAGACCTCAAACTGCAAGACACAAAAAATGCCTGAAGAAAGAAAACACCGTCTGGGTGAAACAAAAAGATGTAGAACCTCATAATTCCCCCACATCCACAGATCTACAGCTATTGACTGAAAACGGTTGGAACAGAACAAGTTACAGGATTGAACCCTGTGGGACTCCCCAGTATAATTTGCTTAAGATAGAAGGAGAGGTTGATTAACTGTGTCCTACAGTGTTGGGTTGGGAGAAAAGAGCAATACCATTCTGTGTGTGGCATTTTGCCATATCTCACGGTCTGTTGACAGTAATTCACAGTTAAATGCTGTCAAAGATCAAGTTACATCACAAGCTTCAATACAGCTATCCTGAAGAAAGCTCAATGGTCATATGGGTGTTTTCCTTTATTTTTGCCAGGATTTGCTCTTAAATATGTAAGTTTTATCCAAGAAGCTTGAAGTTTTCCCATGTTGTATTCATATTCACTTTTCATTGTTATTTCCTAGAAAAGACAGTCTGAACACCAGACAATAACCAGAAAGGATGAAGGCTAGGGATGCTGAAGAACTTCAGTCATTGCAAAAAGTCTTCTGAGAAGATGCTTGGATAGTTTATATACTTTAATAAAGGACATGGAAGAAGTGCTTTCCAAAGGAGTTACACAGAAGTGATAGACAATGAATAAGGTGTATTTTACTCTGTAGTGGGCATTAAGATCCTGGTTATCAACTGATGAGGAGATTCAGGACCAATTGAGTCATATCACTATGAAAATTGTGTCATTTTGTAGAACTACATTCCATAGAGCATTTAATCAAGTAGCATATTTACAAACATAAATTTTCACATTTTGGAAATTCTCTCACTGTTTGATACAAAATATGGACTTAAGTCCTTTGCTGACTTAAGGCCATAAGTTTCTGTAGTTATTTATAACACAAGATTTTGCATAGTATGAAACAACCCTGGAAGTACAGATAATACTAGTTCATACTAGTGCAGTGTTTTTGTTATGTATTTAGTGGTTTTAGTATTTGCCTATAGAACACTTTTGAAAAATTTATATTCCCTGGATATGAAAATACCAGATTGTGAGACATTTCTCCTTTATGTAAAAATATGGTTATATATTGTTCTACCATCAGTTTAACATTGGAATGTTAATTCAATAACACACAATTTCTCAATTATCTACCATAGTGGTATCTGAGTATCAAAATATATATGTAAATGTTTTATACATGTTTTTAAATTTCTAAATATTTCAAATGCCATTTACCTATGAATTCAAATGCACAAATGTTTCTATTCTATGATTTCAGTGGCTCTTGTAAGCTTCACTGATGACAGGATGAGAAATGCAGATGAAAGCAAAATGGATGCCAAGACCCCTGTGCCAGATATGACAGGCAGGCTTGCTTTGCAATGTAATGCTACATGTTTTAGCTTGTCATTTAGTTAATGTATTTTTCTCACAGTTTCTTTCTTTTTTTTCAATCTTAGTGAAAATATTGATATTCAAAATAACATGCCTACCTACTTAGTCTTAATGTAATTGGATTTTCAAAACAAACAATAAATATATGATTTTTTAATCAAGCAAGAAATTTTGCTATGAGACTTTGTCTTTCAGTTTATGAATTGAAGACAAAAGTGACCTGCCTGAATTCAATGGTTATGATTATACACATCTCAAAAAACAGTTTTCACTTGCAAACCAAAATTCTTTGGCTTCAAAGTGGTGGAAAAATTTCAAAACATTTTATTATAGACTGAAATCGCTACCCACAGGTGAGTTCATGCTAAAGGTGTTAATGGCTGGCTGATGGACAAAAAACTTGCATGCACATAATGTGACTGAGCACACCATCAGATAGCCAGTTCAACACAGAAAAAAATAATATACATGTAATACATTTAAGGAACAACATTGTTATTTCAGTCAACAGAGGATTAAGACATAAAAAACAGTGCTATAAGAACTTATGTCCCAAACACAAGAACAAAAGAGAAACCCTTTTCTTATTTCACCTAAATTTTGTTTTATATATATTATTTCATCCCTTTTTCTCAGTTCCCTCCCGAGTTAACCTAGAAAAGAAAACGAAAACAAAATCAAAATCAAAAACAAAAACAAAAACAAAAACAAAATCCTCATTCCATAAAAATGCATGTGAGATTTATTACTGTCTACATGTACTGGAATCAGATAATGACTTTACCTACTGCTGGTTTAATTTCCTCTTTCTCTTCTCAGTGTTTCCTCTCTCTCTTCCCTAGAGATTAAAAGCATCTTGACTGTGCAGATTTGGGGTGGTCTAACCCCAGGTGTTGCAGTTGTTGACCTGCAACAAGAAAAGAAAGAATTAGCAAGATGTCTGTGTTTTTCAGTGAACAAATGCATTTTAACAACAAACGTTTTCAGGCTAGGAGAGCATGGACAAGACACCCCTGAGCCTGGTCTCTTTCAAGCTGCTTGCAGGATTCATTAATGTGTTTTCTTTACAAATACCTAGCACTTAAGGAGAATATAGCTGACCTCATATTTTATATACAAGGTCAATGAGCACACCTCCATTTGAGCTGCAAGTCATTCCACCTGCAACAGCTGCTCTTTGTGTGATAATCCCCTTGTCTCTTAAAACTAGTTCTTCAGTCTGCTCTGAGCTTGGACCTTCCTCCTCTTTTAGCCTTTGCTTTCCGCAATTTTTGAAAGTCATCTGTGCTCATCCAGAATTACCTCTATGTTCCACTGGCAGCATTTGCTCTTCAATATGTTGTTTCATTGCCTTGGCACTTAAGGCTATGGAGGTACTGAAGGCATTTTAAATTGATGCTGGTGCATTGCACACGCTACTGTGCAAAACAGCTGTAGTTCAGGAAACAAGCAAATGAACAAAGTAAAATGAGAAAGGAGATAGAAATCTTCCTTTACTGGCTGAAAGGACCCTTCCGTTTTGTTTTTGCCTTATGCACAGTCAGTATGGATACACTTTCTATATGTGACAATCACGGTTGATGCTTTCTGCTCTCCATACAGAACTGAGATGAGGCTGACCCCCTGCTAAACCAGACTTCTCTACCTGGGCACTTAGCAAGCAAGACATGAAAAATGTTAATCCCTGTGTTTGTTATAGTTGTAGAAGGTTTCTCTTTTAAATATGGATCTTAGTTTGTGTGTGCGTATTTTTATTGGGATCTTGAGGACAGGATGCAGATATAGCAGAAACTGTCATTTTTTACAGCAGAACTCCTTCCTGAGTGGAGCTCCTTCCTTTTTTCAGCTCTTGAGTCATCTATCTAACTGTTTTGGTGCTCCCACCACCCCGTGATGACATTTCCCAGAGGCTTTTACTTACCAGAGGCTTTTGCTCTCATGAATGTTTTAACAATGTCATTTATCCCAGATAATTTCTTAATCTTGTCATGTACTGCAACATTTTCAGCAAAGTCTGGTGAAGAGGATGAAACAGCCAAGAACTGTGTTTCTCTTTTTGAATCAAAACATGGTATGAAGCAGTACCATAGTTACTCCAATGTTTCCTACCTGGTGAGGATAGTTCCAAGAAGCCTCATTGCATTTCTTCCAGCGTGTACTTCCAGTTCCTGTGTATCGTGGCATTAGGCTTGGTTCTGGTATGTGCCTCCATCCACCCTCAGTGTGACAGGGAAAAAGTCTTTCAGAAACTTCTGGTGGATTCAGTAGATAAACATATTAATTGAATGTTTGATTGCTGCACACTCCATTTATTGAACTCTTGGGCAGCAGTCCATACATTCTTTTTCAGTCCTCCATCTTCTGCTTTCTTCCTGCTGTTTGGAAGATATCCTCTCCTCCCCTCCCAACTTTGAGTTGAGGATGTAACTTGGAACAGATGCACAATTTCTTACTCCAAACTCTTTTGCTGCCTTGTTTTCCCTGTCTTGTCCAAAAGCAGAGACAAGCCCAGGAAGACAGTTACTCTGCAGAGAGATTTCCAGAAAAGGTGTATATGGGAAGCCCTCAGCACATCTTATTGTTTTGCTTTAGAAATAAGAAGCACAATTAAAATGTCTTTTCAGCTGGAAGGCTGCTCTTGAGCTACTCAAGTACGTAGACAAGTTTTCTAATGCTAAGTATCTGAATCACTTGTTTGGGGCTCACAGATAGAACACATGACTTACAGAGAAACCAAGTCCTTCTGGAGAGGAAGCAGGAGGCCAGGTATGATGTCCTAGGCACCTAAAATAGTGATGGATTCTTAGGCAACTTTAGTTTTAGTATGGGATAGATCAAGCGTAACCAGTACTTTCCAGGTTATAGCAAAAGCAAGTGTTTGGTTTTGAAGTTATGAGAAACCATTACTTGAGCTATATATATTAAAGGAACAAACTGGAAATGCATACCATCATATATTGCGTGTAACTAAGTATAAACTTTTTTCTTCCAAAACAATATGAATTTTATGGTAACAAAGTTTTGTAAATCCACTGGGACTTGCAGCATTTTGTTTTAAAGAGTTTTTGAAAACTATTTTTGATTTAGTGACTTAGACCTTGTCATGGTTTTGGCTGAGATAAAGTTAATTTCCTTTGTAGAGGCTCACACAATGCTGTGTTTTAGATTTTTGAGGAAAATAGTGGTGACAACACACCGATGTTTTAGTTGTTGCAGAGCACTGCTTACACAGAGCCAAGGACTTTTCAGCTTCACGTGCTGCTCCACCAGTGGGGAGGCTGGGGGTATGCAAGAAGCTGGGAGGGTCGACACAGCCAGGACAGTTGACACAGGCTGATCAAATGGATATTCTATACCAAATGCTGTCATGCTCAGCAATAAAACCTGGGTAGAGAAAGAGGAAGGGGGGATGTTCAGAGTGATGGCATTTTTCTTCCCAAGAAACTGCTACACATGATGAGCCCTGCTTTCCTGGAAGTGGCTGAGCACCTGCCTGCTGATGGGAATGAATTCCTTGTTTTGCTTTGCTTACGCCCATGGCTTTTGCTTTACCTAGTAAAATGTCTTCATCTCAACACATGAGTTCTTGCACTTTTACCTTTCCGATTCTCTCCCCCATCCCACCTGGGGAGAGTTAGCAAGCGGCTGTGTGGTGCTGAGCTGCCCGTTGGGGCTAAACCACAACAGACCTGCATTTTATTTTATTTTTTTTTCATAGTCAGTTAAACCTTTGAATTAGGACTGTGTGGAAGTCCAGGCTTGTCATTGCATTATAGGGCAACCATAAACCTAAGGTAACTAAATATTTTGATGACAAACATAATACCGGCTTAAAATTTGGAGGATGTGGACTTTCAATTGTGGGTAAACAACAATGCAGTACTACTTATTGAATACATCAAACAGAAGGCCAAAATTCCTGAGCTGAAATATAGCTTTGGTTGATACATAACTTTATGAAGTAGAGTGCAACAGACAGATTTAATTTGCAGTGTATCATGCTCATCAAATACTGTATGTGAAAAATTTAGAAAAGTTGAATAATTCTTATAAGAAGTAACAGGATACACTTTTTTCACAACCATAGGAAAATTAATGAGAATTTATAATTTAAAATGTAAACTCAACAGCGATAAAGTCATGAAAGATTTTTTTTCTATGAATGTCATTATCTGTGTTTGCATCCCTTATCTTCCCCTATCCTCTAAAGAAATAGCCATGACAGTAGATTTATAGATGTTTTTCTGATCTGTAATAAATCTTATGGGCTAAATTCTAATTCAGTTAAATCCTTGGGATTATTCCATTTTTGCACTAATTTTGCTGAGATTAAAACCTGTTCTTGTGGATATAAATAATTTCTGCAAGTTTGGTGTCATGATTTAAGAATTTATTTAAAAGTAATATTAAGTCACATAAGAACTTAAGCGAGTGTTTATGGATTTACCTTTAAATGTACATATAAGGCAAACATTTTTAAAATTCTAATGTTTTTACTGTGTTTTCATACAGTATGCCAGCCTAACACTGCTTCTTATCAGTTTTACCAGGTGCAGAGCAGATAGCTAACAGTGAAAGATTAGAAGCATCTTTAGAGTGAAAATAAGAAAAAAATATCTTCCTAAATTATCTATCATCCTTTTTATACTTACTGGAAGATAATGATACTTGTGTAATTACTGCTTTTATCACAAACAATCAAAAAATTATTTCATAATCAATTGCAACTTGCTTATATTTCTACCATTAGAGAATGGTCAAGAAATCTACATCTGATTTATTTCTCAGTGAAGTAGTTAAATTCTTGTTGGTTGTATTCTGAAATAATAATGATATTACTTAAAAGTGGAATGATTACCTATATTTGAAATGTTTACACCTGTATACAATATTATCTGTCTGCCTGTCCTGTTCAGCTTAGCTTCTCTTTGCAGCAAATGTATAAAGGTTTACTTTGTATACTTTACTTTACAAAGTACATGCATATGTTTTATTACAAGCAGAGCTCACCTTTCACGACTGATAATACTCAGACTGTTATAAACTCAGTGTTTCTTTCTTTCTTTCTCTCTTTCTTTCTTTCTCTCTTTCTATCTCTCTCATTCTTTTTATTTTAATTTTATTTTATTTTATTTTATTTTATTTTATATTATTTTATTTTATTTTATTTTTAACTTTAAAAACAGTTGATGCAAGAAACCAGGTGTTTCATCACTTCCAATTGACAGAAAAATCATTCTGGAATCTTTCATATGGCTCCTATTGGCAAGAAAACTAATTTTACATGATCAAGCAGAATGCCTGCTGTGCAGAAGGTCT
>VXAA01006436.1:162008-186444 GCA_013399115.1 Anseranas semipalmata
TTTCTTTTTCTTTTTCTTTTCAGAGTGCTATGAAGATGGTGAAGGGTCTAGAGAGCAAGATGTATGAGGAGTGGCTGAGGTCACTTGTTTTGTTCAGGCAGGAGAAGAGGAGACTGAGGGGCAAACTACTGCAGCCTACATCTTCCTCACAAAGGGGAGCGGAGGGACAGGTGCTGATCTCTTCTCTTGGGTGACCAACAGTAGGATCCAATTGAACAGTATGAAGCTGCAACAGGGGAGGTTCAGGCTGGATGTTAGGAAGAGTTCTTCTTAGGATGTTCTTCACTGAGAGGGTAGTTGGGCACTGGAACAAGCTCCCCAGGGAAGTGGTCACAACACTGAGCCTGTCAGAGTTCAAGAAGTGTTTGGACAATGCTCTCACAAATATGGTCTGATTTTCGGGTAGTTCTATGTGGAGTCAGCAGCTGGAATTGATGATGTTTGTGGGTCCCTTCCCCAGGATATTCTGTGATTCTGTGATTCTATTCTATGGTTCTTTGCTTTGAACTTTATATGTCTTCATAATAGGATAGCAGATCTTCTGTGGCCATCAACTCCTGTAATGCTTGGTAAAATACAAAGCAGAAGAACCAAGTAAAAACTAGTGTTTTTTTTACAGGGAGTTGTAAGCATTTCTGCCTCCCTCCAAAACAAGGAGAACAGAAGACTTTAAAAGTCACCTACAAAATCATGATGTGTATTGTGAATGTTTTAAAGGCAAGCAGTATATGAAATAAGTGTGAAAGTCACATTTTAACTCAGCTCTCTTTTCTTAGGGCCTCAGAAAACTATTTCTTTACATCTCCTATGCTCTTGTTCAGTGATAGAAAAATGCATGTCAACTGTCCTCATTCCCAATTGTATCATATTTGTGAGGCATATTTAAAAATAACTTTGTCCTTTTACATTTTTAAAATAAAAATGAATTTATTTATATACATATATTGTTTTTACTTCCAAAACTGAAAAAAAAAAATATATTTGAATGGGAAATGCGTGACAGGAAATTATTGTTTGCAGCATGCTGAATACAAGAGGGGAGACGTCTGTGTGTGGGTTGCAAGTGAAGAAAACTATAAAAGGAGTGCTGCAAATAGAAATAAAACCAGCATAGTATCACAGAAGTAAAAGGTTACTGTCTCTTAACAATGTGAGATCTGTGATGACTAAGTATATAAGTTGCAGAGTTTACAGGCAGAAGGAGAGAATGTAGGGCAGAAGCAAAGCAAATGCACTGTGCTGTGGGGAAATTCACCCACAGGAAAGGAGGAAACAGGTTTCTGCACTTCTGTCCACCTGTTAGATTCCCCAGAAGGAGCAATGAACATGCCATATGGAAGTATGAGAGGTGCTGTCTGAAGAGGGGAAATATTCTACTACTGAGATTGACTTCTGTGACATTGTAAAATGACAAGACACCATACTGTAAAGCTGTGACAAGTCCCCCAGACTGTTCAACTGTTTATCCAGAGACTGTGAGATCTCTCCTTATCCTCTTTCCTGACAAGCAGCCTTGGCTCTATGTCACCTGATAATTTCTTCTGGGGAGGGGAGGCTCATATGCTTGTCTACTCTAAAGAGCGCGAGTACCATTTTAGTGACTTGGCATGCTTATGACATTCCCAACATGGAAATAGTATACACGTTTCCACAAAAGTATGCAGCAAGATTCAAATGATAAGTAAATGAAAGCTGCAGTAAATGCCACACATGCATATTGCAGTAGCCTTGAATACAAACTGTAGAAAATGCAGGATGATCAAAGTTAACATTTTCAGACTATCCTTAGGTTGCCTGCTGCTTAAATAATCACAGTGTCATTACCACTAGGAATGCCACGGGCAAATTCAATCAATCAAAGCCACACAAAAGCTTTGAAACAATCCAATCAGTTCAAGGCTCCCGTTTTAACATTACCACTACATGGCTTCAAATGTAACTGATTTCCCTTCTTAAAAGTAATATTCACTCCTGCTTTTGACTTATAAAGCCTAAGGGGCAGGAAAAAAAAAAAAAAAAAACACTATTATTTGAAATACAGACTAATAGAGTATGTAGTTTTAAGAGTTTGACAGCCTAAGTCACAACATAAGCAGAGAAGAGGGGAGGGAGTCTACAGAGCTGTACTTTGCTCTCCAAGACCATTCTTCCCTAAAAACCTTGACTTCTTAACTGCAGGAGTGACTGGCCTCCTCAAAACCTTTCATTTAAATATAGCTTTTTCTATGGCGCACACCAGTTATTGCTAGACTGGTTGCAGTGTGACCGTGTTAAACATCCTTGGAACAATATTCAGGGCCTGCTACAGGGCAACAACTTGGTCCCATTTGTCTGCTTAGGATATCCTAGCGTGAATCTACCTGTAGCATACTTTTCCAGTCATTGAGAAACCACACTGTATCTTTTGAAAACCTTTCCCATAGATTAGGCAAGCCAGATGTGTTCTTGGTCATAATCATAGAATCATAGAATGGCTTGGGTTAGGTTGGACCTTAAAGATCATCTAGTTCCAACCCCCATGCCATGGGCAGGGATGCCACCCACTAGATCAGGTTGGCCAGGGCTCCATCCAACCTGGCCTTGAACACCTCCAGGGATGGGGCATCCACAGCTTCTCTGGGCAACCTGTTCCAGTGCCTCACCACCCTCTGAGTAAAGAATTTCTTCCTTATGTCTAATCCAAATCTTCCCTTTTTTTAGTTTAAAACCATTCCCCCTGGTCTTATCATTATCTGCCCAAGTAAAAAGTCACTCTCCATCTTTTTTATAAGCCTCCTTTAAGTACTGAAAGGGAGCAAAGTGGTCTCCCTGGATCCTCCTATTTTCCAGGCTGAACAACCCCAGGTCTTTCAGCCTTTCTTCATAGGAGAGGTGCTCCAGCCCTCTGATCATCTTCATGGCCCTTCCCTGGACTCGCTTTAACAGGTCCACATTCTTCTTTTGCTGGGGTCCCCACCTGGATGCAGTACTCCAAATGCAGCCTCACGAGGGCAGAGTAGAGGGGGACAATCAATGTCCCCCAGTAAAGGTCACCTTCTTGATTTTGATGGTGCACAGGCTGGTATCCCTGAAGAACCCTACAAAGTAAGCATCGTGGCAAAGCTTAGATGTGCAGCACTGTGGGATCTTGTACACTAGACACTTGAAGAGCAGTTTGTTGGCCATCAGCTCAGTATGCCTCTGGCAAGAACAGATGAACTACTACTGTGCAGGACCTATAGCAAAGAAGCTACACTATCAGTAGCATGGAGAATTTTCCAGGCAGCTGTGGCAGCCAGCTGCTTGTAGAGAGGATTGCCTCCAGTGGATTTGTGAAGAATTTGATTAGCTTGGTTCATTTTTTTAAGAAAAAAAAACTAAAATTCACCTCTTGAGCAATGCTGAGCATGTCATCCAATCTGCCACTATATATCCCACCTGTCTTTGCAGCAATGTCCCATGGCACTTTACAGACAAGTCAGGAATGGAGTCCCATACAGAATGATGGAGCTATCACATGCTGCTAGGAGAAGGAGTTGTAACAGAGCTTATTACCATAAAGGATGAAACGCACTGAATTAAGTATATTCTACAGCTTATGACTTGACAGAACCATGGGTAGACAGATGCCTGTTTTGTCTATGAAATTGATTTTTCTTTTAATTGGTTCTTCCCTCTGTCCATGACTGTGTTGAATTTTATTATTTTCTGGTGGTGAAAATACATGACATGATGTGACTAGCATCGATCACTGACAAGGTAGCTTCTTTCCGTTATCTCCCCACAGAGAAAACTGTGTAGCATGAAGTATCTCATCTTCCTAGAGTTTTTTGATCTTATGTTCATTCTTAATTTTTTTTCCCTAATGTTCTTGAATATGTATATTGTTATGCAGTTGTTAGAGTGTTGTCAGAAAACACACTTTATGCTTTGAACAATTGTGGTGGTGGTACGTTTGTGTGGTCAGGATAAACACATTTAAGTGTGGCTATGGCCCCCTAGGAACAAACAGGAAAAGAGAAATACAGAGAGAGAAATAGGAAAAGAAAATATTCTGAAACAGGTAGATTTGAAATTTCTAGCTCCAGATTTTCTAGTCATAAAATACTGACATACACACTGAAAAAAATGGAGATAAAAGGAAGGATTGCTTTAACAACCAATATGTGGCTCTACCTGTGGAATACCTGTCAGGCCAGGACAGTAATGGCACGTGAAGAGGTATTAAGACAAACATGAAAACAGAAAACAATCTTGTCTGAGATACAGAGTTTGCAGGCACATTATTATCTGTGTGTTGTCTGCTCTACCTTTGCTACTCTCACTATAAATTTTCAATTATTTATCTTTCCACTCTTTCTTTGTTTTGAATTCTCCACTTAGGTTGTACACTTACGACCTGCCTTAGCCTTAACTCTGCACCCACTACTTTCCCTTCTCTCCTGTGTTCTTCCTTTAGTTTTGGGGGATTGCTCTCCATCTCTGTGGCCCTATTTCTAGATCTTCTCTCTTAATTTCCTTCATGGTTTGTTGTCTTGTTTTATTTGTTTACCCAGAGGTCCTCCTGAGCTGGTGCTCCAAGCACTGAACAGAGGGACTGCTAGAACCTAATTCCTTCTCTTCATGGATCAATCTTCATTACTTTACTAACTGCTGGCTTAAGAACAACTGTAATTGGGCAGTATACAAGGATCTCTAGGATACTGTGTAAAGTATATCAAATATTTTCTTACTAAAGGAAACCATCAAGTCCTTTTCTACTTTCTACAAATTCCTTGTCTGCCTTCACCAGAGCTGTCACTTTTTATAGATTATATCTAAGTGTCCCAGCCAGAATAAGATTCTTGTATAATTTACATCTATTTTACATAATTTTACATAAAATTACACTTTTACATATAATTTGCTATATCAGGTATAATCTCCTCTGCCTTTAGTTCTGTGCCCAAAGGCTTATTAAGTGAAAAATACACTCTTTATGCCATTCATGATTCAGAATATCATTATCATACTCCCTGTTGGTAGTCACACCTCTGTTTGTGAGTGCTAAAATCAGTAGAGACACTTTGCTTGTCAGTGGTACTTGATTGCTGTGATGAAACTTCCTTAACAAAGATCTTTTGATATGGAATTCACTTGCACTGCAGATCTTGATAAACAAGATATTTACAACCCTGCTGGCATCCTGCAAGTTTTGTTATGATGCATAATTCTTCTTTTTTATTTTGTCATTCTTGTTTTGTTTGAATAAACCCTGAATTCCAGGAGGAAAGTAAGTGACCTGACTCAACTAGGAAAAGTGGCACTGGTATCAGTGGACTGTGCCAAACAACACTTGGCCATGACAGGTCAGAGCAAGATGAGGCTTCAGGTGTTTGATTTCCTCTTCTGCCCATTCTCCTTTGGAAGAGACGTGACACTGCATAGATATGTTCTAAGAATTAAGGGGATCAAATGACAGCAGCCAGTAACTTCTGATCCAGCTAGGTGGTAACAAAGCTGCAAGATGTTTAGATCAATAAAAAGCAATCAATTAAATGACTAAGATACCACAGATGGCTAGATCACTTAAAGGCAATCAATTAAATAACTAAGAGATCAGAGATGGGTGGATAAATTAATAGTGCAAATAAATCAAGTATTCAGGATGTTCAGGAGGAATATAACCTGAGAAGATAATCATGGGGTGAGTGTCAGTGGATGTAGTGTTTAGAGTGATGGCTGTGTGAAATATTTGTGAGAGTGTGTGGTATGCTGCTCTGCAGGGTTATTACTTCCATGCTTTTGCCATGCTATCATTCAGCTTTCCTTACAGTCTTAGATGTGTTGCTGTTGATTTTGCCCTTGGTGAGGTTTTAACTTTGAAAGCATGTAGGTATGAAGAACTTGAATATGTCTACAAACACCACGTGAGTTTATTATGAATGGTAGATTGAGTGTTTAGTGAAAAGAACTTTATCTTGTTGTAAGTTCCTCCTCAGGTGAAAGTAATGAATCAAATAAAATAGTGTTTGCTTACACTGTAAATCTATGGATAGACTTTGTTTGCATGTAGGGGAGTGTTTATGTATAGATAACTCTGAAATGCAAGACCTCTGTTTGACTTATATAAAAGAGATGATGTCCCTCTGAAGTCACTCTTCCACATAATTCAGCTCATAATTCATCATACTGATATGGAGATTATAGTACTGCACAACCAACAACTGTAAATGGAAATTATTGTTTGATTTTTATTTTTTTTGGAGAACTGGTATTCTTTCTTCACCTTTCTCAAATAAAATCATAGCAGTAGCACTCCAAATGTAAGCTTTTTCAGTATCTTTTCTGAATCCTCAGCTTCACCATTCCTGTTTTTAATTTAAAATATCTGTGTAGCATTGTAACTTTACATGGTAACTTAGTCTTGGGCAAATATCCTTGTACTTTTAAAAACAGATGAACACAATAGCAGGAAGATCCATTTGTCTCCAGCTGGTTTGCATCATCCTACTGATGAAGGATGAAATGACTTGAGAGATTTGATCCAATGACTTTTGTATTTCTAAATACCAGAATACTAAAAAAAAAAAAAAGGAACACAATGACTGCTGGGGGAAGGCGCAGGGGGGGGGGGGGGGATTGAATGCAGAGCTCAAGAGATTTTTTTACAAGAGAGAATGAAGTAGTTTAGGGCATTTTGTGCACTACTTGGGGTGGCATAGGAGCAGAGATCTGGATCTTCCCACACTAAGTCATCTCTATACATCAGATTCAAGCTGTCTGCATGTGACATACATTTCTGTAATCCTCTCTGAGAAAACCAGGGTCCATCCAATGGTGATGTTCAGTATTATATAAAGAATTAGAATGGAAGCAAATTAACTACATTCAGCCCTGTAGCCCTTGTGTGCCTGATCTTAGAGGAAGGGATTTTTATTTTTATTTTATTACTGTTTTTCCCATTCAAGTTGACAGGACCTTTCAGTATGTATTATAGTGGAGTATTTGGATATGACTTCAATAAAAAGAATAAACCAAATGAGAGAGTGCACTAACATATTGCTCTGCTGAATTTAAATCTCGGAATTGTTAGTTTGTGTTTGATCTCTCAGTCCTTTTATATTCACTGAAGAAATGCTTCTGTGAAACAGCTCTATACCTTTCTTTAACTACCTATATATACCATAAGAAATCTTTTCTGGATACTGTTAAAGATAATAGCTAAGATACAAAGATATGCTTCTTGCAGTTCTGCTCTGTACTTGTCTAACCTGATTCTTTGTCATTTATTTAACAATGGTTATATAGCCTTGACATTTTCAAAGCTCTATACAAGCACAAACTAATTAATCTTTAGTTTGCCTTTGAGGTAGGTGAGTCAGTATTCTCTCTTCTTTCACAGATATTGCAGACAGAGCAGAGGAGGTAAGTGAATAGCCTGCAGTCCTACAGAAAATTGGTGTCAAAACCAGCATTTTAACTTGGGCGCTCTTGGAAGAGAAGGTGCTTAACCCTGGAATGTTTCCACTTTCCCATGGCAACTCTCTGTGTGATGTGTTATATTTGCATTATTGACTGAGATGACTAATCTGAGCACAGAGAGAAGTTGCACAGCTGTTTGTCTACAGTATCTGTTATGTACTTTTGAAGGGGTGCCAAAGGTTATAGCAGTATGAATGCCCACTTCAGATGCTGTGTTTGTACTCTGGGTGTTATCTCTGGCTTGTGCACAGAACTCAACCCAAAATGTGCACTCATTCCAGTATACCATGAGATAAAGGAAGGCCCTATTCACAAGCTGCTTCTACTCTTGTCATTAGCTTGCAAACAATAAAGAAGTTATGCTCACACTGGTTTCTTTAATTCTATGTACTCTTCGCTGTAGATGAAGCAGTATCTCCCTCATTGCTTTTATGATGCCTTACACATTACATGAAATATTTACCCATACCTGTAAGATAATGACAGCTCTGTCTCATGATGCCTCAGTTTAACAGTAGGAGATGCATTTTCTGGCTTTGCCAGTGTCCAGTCTGTTGACATAATGACTGTGCTGCAGAGAGTTAAACAGAATCACTAAATATGCTTGAGTCAATAAAAGAATACAGCTAGTATCTCATGTTTTCATTGAATGACAGTGGCACAGAGTACGTAGTGCTGCAAAATTATCTAAGGCTCTTCATCTGAAAACAGAAAAAGTCAATTAAAGGTCAGATTTGCTTTGCAAAGGCGGGATAATGCTGAATAGAAGAGTACCAGTGCTATATTACATATTCTCAGCTTATTTTTTATTATAAGTAAACATAGCTATTTCTACTGGAAGAAAGATGAGAACCACTGCATAACTCCTTTAGTGGTATTATAACAATAATTGAAGATAGCCTTTTGAAAACTTGTCTATAGTGGTCAGACTCTGACAATCCAGTGAGATTGCTGTTTTTTCCATCATTTATCAGCAGTCCTGGCTATCAAGGAAGGTACCCATTGACTGGCGACTAGCAAATGTGATGCCCATCTACAAGAAGGGCCGGAAGGAGAACCTGGGGAACTACAGGCCTGTCAGTCTGACCTTGGTGCTGGTGAAGGTTATGGAGCAGATCATCTCAAGTGCCATCACACGGCACGTTCCAGGACAACCAGGTGATCAGGTCCAGTCAGCATGAGTTTATCAAAGGCAGGTCCTACTTGACTAACCTGATCTCCTTCTATAACAAATTGGCCTGCTCATTGGACGAAGGAAAGGCTGTGGATGTTGTCTACCTAGACTTTAGTAAAGCTTTTGACACTGTGTCCCACAACATTGTCATGGAGAAACTGGCTGCTCATGGCTTGGACAGGCATATGCTTTGCTGAGTAAAAAACTGGCTGGGTTGCCAGGCCCAAAGTGTTGTCGTGAATGGAGTTAAATCCAGTTGGCAGGTGGTCATAAGTGGTGTCCCCCAGGGCTCAGTATTAGAGCCAGTTCTCTTCAATATCTTTATCAATGATGTGGACAAGGGGATTGAGTGCACCCTCAGGAAATTTGCAGATGAGTGGGAGTGTTGATCTGCTTGAGGGTAGGAAGCTTCTACAGAGGGATCTGGATTGGATGGATCGATGGGCCAAGGCCAACTGTATGAACTGTATGAAGTTCAACAAGGCTAAGTGCCAGGTCCTGTGCTTGGGGCACAAAAACCCCATGCAACACTACAGGCTGCAGGAAGAGTGGCTGGAAAGCTGCCTGACGGAAAAGGACCTGAGGGTGTTGGTTGATAGCTGGCCAAACATGAACCAGCTCAGGTGGCCAAGAAGGCCAACAGCATCCTGGCTTGTATCAGAAACAGTGTGGCCAGCAGGACTAGGGAAGTGATTGTCCCCCTGTACTTGGCTTTAGTGAGGCTGCACCTCAAGTACTGCGTTCNCACCTCAGGTACTGCGTTCACTTTTGGGCCCCTCACTACAGGAAGGACATCGAGGTGCTGGAGTGTGTCCAAAGAAGGGCAACAAAGCTGGTAAAGGGTTCAGAGAACAGGTCTTATGAGGATTGGTTGAGGGAACTGGGCTTCTTTAGCCTAAAGAAAAAGAGGCTCAGGCTCGGAGACCTTATTGCTCTCTACAACTATGTCAAAGGAGGCTGTAGTGAGGTGGGGGTTGGTCTCTTCTCCCAGACAACAAGTGATAGGACAAGAGGAAAAGGCCTCAGGTTGTGCCAAGGGAGGTTTAGGTTGGGTATCAGGAAAAATTTCCTCATTGAAACGGTTGTGAGGCATTGGAACAGGCTGCCCGGGGAAGTAGTTGAGTCACCCTCCTTGGAGGTTTTTAAAAGATGTGTAGATGTGGTGTTTAGGGACATGGTTTAGTGGTAGACTTGGAAGTGTTAGGTTAACAACTGGACTTGATGATCTTAGAGGTCTTTTCCAACCTAAATGATTCTGTAATTCTAAGATTCCATGGAATCTTAGTTTCATTCTTATGGAAGTTAATGTTTCTTGATAATGAAATGTGAAATAAAAAGTGAATGGATATAATACATCAAGGAACAGAGACACAGTGCCTGTACTGCTCTCAAGCTCTCTATGAGCAAAATCTCCAAAGTCTAAGATAAGAAATGTATTCAGTAGTTCCAAGATAATCTGTCATGTTAGTCTGTACTCAAGGTTAAAACTATTCCTTTCCTAGTTCCTTTGTTATTTCTTCTTTTTAGTAAGACTAAAATATTTACTCTACAAATAATCTTGATACGTTTAAGGTGAACTACACCTAGTTTTCAGTGTTTAGTTGTTTTCTTTGTTTGCTCCTTCAAGATGAATAGCAAAGCGCTGGATAGCTAGATGTGAAGTTACAGCCCAGTCACCAAAACTGTCCATTTTTTTGTTGTTGTTGGCCAAGTAATGTTTTGCATTAACTCTTTTCTACCTAAATATTATTTCTTCTATTTGAAAATATCAGCTGGCTCTGAGGGTGGGGTTACAGATCCATGAGGGACACACTTCTGGGTTCATGAATAAGGAACCAAAAGGAATAAGGTCTCTCAGAGAGAAGTGTCAGGGAGAAGAACTTTTTCTTCCTTTTTTTTTTTTTTTCTTTCTTTAAACAGCTGGCTCTAGTTAGTGAGCTGCTGATACATTCCTGCTTGCATAGATGAAACTCCTTGTTACTCAGTTATTTAGTCCAGAAGTCTTCCACATCTCCTCTTTAGCTAGGATTTGAAGTGTGGAAACTGACTGAGAGGGGACATCATATAGAGACTGAGAAGCTTCTTCTCACACCTGTACTCATCACCATTCAGAAGAGGAAACTGAAGTTGGGTTTGCCATATAAGTGGCCTAGGAAAAAGTGATTTTTCTTCGGTCCTTATTACAACAGATGAACTAGGGAATAACAAATGAAATGACTAGGCATCTGCCTGACTAAGGCAAAAAGATTAAGCATGATTTCATGGAGCACAGATTGAAACTATGGAATTTATTGCCAGAGGATGCTATAAATATAAAATATATATTATATATATATAAATATAAAATGTAGGTTCAAAAATAATTGACCAAATTCAAAACAATTCTCTAAGATTATTAAATCCAAAGACATAACCTTGTCTCACAAAATCAATTTGAACATTTCTGGAAGCTGTCAAAGTATTACCAGTGGAAGGGTCGTTCTTCAAGTTTCATTTATTTTTAAAGCACTCGCTCCTGTCTCCCATCAGAGGGAGGATATGGAATTATAGGTCTTTAACTGCTTCTTCTATACTTATTCTAGTCGTTAGCATTGTGACTAGTCAAATCACAAAATGAGAAACAAGAAAGCAACAGAGATGCATCTAAATTTCATTGTCTTTGTAAAGTTTGGTTTAGATATAACTGGCAGTGTATCACAATGGTTTTTATCTTAAATTTTTGTTGTATACTCTGAATCATGAGTTGTTCACTTCAATTCTGAAATCAGGAAGTCCAACTTCCATTTTGACTGTTTGTCCTAATTTTGGCTGGGAGTTGATTTTCTTCATGCTAGCTGGTATGGTGTTGTATTTTGGATTTATGGTGAAGGTAGTGTTGATAACCCAGTGATGTTTTAGCTGTTGCTGAGCAGTGCTTGCAGAGACTCAAGGACTTTGCTGCTGCCCTGCCAGTGTGGAGGCTGGGGGTGCACAAGAAGCTGGGAGGGGACACAGCCAGGACAGCTGACCTAGATGGACTAAAAGGATATTCCACACCATGTGACATCATGCTCAGTGATAGGGACTGGGGGAGAGGATGGAGGAGGGGATGTTTGGAGTGATGACATTTGTCTTCCCAGGAAACCATTCTGCGTGATGAGCCCTGCTTTCCTGTAACTGACTTTATCTCAACCCATGAGTTCTCACACTTTTACCCTTCTGATTCTCTCTCCCATCCCACGGTGGGTGGTTCTTAGCTGCCTGACAGAGTTAAACCACTACAGTCTGAAATGGACCACCACTTTGCAGAATAAAACCCACCCAAGGCTTCTAAAGATCTTTGTACTCAAATGTAAATCACTTTTTGTTCACAAGTTCTTTTGCCAGTGGTGAGAATAGTGTTTGATTTTTTATTTGTTTGTTTTTGTACTTTTTTTTTTTTTTCAAGTGAGTTCTATTCTAAATTACCTTCAGAGCATGAGTCCAGAGAGGAAAGGTTAACATCTCTGCTGCTTGTAGGTTTGCAGACTACTGCAGTTCAGAGGTGCCTGGCACTTCTGTAGGCAGAATAAGTTCATTTACTGTGTCTGTATCCCACTGCTTCTTTCTGTTTCTAGACTGTTTCTGTTTACTTTCTTCATTCATTTGCACGGAATCCTTCACAAAGACGGTCTAGGGAAGGTTACTGAATTGTGCCCTTTTGCTATTCACTCTGATGTTCATGGTCTAACACAATTCTTCTGAAGGACAAGAGATTAGCAACATACACAGCCACAAGAAGAAACAGCTGTAAAAGGCAAAAGTATAGTATCAGACCTGAGGTCAACCTCCACAATACTACTATCCCTAGATGTCATATATTGCTTACAAATAAAATCAACAAAAACAGAACTGTTACTGAGCATATAAACAAAGAAGGAACAGAAATTCATCCTGTTATGTTCCAAAGACTAAAAATAATTTTTGTTCATGTGTTTTCTTCATTTTGCTTGGGAACATTTCAGTTTGGAGCCAATAAGAGTGAGGAGCCCTCAGCCTTCCAATAGCTGGGATTATATAGGACAGGTATAATGGTGGGAGCCTGTTCAATAGTGTTTTGCTTGAGTCATTGCCCTTGGGTATTCATTCTGGTGAAGATTTAAAGCATTAGGAATTTAAAAATTTAAAAAAAAAAATTGCAAGGGAGAAAGAATAAGTTTTTCTAGGAGCTCTTCTATTGACATTGGGGAAAAGTGAAGATTGGTGGATCTGATCAAGAACTTGGTCAGAATGCTTATATGGAATGCAAAACTTTTTTCAATAAATTTTTGTTGTTGTTAAATAGCTATTTTTCTTCTTTATGTTTAAATCCCTCTTAGATCTTCATGTCTTCTGTGCTGCTGAATTTGTGGATCTAAACTGGCATGAGTTCGACATTTTTACCAAGGCTGATATATTGATAAAGCCCTTAATTTAGATACAGTTATATAAATACAGCTGTTATACATTTTGCTATATTGGAAAAAGACATGGGTCTGAGAGTGCTAATGATAGAGGGAGTTGCCTTGTTTTAACTATTTTTTTTTGTTGTTGTTGTGATATAATACTTGTGTAAAGAAAAATCCTTGTACTTGTGTATAGACTGAACTCAAACTGTATATCGTTATATATAGTTATATAAATTTATTTATTAACTTTAATTTCCTGCCTATGGACTATAAATGTCTTGGTCAACTATTAATCACCTCAGGCACTTGAAACATCTACTGCAAAACAAATGTACTATATCTTCCACACTTTGTACTTTGTGATAGTCATCCTTATGCTGTTACAGCATGAATAGGCAAACCTAATGGACAGACAAGCCCAGTAAAATCCCAATATTGTCTTAGAGTTGTGACTTTTAATTTATACACAATATAATATTTCTTGCAGTTAGACCATCTGCAGACGTCTCATGCAAATTTGTGGACAAGCTCCCAGTCTTTGTAAAGTCATGCTACCTTAGTACGCTGTAGAAGGTTTTTAGAGTGATTCTGGGTCCACAGTGAGAGTACTTGTCCTCTTGGTAATGATATTTAGCACCATGACTGCTGTGTGCATACAACTGGTTTAGATCTTAAATACAAAGATGCCTAAGCTTGTTTCTGCATATATTCAGAATTTCTGAAGTCTGTGTAGGATTTCTGGCTCCCCTCTCCATATATATAAATCTGTTATTCATCAGTTCTTGCTTTTAGGAAGGTATTATTTCAGGTACACACACACAAACATGACAAGAAACCAAAGGTTTGGCTCAAAGTTTTTAAACAATAAATAAATTTAATTTTGTCAACGTCAAGAATCCCATAGTTCTCTTAGTGTCTGCAAACTCAGTCCAAATGCAGCCTAATCTAGTTTCTGTCAAATGACATTTTTGTCTATACAGCCCGTAATTGTGAGAAACTTCAAAATTTCTCCTTCGTATATCGTTGTTTCTTGAGAAGGGAAATAGAAAATACATTGCTCTCTTTCCCAGAACTTTTTCTGGAGGCTGTGAGAAAGACACTACAAGAGCATAAGAGACTATACTGGATTAGACCAAAGGTACTTCTACCCCAGTTTTCTGTTTCCTGTGGTTAACACAAGCAGATGCCCAGGAAAGACTATAGGAACAGGGTGAACAAACTGGAGACTTCTTCAGTGGGGTGTGGCTTTTCTGTACTTCTTTACTAAGTCTCAGACAGTAGATTTTAAAAAAGCCTCAGAAACAAGAAAAAACGTTGATCAAGTAAAGTCTAAGTCACTGGTCTTGAGCTCTTAAATAATTTATTATTCAACTTTGTTCCAAATACTAGCAGCTCTTATATCTGCTCCTTTCATTCCCTGGGTCCTCGCATTCATGATAGAATTCACTGAGTCTTTGGTAGAAGAGGACCTAACATCCTATTCAACAGCAGAAAAATACTACAAACCACAATGTTCTACTTCTATTCTTTAGCTAAATGTCTTGATGAATATCTGATTGCTTTTGAAACGCTCTTGAGCACATCATCATAATACTGTTATAATGAGTAGAGGAAAACTCTATTAGTAAACAAAACGAAACAAAACATAACATAGTGATACCTAATGGCAACTAATATTCAGAATCATATAGTTATAGTAGGAAATAGTAAAGTAAACATTGAAATGCTTCAAGTTTTATTAACCAATGACAAGTACTCAGAGAGGATTACAAATAACACATGAAAGTTATGAAGTTTTAAGGAAAGACTAATCTTAAGTAATCTTAAACATCACTGGATAAGCTGCAGAGTAAGGAAGGGGAGCAGTGGAAGAAGCCTGTAAAGTGATTTTTTTTTTGAAAGACCAAAAGACCATTTTGGTAAAGTATAATGGCAGTTAGCCAGAAATGGATAATGCAAAATAATAGAGGGGGCTGGAAGTAAAGGAAGACACAAAATCAGACCCATGGGATAAAGAAAGAAAAAAAAAAAGAAGAAGTTGAGAGTTGACAGAGCAGGACAGGCAACAAGAAGATACTGCAACATTAGTAAAGAATGGCACAGAAAGCCACTCATGCAGGGCATGAAACTGAACTCAGTGAAGCAGGACTAGAGAGGGTTGGACTGCTACAAAAAGAAAATAACAATATCAGAAAAAATGGTTAAAAAATACAGGGATTAATGGAATTATAAGGAAGAAGTTGAAGCAGTCAACTGGCACCACATAGCGATTTAGTGTCAGGAGCAAGTCTGTGTGAAAAAAAGGGGAAGATAGAATGCATGTATGATATAAATAAAGCACTATGTTACGGAAGCTGAAGTTCTGCTGGTGGCAAGCAAATTAGTAAAATAAACCAGCAGTTAAAAAACATGTGCAATTAGCAGAGAATCACCCTTCCTAAAAAAAAAAAATAGCTCTTAATGGATAAGGTGATAACTAAACTTCCCCGTGATGCTGACTTCTTCATCAAATAGATTTTTTCATAAAATGACTTATTCCAAATAATAAAAAGCACACCAATAACTTAAACATTAATTCTCATCTTTATTTATTTATTTATTGTTTTAAAGGTATCAAAATTGCATAACTGAGCAATGGATTCAGATACACAACAATTTTCACACATATGTAGTTGTTCATGTAAAATTGGAAACTTTATGTAAATTCACTCATTTATGAAAACTCCTGTAAATCTGATTCTTAATTTAACAATTCAGCATAAATATTTGTTTTCATTTGCTTAATATAACTTGATTAACCCCTTAATATTTAATGTTTTCATAATTGCATTGAGAAAATATTGTAGGAAGTTGTACGGAAGCAGAGTTGACAATAGAAAATTTACCTCAACTCCTGTGAGCATAGCCATATGAAGAGTGAGGGGAAAAAAATAATAACCAGAAATCAGAATACTAGTTGCTGCTGCTGAGATCAGCATAAAAAACATGAGTGTAAAAATATATTGATCATAGAATGAAAAAACAAAATACAAATTTCTTTTGACAAAGTCATAAATTCTACATATGAGGGGAATAATAAGTGGACTAAGAAAATTTTCATGAGAAAGCACTTGAATAAAAGCTCTTGAAAGGCTGAACTGTTTGTTGGTATTTCAACAACATGATGTGTTCACGTATCCACGAATAATAAAGACAATTAGTTCATACTGCACAAACATGCATTTTCATTTCTGTTAAGAAAACAGCTTTAAGAACCAACAGCACTTTTCCCAGACGAAAATAGGTGTATATAGCTTAAATTTCTGGCTAGGTTCCAGGTTCTGATTATTTAGTCATGTCATGTTGGTCTAAGCAGTAAAAGTAGATGGCCATGGCATCATTTCCAAAGAAATAATCTGGTGGTGGTTTTGTTTTGTTTTGTTTTGTTTGGGGGGGGGGTAAATTTTTTTTCTTCAAAACTACTACATGTTATCAATCTTTTCCTCTTTCCATAATGTGGGTATAATTAGTATCTGAGGAATTTTGTCATTCTTCTTACAGAACATGAAACTTCACTCAAATATTTTCAAAAGTAACATTTTACTTGAATAGCATGTTGATGTTCATTTATTCAAAACCTACTAAAGCAGTGCTGAGCATAAGTTACTCATTTACTATGTGAATATCTTACTATAATATATAGTTTATAGAAGCTGTATTATAATTCAACAGGAAAGAGAACTCCATGAAAATCAGGGGGAGGAAAACCTCAGCTTGAGTTGAGACCTCAAAACTCAAAATAAATAAATAAATAAAAAGTATCTGACAAAGAGAAAACAGAAAATATATCAGAAAGGGCAATTGTGGAAATCAAAACAAAGCTTGAGTTCTATTTAAACTGCATCTTCTTCCCTATCCTCTGAGCTGGATGTAGTGGGAATAGTTGCTTCAGTGACCCTGACAGTTCTGCCAATAGGAGCTTAACTCTCTGTAGGACTACACAAAGTGGACACATCACTAGGAGAAAAATTGAATGCAGATTCCCAGGCTAAAACACTACTAACAGAACAAGTTGTTTTCATTAGGAAAGCATTATAGAGGCACAAAAAGTAGCTCATTTAGCAACTAGTGTGATATCAGTGAGGAAGACTTACTTACGCCTGGATGATGTCTGACAAGCTGGGAGGGACTGAAGAGTAGAAAAGTGTGAAGATAGAAGCAAAAAGACATGCATCTCAAGAAAAAAAAATGTAAACTTACAAAAGACTCCTGCATACACAATTTGATATTGATAATATTTAAATAATGAGCCTTATGTGAAAAGCTGGAATAAAAAGATAGAGGAGCATCAAAGTGATTTCAGCATAGCTAAGTATCCTATCTACAAATTCATGTTGAAAAACATGTAGAATTGATAAAAAACATGCTAAAAATAGACCAGAAAGAAGCAGCCTGTGGTGGTTCTTTTAAAGGACATACCAAAAGCTCCCTCATAAGCATATATCTTTCATGCATATGACTCTGTAGGTTTTGGAATTGCTATTGAACATTTATTATTTAAGATCTGTTGATTCTTCTACACCTGAAAATAGTGATTTCCTTATATAAGTTCCCAGCTGTAATTTTGTGGTCAATAATTCTTTCAAGAAATTTCCCTTCTGAGGTACTCTAATATCTCCCTTCTTGACTTGAAGAGGATGAATATGAATGTCTGTATTGCTTGCCAGGATTTTTCTACTATCATCCCTCCACAAGAAGAAACTCAAAGGAACCAAAATCCACTAAATAACTGAAAAATCAAACAGTCTGCATTCCAAGGAGCTGTAAAAATGCACTCCTTTTTATTAAACAAGATAATAAAGGGAGTAGAAATAAAACTGACAAACATGAATAAATAATACATGTGTTCAAAAAAAGTTTTGAGTTTGAAATAAAGCATTACTGGAAAACGCTCCAAAAATGATCCTAAATACCTCACAGTTCAAAAGAGTTGCAGAAATTCATGTTACTTAATACATTACAGAAAACTAAGGAACAAAATTCTGAAATTCAATAGGTTTTGCTCCTGGATATTTAGAAATAACTGAGTTACTGGAAGAGACTGGCTGTTGCAATTTCCATGCGTGGAAGAGTCCTTCAGACTACCCATGTGTGTTCCATCACCACAGCAATTCATGATGTTTTTTTCCTTTCTGACATTAGAACAGCAATACTTGTGGGCCAACATCATCTCTGACTTAACTTCACAAACTACGATGAAGCTACTTGCAGAATAAATCATTGTTTCATCTGATAAAGTGATTATTTCAACTGAAGTTGTTTCTCGGTCATTCATTGAATCGTGTATCGTGCTATACTTCTTCTTGGTCAGATGTAAATGCCTTCAACAGGTTGTTTGAAAAAGTTCCTTTTACAGTGTCTGTTATAGCTCTGAAGAATGTAAAAGGGCTGTTCTTCTCCCTGTTCTGTATCCAGGACTTACCACTGGTACCAAAGACAAGGAGGAGGAACTACTGAACTGACACAATTGCACCATTCATATTGGCAGCTGGCTTGGAGAGTGGGAGGACATAGTCGATCGCTGAATATTCCTGATATGTCTGATATGAGCATCACATGTCTTCTCTTCATCCTATCCTCCCCCTACCTGGATAAATAAGGTATTACAATGAAGCTCAGGACAGTAAGTATTTTTTTTCTCCACTTGGTCTTTGAATGAATATTGAATAAAGCACATAGGCATTTACCTTACCAGTTCCCCATTTGTAAAACTAAGAAAATAATCTCCTTATTAAAGTGATTTTTTAAAATATGCTATAAAGATATAAAAATAGCTGTATTCAGATTTTATTTATTTATTTATTTTTGTGGCGCTTCTGCTTTAAAAATGTTTTAAAATACCAGTGTGATTGACAGATTATAAATTCCCCAGATCAGATTAAGGAGCTTAAAAAGCATAAACAGGATGCATTTGTTAACTTCACTGTCCTGACAATGAAGTTACAAGAATAAACCTGTTTTGATTTTTACTTGCCAAATGAAAGTATTTAGTTAACAAGACTGGAGCGGACACAATCAGGAATCAAACCTTGTCTGTTAGGATTCCCTCTGGGAAGTAGTGTTTCCTTCCTAATTTAAGTGAATTTCCTTATCCATCCATACTGACCTTTGGACCATACAACTGAAGGCTCTGCCTCCAGCCACTATCTTTTTATTAAATTATGAAACATTTGCTTCTCTTGCCTGCTATTCTCTACCAAAGATGAAAAGATCAATAAATGCTCAAATACTAATAGAAAATAAACATCAGCTGGTGAAAATTTCCCTTTCACCTCCTGTGGAATTTATTTTTTATCCATGAGTTTTCACATTACTTTATCTTAGCTTGTTATTGTCATTCATGTTAGAAGTGTGCAGTCCCTGTGGACGAATCTCCTGTTGATATCTATGTTTTCTTGGACCTGGTCAACTGAATAGCAGATAGTAGTGTAAAAATTAAATCTTATAATTAAATCTTGAGTAATTAGACCATTTAGAAGAGCAACAAAGAATACTGTAATTTAGTGTTGAGTAAAATATATATATATTCATGATGCAGTAGAAAATGGATAAGGCCACACTTATAGCCAAAGATTAAACTTAATTTATGTAAACAGAATAAGGAAGAGAAATCAGTACACAAAACTGTCTTCTATACCAGAGTTCAGTCACTTCAGATGTTCTCTTTTATTTGGCATTGACAATGTTGATCAAAAAGAAGTGTTTTTTTGTTGTTGTTGTTGTTGTTTTTTAATTATTTATCTATTATTTAGGTGGATTGATCTTTTATTAATGATACATTAGGAAAATATGTCCATCCATGACTTTGCGGTTTGAGTCAGAGTTATAATTCATAATATGAGTAGAGAAGATTTTCACTTGCATTAAATATTTCATAGTTTTGTGGTCTTCAGGTGGAAATACTCTTTAAGAACTTAGTGGTTTTTTCTTAGTGTGGTCAGCAGGTTCCGCTAGAGTTTTAGGAGCAGGATAATGTTTTATGTTTTTCTGCCTGTGAAGTGGATCTTGATAGGTGTATGATTTATCTACAATAGTAGCCTATGGAAATGTATCAATAGAAATAATTGTGATTATATGTAAAATAGTTTCAAATTATGTATGAGCAACAGAAAAATCACACCTAAATTAAAATAAGTATAATATTTTACCTTGGAATTCAATAAGCCTGAATTTTAGAGTTAATAAAGTAAGGTGTCTAATGTGTTTTTTATGTGTCTGTAGCTACTGGAGGAGTAAACACTGCTTCCATGTTAAATAAGGGTAGAGAAAGAAACAGACCTACATGGCTATACTTGGTTGTCTCTGGCCGAAGGAATTATTGTCTAGGTTCGATTACCATTTAATGAAGTTATATAAGGAACTTATATAAGGAACATATAACAAGCCATTATAAGACTTATAAGATGCCTAATAATTCTGATAATGTTTTATGAGTGTTGGTGAAAAATATCATTATTTTTAAATTTAAATATATTTCAGGAAGAGGGGAAGTAAATACAACCATAAAAGCTTTTTCATTTCAAAATGTTAAAATTTCAATACTTCGCAGAATCACAGAATCACAGAATCGTTCAGGTTGGAAGAGACCTCCTAGATCACCTAGTCCAACCTCTGACCTAGCTCTAACAAGGCCCACACTAAACCATATCTCTAAGCTCAACATCTAAACGTCTTTTAAAGACCTCCAGGGATGGTGACTCAACCACTTCCCTGGGCAGCCCATTCCAATGCCTAACTACCCTTTCGGTAAAGAAGTTTTTCCTAATATTCAACCTAAACCTCCCCTGACGCAACTTTAGCCCATTCCCCCTTCAAAACATCACATTCTCTTTTTCCTATAACCTAATGGATTATTTTAATATTTAGTTATTTTTGAAATAAATTTTTTCTCTCCTTATAGAAGAACAGATCTGATGCTCTGTAACAAATTACGAAATGGACCTATTCATGAAATAGCGAACTTTGGAGCACATTGAGGACCACTAAAAGTTTGGACTGGGTGATCTCGGAAGTCTCTTCCAACCTAAATGTTGTGATTCTGTGATTCTGAAAATGTAACCAGTGGTGTCTCTGTACTTCCGAAGTTCACTGATGTTTATTACCTTCCCTTTTATTATTCAGCATTAGGTCCACTAATTTCACAGGAACCCTTCCAATACCAAATGCTCTACTGTTATTTAGCTATGCTCTACTTAGATCTTTTTGTATTCCGTCATAAACACTCCCTTGGACCCAATTAATACTTCTTTTCTCTTGAATATGCTTTGAGAAGTCTTTCTTATTCACCCTGACACCTTATTGACTAACAATGCCAAGAGCTGCCCTAATCTTTTCTCTCTGAGCTTGCTATTTATTTTACTTCTCTTTCCAGTTCTTCTCTTACAGCATTTCAACAATTCCTTCTTACTGGGGTGCTTTTAAAACATTTTCAGTCTTGAATTACAGTCATATAAGGGCAATTACATTTTCAAAACATCCTTAGAAACTGAATATGCGCTGCTTTTATGTTACAGTATTTCAAGGTTTCAAATGTTTTAAAGGCATTATAGTTGGAAGAAAATGCTGCTAGCACAGATACACCTATGCTAGTGTGATAGATAACTCTCCAGAAGTCTGTTTTCCTTTATTTATTTAAACAAATTTATTAATTTATTAAACAAATTTATTTAAACAAATCTATTTCCTTATATTCACAGCCTAAGAAGAAGGCGACAAAGTGTTCTGTGATGAAATGTTAGCTGTGTTAAAAAAAGCAAATGTGTTCTGGATATGATGACATGTCCACTTTGGATATATAGAATAGATGGATACACATGGAGTTTAGGTGTTTGTTTTGTTTGTTTGTTTGTTTGTTTGTTTTAGAAAATACATGTTACTGCATGCAGTCTGCTCTATTCAAAAATATGAAAACTGCTTTCCTAAGGGATTGTTTATGAGTTCCAGGAGTGAATCCTAACTTGCAATGTATTACACAGCAAGGTCAGCAGCAGAACTAGTCCCTTATCCCTGTAACAAAGATGACCAGTGATATTTTTGACTTTCGTGCCCATTTTTGTGAAGATTTCAAAGGAGATTTTGTTGGTGTAGTTCTTTTTGCAAATGTTAGCATAGCACAGTTTTAATATTGTTTTATGAAAAGTATGCATAATAAAATGAAAACTATTAACTTAAGAGATTGGAAAAGTGTTTAATCAACTGTGCATTTTTTTTAAGGAAGAACATATGCTAGACAAAACTTAATTACTATCTTGAAAAGCCTCAGGTAAACCAAGGAACTGTACAACAGAGAGAGAATAGACTTAAATATGACTTGTTTTCCATTTTTTTCTTAACACTGTTCCCATTGGATTGCTCAGCTCTGTGATGCAAGATGACTAGAGGTTAGCAATAGTCACAGGTATTTTGGGGAAGAGAATCTATGTATAAACAATCATAATTTATATTTGACACTCATTTATTTAATTTAAAAAAGCACCTTTTTTTTTTTTTAATAAAAAGGACCTAGTTACATGCAAAAAATTCATCTTGAGTTCTGGAAAATGATGCAGCCTCTCAATTCACTGTGGTTCTTCTTACAAAGGCCAGGCATATTTCAGATTGATTGCCATGAAAAGAGACAAAACACACCTAAGAATCTATTTCTCCCGTGTTTCAGGATATAGAAAGGTTCAGACTGCACTTTAGAATTTTAATGAAAAGGCTATTCTTCTAAATAATAATCTAAGATTACCACATCTTTGTATTTGGTTTATGTGGCAATGTTTTGGTAGCAGGAGGGCTTCAGGGGTGGTCTCTATGAGAAGACCCCAGAAGCTGCCCCATGTTTGACAACAGCCAATTCCACCTGGCTCAGAAAGGGACCTGCTGCTGGCCGGAGCAAAGCCAATGAGCGACACTGGTTGCGCCTCTGTGAGAGCAGATTTAAGAAAGGGAAAAAACTGCTACGCAACAGCAGTTGGGAGAGAGGAGTGAGAAATAGCCCTGCAGACACCAAGGTCAGTGCAGAAGGAGGGCAGGAAGGGCTCCATGCACTCCAGCAGAAGTTCCCCTGCGGCCCGTGGAGAGGCCCACGGTGGAGCAGGCCATCCCCCTGCAGCCCATGGGTACCACACGGAGCAGATCTCCACGCTGCAGCCATGGAGGAGCCCCCATGGAGCAGGTGGATGTGGCCTGAAGGAGGCTGCGGCCCATGGGAGCCCCCGCAGGAGCAGGTGATCTGGGCCGGAGCTGCAGCCCGTGGAGAGGAGCCCATGCAGGAGCAGGAAGCCTGGCAGGAGCTGCCGCCCGTGGGGGAGCCATGTTGGAGCAGTTTGGTCCTGAGGGATGGACCGTGGTACGGACTGCTCCATATTGGAGTTCTCAAAGAGCTGCAGCCTGTGGGAAGCCCACACAGGATCAGTTTGGGAAGGACGGCATCCCATGGGAGGGACCCCACGTGGAGCAGGGGAAGAGAGTGAAGATGAAGGAATGGCAGAGACAAAGCATTACAGACTGACCACAACCCTCATTCCCTATCCCCCTGCACTGCTTGGGTGGAGGAGGTAGAAGAGGGTGAAAGGGAGAAAGTGTTTTTAGTTTCCTTTTAGTTCTCACTGTTCTAGTCTGTTATCAGTAAGCAAGAAATTACTTTAACCTCCCTTAAGCTGAGTCTGTTGTGCCCATGATGGTAATTGGTGAGTGACCACCCTGTCCTTATCTCAACCTTTGAGCTTTCTTTTCATCATATTTTCTCCCCCTGTTCTTTTGGGGAGGGGGAGTGAGAGAGTGGCATAGTGGATGTTAGCTGCCTATCAGTGTGAAACCACCAGAGTCTTTCTTTCTTTACCGAAAACACCATTTAGGAGTACTTTAGAACGGTATAGTATGGAACAATTTGGCCCAGTTGAAGTGTAGCTGATAATTTTTTTTTTTTTTTTTTTTTTACCTTATTACTTGAGAATACAGAATATGCACCTTCCACAGTTCAGTAGAAAAGCTTTACTGACGACGACTTGCAGCCTGAAAAATTGCAATGTGCAAGTATATGGATTTTACTATGGAGCCTTATAATGGATCTGATTATAGATGACAGGCTGTTTCATATACACTTACATAGTATTCATCAGAAGTGAAAATCTATGTATTGAACAACAAATAGAATTCTAAATCAGATTATACTCTTGGAACTTCCTGAAAGACATATTCAAAACATTATATAGATTGGGCTGATTTTAAATATATAGCTAAAAATCACATTGATGGTTAGAAAAGGACAATTCACTAAAGTATTAACCTCTTATTTCAAGATAGAAAGTATTTTAATAAAACATCTATAATTATGCTATTTGAAAGAAGTGTAACAGGAGGTAATCAGGAGGCGGTCCTGAAGGGCAGA